>JANBXA010000734.1:136560000-136890000 GCA_030556225.1 Cricetiscus sungorus
AGAGGGGACTGTGCAAGGAAATGGCTGTAGAAGGCAGAAATTGACAGTACCATCTTGGAAATGCTCTACAGAATAGAGAGTGGCAGTGTAATGGAGAGGAACATGAGGAACTTCTAAACTCCACTCTCCAGCACCATGTATCCACCCCACCTTCTTTGAAAACAGAGGGAAGGCTAATCAATAGGACATATTGATAGCATTGCATTCTATGATATTCCCCCCCTCCCCACAGGTGTGTGTGTGTGTGTGTGTGTGTGTGTGTGTGTATAAATGTACCTGTTATTATAGTGCAACATTTTCTCCAAAGACAATGTGCTAGCTAGTCATATGTCAACATGAGAAGCTTAATTGAGAAAATACATCTATAATGTGTGGATATGGACATTCTCTTAATTAGTGACTGATGGGGGAGAACCCAACCCATTGTGGGTGGTTCATCTCTGTGCCCACCACCAAGTTCTGGGTTCTATAAGAAAGCAGGTTGAGCAAGGTCTGGGAAGCAAGCCAGTAAGCAGCACCCCTCCATGGCCTCCGCACCAGCTTCTGCCTCCAGGTTCCTGCCCTGGTTGAATTACTGTCCTGACTTCCTTTGGTGATGAACTATGATGCTGGAGTGTAAGTGGTCATGGTGTTGAAATCCTAACTAAGACAGACAATCACCCGTTCTGATTGACAGGTTTGGATCCACAATGGTGGGCATGGCCTCTCGTCTCTCTATTTCTTGGTACATGTGTGACAGCTGATTCTTCACCCTACCTCTTTTTATCTTCCCTAATAATTTGTTGCTGTCCCCACATGATAAGCGTTTGCAGAGGGGACCATGGCAATGCCCCTCCAGGGGAGCTCTTTGGGTCTCTTCCATCCATTCGTCATCCCATTTTGCCTGTCCGTGTATTTGACGCATCTCATAACATGGCTTTTGAGCTGGGCTATCAGTCTAGACTCTGCATTCATTCTTATTCTTATCTGTTGCACCTTGCTGGACACTCCTCAAATACACTGTCTATGAATTATGTACGTGTGCAGCCTTAAATGCATTCCTCCAAAATAGTCAATAACAATGGCTTTGCCACTCAACAGTACCCTCCCAGACTCACTTATCCACTCCAAATAACACTCACCCTATCAATGTGACACCATCCATTTCCTTCCCAATTGTGACATGATTGCTGGGTGTTTTCACAAAGTAAGCCATTATTCAAAGGCTCAAACCAACAGGGAGAGCTAAGATAAGGAAGGGCTAACCCAACACAAGCAGAGAAAACACTCACTTAATCCAGACTCTTCCCCCCAAGTCTCCCAGGAAGATTTGTAGCATAAAGTGCAGAGATTTGTCTGGCTACTCATCATCAAATGCTGATGAGCATCGCCTCTTTCCTAGGAATGTCTGCATGGGCCAGGTGATGCTCCTGAGGAGACGCAGCCACCATCTATCAACCTTTCTGCCCACAACTCCTCAACCCATGACCACCATCCTGAGACCTGGAATTTCTTTTTTTTTTTTTTTCTATCATAACTTGTTAATGCTGCTGACAGTGGCTCATCCAGCCTCTGGCAAGCTGGGCTATTTGCTGATGCCATCTCCACTGACAAATTGCCCAATTTTCTTAGCAAATTTAGCAACAATAACAGTTTTCTGCTAGCAAAATAACCTTTCATTTTATCTTTAAAAGATGAGATGGAATGGAACCAAATGGAAGAGATTTCAGGTCTTCTGCGCACACACACACACACACACAAACCAAGTTCATAATTTTCAGTTTTCACTGAAAATTGTGGACAGGGGACTGGTTTTTCCTTCTCGGTAAATAAAACTAGTGTGTTTTACATTCAGCCCATTGCTGTCTTTGGATTGCTGCCTCCATACTTTTTATAGAAAAATAACTTTTGAAACACTTTGTAGTTTTCATAAAAACTTTGTAGTTTAATGCATTAGATTAGTTTCTTTTAGACTTTTTTCTTTTAAACAAGGTCTCATGTAACATAGGCTCATCTGCCACTTGCCATCTAATTGAAGATAACCCTGAACTTTTGATCCTCCCATCACCACCTTCTAAGTTCTGGGATTATAGGTGTGCTCTACCAGGCCCAGCTTCCTTTAGAAGTTCATTTTTAGTTCCGTATTCATCCCCCTGAAATGTGATAGCTGTACCTCACTTTTATTTTAAAGCTTGAGTTTATGGATTATAGTGCTCAGTGGAACATATTAGAAGAGTTTCTACTTAATCCATCAAACACCGTGAGGCCTATTTTTAACCAAAGTCCTGGATGAAGGAAACTATCTGATTTTTACACTGGTTATTAGACTCTGCCAAACGGAGAGGGGAATGAATAAAAAAAAAAAAAAAAGACGGAAAAAGCCAGCACTGGTCCCCATCCAGCCCTATTGTCAAGAGGAAGCCCAAGACTGAGAATCCACTGAGATCTTAGCTGGAACCAAGAGCCCAAATCAAGACAAGAATCAGGAGTCATCACCATTGAGGGGCCATATTTGCAAACTGCTGCCTCCCTATAGGCATTCCTGGGCTCACAAAGATTGGAGCCCATAAGTTGGCCAAACCACTAACCATCATTCTCTGAGGGCAAAATAATTTCCCAAGACAGGGAAAGCCAGGAAGCCCCAGTGCTGTACTCTGCTGGAGCACACTCTTCAACCTTCCCTATTTAGCTTTGATCCCAGTGGTCAGAAGCACAGCTCTGCAGCCAAGCCAGGCTCCTTCCTGGCCATGTCTGTGGTTTCCTCCAGTGCTCGGTTACACACAGACGTGTAGGCAGGCACGTAGCACCCTTTGCAGTAGGTTGCAGGCGTTGCAGGATGGGAAGAGCCGTAGGTTCTGGGACAGTGGTGACCTCCCAGTAGCTTGCTTGCTTTTTGATAGAGTCGGGGCACATCCCCTCCATACTATGTCCTGTGTGGTGGGTATTTGCTTGCTGCCTTTGGCTCACAGACTCCTGGAATTCTCTGTAAGAACACTCTGTAAGAACAGTGCTCAGGGGAAGCCACGACAAGTCCCACATACCTCCTTCTCCCTGTCTAGGTTAGAACGCATGATTCATACTTCTTGTCTTGGCATTCAACCTGGGCGCTTAGGAGTGACTCAAACTAGCCAGGGAGACTCCAACCAGAAAGTTTTCTTGTTACACACAGAAAAAAAGGGCTTATGTTGCAGAATATTTGTTCACACTGTGACGGTGTGCCTCTGCCTAAGGCACCTTCTGATTGGTTTCATAAACAGCTAAATGGCCAATAGTTAAGCAGGAGAGACTAGGTGGGTCTTTTGGGGATGGAGAGGACTCTAGGAAGAAGAGAGGCAGAGATGCCAGGAGGTGTGAAACAAGTCAGACATGTGGTACAGAGGACAGGTAACTGAGCCAGGTGACAGAATGTAGATTAACAGAAGCAAATTCATTTAAGTTATAAGACCTAGTTTGGAAAAAGCCTAAGCTAAGGCCAAGCTTTCATAATTAATAAGAAGTCTCCATGTCATTATTTGTGGGCTGGTGATCCAAAGATAGTCCAACAAGAAGGCTAATTTTCTATTAGTATTTCAAACCAAAAGCTTTTGGAATTAACAGGAGAGGCAGAGTCATCTGAGAGTGTTGCAAGCATGGAGGAATGCTTAGGTGTGTAAGGATCCCGACAGTGTCATTTGAACCCTTGAATCTCCCTGAGCTTAACACAGACTTGATCTATTTTACTATTATTATTATTACTATTATTATTATTACTATTATTTGGTTTTCAGATATATGCACCAAATCTTCCTTTTTCTATCTTTTATTTTCAATCCATTGACATCTTTGAATATAAAGTATGTCACATGGGTTATATAGCTGTCAATTTGACAGGATCTGAAATCCCCAGAGGTAAGCCTCTGTGGATGTCTGTGAGGAAGTTTCTAGAAACCCTGGAGGCACCATCCTAGGGGCCTGGGCTCCTAGCCTGACTGAAGAGGAGAAAGTGGGCTGAGCACCAGCATTCACCTCTCCCTGCTTCCTGACTGTGGATGCCACATGACTGGCAGCCTTGTGCTCTTCCTGCCACACCTTCCCCACTGTGAGGGACTTCTCCAGACTGAGCTGAAGTCAACCCTTCCTCACTCTAGTCACTGTTGCCAGCAACTGGGTCTCGGCAGATAGGAAGCATGGACTAGTATAGAGAAGAACACAAATA
Organism: Cricetiscus sungorus; assembly: GCA_030556225.1. NCBI lineage: Eukaryota > Metazoa > Chordata > Mammalia > Rodentia > Cricetidae > Cricetiscus > Cricetiscus sungorus. The sequence goes on from JANBXA010000734.1 coordinate 136,564,175, forward strand.
TGTCCACCCAAGCCTTGCCAAATTCTGACCTTCGACACCCCAAGAAATGAAACAGTGGTTTCTGAAGCTACTATGAGTTGGGTACACTGGGCCATGCAATAGTGTGATGTGGCATTGTTTGTCCTCACAGGGCAGAAGGGATTTCTGGAGATATTACACATTAGGGACTCACACTCAAGTGCCAATCAGGACTATCCAGGCATGTAATGAATATGAATGGATGGTCTAGGGAGGGAAAGATTGCCACTAACCAGAGGACATATGTCATGTCTGGAGAGGTAAACCAATTACTGCTCACAGGGAAAACATGTGAACATTGCTAGATGTTTCATGAGGGATTAGATATTTTTAAATGAAAAACAAAAAAAAAAAAAAAAAAACCGAACAAACCCAAAATACAAACAAAACAAAAAAACCTCAACCCCCTTAGTTTTTGTGTGTGCAGTGCTAGGGAGGAAAAGCTTTATTTTTTAGCTACTGGGAACTGGTGTCTAATCCAGATCAGCCCCATCGCTCAAAGCAAAGCACGGTGAAAGATGTATCTACTCTGGGCTCCACCAACCATTAAAATCATAACATAACCCCGAGACCTAGGGCCACAATCTAGGTCCAGAGTGCTTTCTCTATTATTTAAGATCTATTTATTTTATTTTATCTGTGTGAATGTTTTTTATACTTGTGCATTTGTAATGTGTGTGCTGTGCCCACAGAGGTCAGAAGAGGGATCCAGATCCTCCAGATCTGGAGTTAACAGTCCGTTTTGATCCATCATGTGAGTACTGGGAATTAAACCAAGTTCTGCTACAAGGATTCTGAACTGCCGAGCCACCTCTCTAGCCCCCCGGAGCTCTTGATGTGGGCCCTGACTGTTCCTTAGACAACAATTCCCAGAAGGTTCTGCTATGAGCTGTTTTTATTTTTTCCTCAAAATGTACATGTATGTATGTGTATGTGTATATTTGTGTGTGGTGTGTGGAAGTACATGCACATATATGTGGAGGCCGGGAGCAACCTCAATGCCATTCTCAGAAACATCATTTGCTTCCTTTGAGACAGTGCCTTCCATTGGCTTGTGTGGTCATTTGAAAGAAAATGGCCCCCAAAGGGAGTGGCACCATTAGGTGTGGCCTTGTTGGAGGAAGTGTGTCACTGTGGGGGGGTGGGCTCTGCGGTCTCTTTCGCTCAAGCTTCCCTTAGTGTAACTGTCAGTTGACTTCCTGTTGTCTGCAAGATGTGGGACACTCAGCGGCAGCACCACCTCGGCCTGCATGCCTCCATGCTCCCTGCCATGATGATAATGGACTGAACCTCTGAAACTGTAAGCCATATAAATATTTTCTTTATAAGAGTTGCCACGGTCATGTGTCTCTTCACAGCAATAAAACCCTAAGGCAGCTTGGATCTCACTGATTACAGACTGACTGGCCAGCAAGCCCCAAGGATCGTCCTGTCTCCACCTCCCCAGTGCTGGGATTATAAGTGTGCACCTATACACTCAGGAATTTTACATGGGTTCTGGGGATCAAACTCAGGTCCTCATGCTAACAAGGCAAATGGTTTGCCTACTGAGTCAGCCCCTCCTAGGGCTGCCTAGGTTTAACTGTCAGAAAGCAGAAAAAGTGGCTGATCCCACCTAAGGGTGTCAGCAAGATCTCCGGATGAGCTTTCCAGAATAAGCCACAGCTCCCAGCTCTGGGAAGGCCTAGGTCACTGTGCATTGGGACAGTGAATCTCTAGCTCTACCAAGGGCCTCATGGAGAGCAACGGCCTTTGCTATTAACACCGGGCTGCACCACGCATTTTCATGGTAAGTTGTACAACTTGATTGATGCCTTATTGGGGTTTATGGCACCCACATTGGCTTTCCCACTCTTCCTCCTAATCAGCCCTCCTCCTTTTTCTGGTTGACATAGAACCTGTCAAGATCGGCATCCATACTTGTTACTATCTTATTGGAAGGTGGCAACTGCCATGCCTAAGAGTTACAACGTTTTAGTACTTCAACAAAACAGAGGAATAACATTAATATTAAGTGTTGATAACACAACAGTTTGCCATTGATGGGTAGCACCACCCCTCCTTTCAGATAGTCTCTGTGGTCCAGGAGCCTTCTTTGATGCCTTTTGTGCTACCTTGAGCTATTTCACTTCTAGCCTCAGGTGATATGGCTCAAACATAGAGGGCTCTGCTGGAGGATGTCCATTGTTTTCTAAGAGGCTGAATATCAGTTCAGCTCATCTATCCACTTGGCTAGAACCTAGTCATGTGGTCCCATCCCACTGAAAGGAGTGCAGGGCACTAGGAAAGGGAAGGGTCTTTACCCCAGCTGTTTCCTGGGCTGGCGCTATGGAAAGGCCCCTTTGTCTGAGCTGTGCTGTGTGGTAAGCCCTTGACACCACAGGATAGAGCAGGACTATGATTCTCAAGCTTTATGGGCGGGTCAAAGAGGACAGCCTCCCGCTGGGTCTTCTGCAGGGACAGGTAGTCAGAGATCTGTGGCTGGATTTCATTTTCTTATTGAGTTTAGAAGCAGTAGCAATTAATTCCAGAACATCATTTGAAAATTGTCATAATATATGTCAAGGGCTTGAAGGATGGCTCAGGCAGTAATGTTCAGTGCTCATTGTGCAAACATGAGAACCTGAGTTCAATCCCCATAATCATTTAAGAAACACAGGAACAGTGGAGTATGGGTGATGGGAGATGCCATTTTGTAAATGTGTTTCTCTTATTGGTTAATGGATAAAGCATTAATGAATAATGTTGGCAAGTAGGAAGGCAAGATAGGCAGGGATAGAAGACAAGGAGGATTCTGGGACATGTAGTAAGATTCAAGATGTAGAGACATGAGAGAGAGGGGGGGTTCTGGATCCTCTCTCTGGTAAGATAAGACAATGTTGAAACACATAGATTAGTAGAAATGGGTTAATATTTAAGACAGAGCTAGGCAATAATAAACGCTAGTAACAAGCCAACAGCTTTCTATCTAATACAGCGTCTCTGTGTGTTATTTGGGGCTAATGCTGTTGTGGGACCAGGCTGGCAGGAAAACTGCTTGTAACATATGGGTGTAATCTTAGCACTGTAAAGCAGAGACAAGAGGATCCCTGAACTCACAGGCCAACCAGTTTAGTTGAGTCAGCAAGTTCCAGGTAAGACTAAGAGACAAGGTCTCAAAACATCAGGAAGCAAAGGGGAGAGCAAGTGAGGAAGACACCCGAAGCTGACCTCTGACCTCCACATGCATGCACATACATGCATGTACATAAACATGCACCTGCACATAAACACCTGACTATGTATCCACACACAGAAAGGAAGCGGGAGAGGGAAGGAGGAGGGGAGAGAAGGAGAGAGAGAGATGCTGATTCTAAGGACTTTTGCTAATAACAGCCATGAACTAGTGCTTACTGTGTGTTACATTAGAAGCACTCTGTAGACACCAATTAGTCTTCCTAGTGAGGCTGTGATGGTAGAGGGAGCTTCAGGCAGGGACCTAAGGGTCTTGAGTTCCAAATAGGCTCCTAGGTAGAGGTTCTAGGTCTGAGAGGGTGGGGGTCTGTGGTCACTGATGAACACAGGAACACTGATGGAGAGAGACAGGAGAGAGAATGCTGGGACAGGGACAGAGAACTTCCTGAGCCCAGGCTTATTGGGAGGAAGTCTGGGAGTCTCCTGCCCTAAAATCACAGAGCATCTCGACTCCCAGTCCTATGCGCTGATGCCCTGGAACTTTGCAAGAGATAAAGCAAGAAAAGCTACAGCCGTTTGCTCCTTTCTCTTGAGGGGAGTGGTCTCCTCCTAAGGGAGAGCACTTGGGTCTGGAGTCTTAGAGCCTTGGGTCCTCTGAAGAGGGCTTCACAGTCTGTTTCCTCAGCTCGCTCCATCTTTAACTCCTCTCAACCCATGCTCACGGACATTCCTGGAAATAGGTGAAGGGTGATTTGTTGGGAGGAGAGGGAGCTGGACTCCACACCCACCCCATTTGGTGCCCTTCTCTGTAATGCTGGCGTTAGTCCTTCCCTGTGTCTTCAGTTCAGAAGAGGGCACCCCACAAATGCTTCCAATGTAACTGTAATTACCTTAATGTCATAGCCCCCTAGGAGTTTGAACCCTGGACAAAGGGACCATGTTCAGAAACAGCCAATAAGCAATGTGAGCACTCTCTCTGCAGCTGGGCTCCAGGCACCAGAGTTGCCTTAGGAAAGGTGGTAAAAGCATCCAATGGGGTACCAAAGCCTGTCCCCGGAACTAGTCCCAGCCACCGTGGAAGCGGGTGGCAAGACTGCCTGGCTGTTGTAAGAAGGCGGTGGTATGGGGTCAGACAGTCTGGCACACAGCCCTGGCTCTGCCCTCTTCACACTGCTGGCTTCAGGAAAGTTCCTTTCCATTTCTGAGAATCAGGGTCTGATTGGAAATATGGGGGATACTTGCCAAACTCAAGGATGTTTTGTGCCTCATTGAGATCAAATTTGTGATGAGATCAGATTCATCAAAATGTTCTTTGTAGCTGTGCCTGGGGCCACAGGCCTCGATCTTAGTTATCTGAGAGGCTGAAGTGAGAAGCTCCCCAGTTGAAGGACAACCAGGGCTACGGTGAGTTTGAGGCCAGCCTAGGCAACTTAGTGTGACTATGTCTCAAAGCAAAATTTGTAAAGAAGACAGGGTTTGTAGCTCAGTGGTGAAATGCTTGCCCATCATGTGGAAAACCCTGGGTTTGATCCCTGATAACATTCAAAACAATCTCTTGGGTTACCAAGATATTTATATACACAGTAAGAAATGGGTAGAGTAGCCCTAACCCAAGAGTTGTCAGTCTGGAATGCTCATAAGTCTCAGGAGTTTGAGTGCTGACACAATTCAGAAGTATAAAACAAAAACAAAACAACAAAAGAACTTCATACCATACACATTACATAAAAATGAACACAACTAAGTCTACACATATTTGAAACACACAAATTTCATGTTAGACTTGAGTCTCACCATCAAATTAAGTATCCCAAACACTTCCAAAGTCTCAAGACAAAGCCAGACTCCAACTTCATCTTTTGTCGCTTAAGAGGTTCCATTTCCAACTCTGTGTCAGTCAGATCTTAATGAGAAGGAGGCTGAGCATCTACAGCATCCCAGCAAAGAGAGTCAGGATGGAGGGATGCCCTGGACCAGGACTTAAAGTTGGGGCCAAGATGACCAGATGAGAGGGAAGGAGCATCCCAAGTTTGTAGGACATGTTGAAGGGACATCTCTTCATTCTTAGGCCAGGGTGCAAGGTCACAGAATATTATCTGAGGGCCTTGTTTGGGGTCCGGGATATTTTCCTCACTGATGTCTCTGTGGCTAAGCAGAGTCAGATGAAGGAGACAGTTGTCCTGGCAGTGAACAACTTCAGGACTAATCCTCTTGCATACTCCAGTCTGAGGAGTTCCAGGTGCAAGCACACTGACACTGGAGATCAGGGGCTACAGACAATGCTGCAACACTGTGGTCCACTGAGGAGTGACATAGGCCCTAGCATCCAGCGTAGGGCTTGGTTCAAAAGGACAGAGCGAGGCTTGGCACAGGTGTTTATCTTTAGTTCCAGCACTAAGGAGACAGAGGCAGGTGGATCTCTGTGAGTTTGAGTCCAGCTTGGTCTATGTAGCAAGTTCCAGATAAGCCAGAGTTACATAGGGAGACCCTGTCTTTAAAAAAAATAGTGGTGAGTAGACTTTGTATCCTTAAGCTTCTGGACAGATGTCTTGTGAGTAACAGGTGCCCTCTGCCCTGTGCCACACAGACACATGGGACACCTGCTGCTAGTCCTAGGACACAGACATTGAAATGCCTTTCAGACTCTGAAGGTTGAGTCTGGAGAATGGTCCTCACCAAGGCGTGTGTGTGGGGGGGGCGGTGAGCACAGGTACACGACTTTCTGTTCCTGTTCTAAGAATGTCTCTAGTGCCACTGCTAAAGTGTTGGCTGATTTTCAGGGGTGGGAGGGGGCAGATGAATGCAAGAAAGAAAGTGACAGGAAATGAGAATGCACATGGAGTGGAAACCTGGGTAATAGCAGCTGCCACCTTGCTTCTTTTTCCTCCTCCTCCTCTTGAGGAAACACAGCTCTCTGACTCCCAGTGCCCAGGTATGCGTTTGTGTTCTGAGTTGAGCCCTCCTGCTCCTCTGAGCAATCTGGGCCCCTGTCTAGTGTTGCAACTGCCATTCTGAATGTGAGTTGCTCTGTTCCCCATCCCATGCCCATGGCAAACATTGCCAATGGATCCTAGTATGGTTTTCTGATTCCCTGCAACCAAGCCTCCAACTCTTTTGTGACACAGCGGTCTTGGCAGCCAATACCAATTGACTGGGATTGGTGTAAGAGATTAAAACGATGTGTCACCCTCAATTTATCCTCTGCTAATCTGATTAGGGAAAGGGTGCAGAGGTCAGCTTTCCTCTCTCTCTCAAATCGCCCATGGGGTCTGTTTCCATTAATGGGAGCGTTGACTCACTGCAGACTGATAAAGGGAAGGAGGGGGGATGCCACACGCCATGCATACTCGGTGCACAAGTCCCTGTGAGCACTGCTTGGGCACGTACATCCTTCCTGATGCTGAACCCCTATGGTGGTATGAAGACACAAGGACACGGGGTGGGAGATGTGACAATTCAGGAAGGGACCTGCTAGCAGGAGAGGGAACCAGGATGCTCCAGGCTGGGCTGTCTTGATTCTCTCTGGATTCAAGCTAAGGAAATGGGTCAAAGCCTGGGGGAGTCTGGTCACTGATGCAGCCAGGCAGGAAGTAGGAACAGGGCCACCCAGTTTGACAAACAAAAGGGCAAGAAGGGTTGCCATGGTACCCATCCTCTTCCACTTTGGATATTTAAGAGTTGGCCAACTTATGACCCTTCAAAGACTGAGGGCAAGTTTTAAGTCAGATGTGTTTCTAGAATTATTTCCTTATTCATTCATACAAGTGTCTGTTGAACACTTCCCAAGAATCCAGTTCCAAACCAGGACATGGGGATAGTTCCAGAAATAGGAGGGTTCAGCCCTGTCTGTAAGCTGCCAGGAAAGGCTGAACAAACTAAAATGGTGTGAGCTAAGTGTGTGTGTGTGTGTGTGTGTGTGTGTGTGTGTGCGTGTGTGTGTGTACATATACCCACACCCACATACATATGCATACACACTGCCCTATGAACACACACAGAGACACACATACACACACACAGACACATACACACACACACACACACACACACACACACACACACACACAGTGCAAGAAAGATGAAGATAAAATAATACTTTAAGTGGGCCAATACTATGCCATGTGCTTCCATGCTTGTATCTTTCCAGGCAGGAGATGCTTGCCTTGTTTTAGAGAAACATGAGACAGCAATATGGAGACCATTGTTCAGCTCCAGCATTATTTGATGGCGATTCAAACTGTGTGATCTATGATTAGAATCTGTTGCATTCGCTCACCCACCCCACTTGCCTCTCCCACCTCTGGGCCTCTCTTATCTCCTTAATTTCATGACTCATCTGTTCACCTTTCAACCAGATCAGTTCTGCCTTCTGGTAAACCTCCCTGACATGTCAGCTTACTCCAGCATCTTCCTCCTCCAGCCACTCTGACGTTCAGAGAGGTACCCAATCTGAATCTGTAGATGTCTGTTCTGCACAATTTAGTGGAGGATTTAGAAATGCTGCAATATCGAGTTCTGACAGATTTTTATTTCTAATTTTTTTCTGGATCTTATGTTTCTTCCACTCCCCTTTTGTAGGGAAGGCTCTCTCTCTCTCCCTCCCTCCCTCCCTCTGTCCTTCCCTCTCTCCCCAACCTCTCTCCTTCTCCCCCTTCCTCTATGGCTATGCTGTTTCCCAGCAAACATTCCTACTTTCTGAATCACTCCAGGTTGCCTGGGAACAGGGAGTTATCAGTTCCTTGTTACACGGGGTTGAGAAGGGAAGGTTAGTCTCAGACAGTTGCGTTTGGGAGACTCAGAGGCTGCACCATGTTCCTCAATGTTCCTGAACAGTGGCAATGGATACCACCCTATCGCTTCATACCCAAGATGGATATGACCCATATCCAATGGGCATGTCAATAACCAGTATCAAGCCAATAATCAGATATTACCACAATATACTCCTGTCAGGCTTTCCAGCTTCATGTCTAGGACTGAGTCCCTTGCTACCTGATTAGCTCTGTGTCCTTGTGTCTAGCTCAGGTCTACCATCCAGGTCTTCTAATGTGAGGGTTGACTGAGGTATAAACTTGCCTAGACCACAGGGTGCCCAGGTATTTGGTTAAGCACATTCTGTATTTGTGGATGTGGATGGGATGAGCATTGAATGAGAGGGCTGAGTAAAGCCAAGAGGCCCTTCCCAGGGTGAGAGAGCCTCGCCTGACCCGTTGAAGGCTTGGATGAAACAAAGGTCCTGAGGAGGGAGGCTTCCTTTCTTTGATAGTCCCTATGGCATCAGGCTTCTGCCCAGCCATTTGGCTTTGGGCTTTAATGAGAGCTTGGGGCACCAGTTCCCCTGCTTCTCAGAAGGCCAGGCTTGGATTAGAATAGCATCATTCTCACTCCTGAGGATAGACTTCAGATCTTTAAAATCACAATTCATTCTCTCCCTCTCTCTGCCCCACCCCTCCTCTCTCCAAATTATACTAACACATCTAGCCTTTTACAGACCCTGCAGGCCCAGGCTCTCCCTCAAATCTTTCTCTTTATTTTAGTCCTTCCTAACCATAACTGTCTTCAGAAACTGAGCCTGAGTCTGGACACAGTTCATCAGCCTGCCTTCATGAGAGTCAAATGTGTTCTACATGCTTGTATAATGAATAATGACCTGAGACTCTGGTCCAGAGCCCAAGCTTCCAAAGGAGCTGGGGTTGCATTTTGGATAACACTTGGGGTGTTCAGAGCCAAACCCTCTCTTCCCAGACTCTGATCTGAGAATCATCCTCCCCAATGGTGTGCTCAGTACTGGAGTGTGTAAGGTAGGTGCTGCTCCTCACCCATCCATCTATCATGACCATGCCAGCATCACGTGGTAGCTCCAGCTAAGCCAAGTGCCCTGTATTCCTCTATCAGGAAATTGTATTTCTTTTCTCAAGCCAGTCAGAAAACTGGGAAATAGAAATTCACGTGGAGACAGAGGAATGGAGACAACCAAAGAAGGGTAGGGGTGTGGATGGATGATGAGTGAGAACAGAGCTATGGGTGGGACCCAGTACTTTCCCAGCACCTCTCAGGCACTGTGTGTATGTCCTCATTGTTGTCAACAGCATCTCCCAGAGCACTGTGGGTAGGAACTCAGCACTTTCCCCAGTGCCTCCCTGAGCACTGTGGGTAGGAACTCTGCACCTCGCAGAGCACTGTGGGTAGAAACTTCATACTTTCCCCAGCACCTCCCAGAGCACTGTGGGTAGGAACTCAGCACCCCCACCCCAGTACCTTCTCACTAGAGCGCTGTGGGTAGGAACTTGGTACTTTCCCTAATACCTCCTAGAGCAGTATGGTGGAGATCCAATACTCCTCCTAACACTTCCCAGGATTAATGTGGGTGAAGATACAGTGCTCTCCCAAGAATCTCGTAGAGCGTTGTGGGTAGGAACTCAGCCCTCTCCCCAGCACCTCCTAGAGCACCATGGTGGAGATCCACCCCTGTTTCCAGCACTCCAGCACTTCCCAGAATTAATGGGGTGGAGAATACAGTGCTCTCCCCAGAATCTCCCAAAGCACTATGGGTAGGAACTCAGCCCTCTCCCCAGCACCTCCTAAAGCACACCATGGCTCATATTCAAATAAAATCATTTGAAAATTGGGACATCCAGTTGGAGCACAACATGATAAAGCTCTCCCAAGAGAGGCCATTGCCAGTTAAACTGGGCAGAGTTCTTCTGACCATGATTTTTCTCAAAGCCAGGAATGTATTCAGTCATTGTTTTTTGAGCTTAGAGTCAGAAGGGGCTCATTAAACTCACTTACCAATCGCTTCAAGTGCATTTGAAATCATGGAGATGAGGTCAGGGTGGAACGGTCTCCTGGTAGCAACTCCATGCTCAGCAAACAGCAGACGGGGGTAATCCTTCACCAAGCACATTCCTAGGTAATACTGGTTAAAAGCCATTTGGCCTCATCCCTAGTGAAACACTCCCAACAACCCCCACGGACAAGACTGCTTTTGCTAGGTCTCTTTCTTAGCATGTACACGCTCCTCCATAACATGAATGGCTTTATGTTTTCTGCAGTACTCCCTACTGGAAAGTGCACATATGTAGATGTACATTGTGTTACACTGAGAGAGAACAGAGACAGACACACAGAGAGACAGAGACAGACACACAGACACACACACAGACAGACAGAGAGAGAGAGAGAGAGAGAGAGAGAGAGGGAGAGAGAGGGAGGGAGGGAGGGAGGGAGGGAGGGAGGGAGGGAGGGAGGGAGGGAGAGACAGAGAGAGAGAGAGAGAGAGAGAGAGAGAGAGAGGGAGGGGGAGAGAGAACAAAGAAACTATTCTTTCAGGCTAGAGAAATGGCTCAGTGATTAAGAACACTGGCTGCCCTTCCAGAGGACCTGGGTTCAATTTCAGCCCCCATATGCCGGGTCACAACCATGTATAACTCTAGTTCCATAGTATCTGGCACCTTCACAGATATTCAGACAAAATACCAATGCACATAAAATAAATCTTAAAAAGAAAGCAAAAGATGAGCATGGAGACACAGGCAGCTATAATAAAAATCCCTTCCCACCTTAGACAGTGACTCAGAAAAGATACATCTCTGGAGACCGCAGTGCAAGTTGGAGGCAGCTACTCCACAGAAGGATCTCCTTTCCTCCCCAGTGTTGTTGTGTGTGTGTGTGTGTGTGTGTGTGTGTGTGTGTGTGTGTGTGTGTGTGTGTGTACAGACGTGTGAAGGGACCTGTGGAGGCAGCAGAGGGCACCAGATCCCAGTAGCTAGAATTAAGGATGTTTGTGTGCTGCCCAGTGTGCGTGCTGGAAACAAACTCCTGTCCTCTGGAAGAGCAGTGATAGCTCTTAACTGCTGAGTCATCTCTTCAGTCCCCCCCCCAGCAATTGCTTATAATGATTTCTATAACTCCAGGGAAGGACCTCTGTTACAGCAGGTTTTTCTGGCCTGCTGCTTGTTTCCGCCAGCCCGCCAGCCCGCCAGTCTGGGCCCACAGCCGCACCAGCCCCAAGTAACACTCGGAGACTCTGTATTTGATACAATCCTGTTGGCCAATGGCTATTATTGTTAATGGGCCAGCTCTGTCTTAATTATTAACCCATTTCTACTTATCTAATTATTTCCACATGGCTCATCTTATCCGGGAGCCGCGGCTGGCATCTTCCTTCCTTCCTGGTCTACATCTTGACTCCTCCCAACTTCTTCCTCTTTCCTCCTCCTGGTCTCCTAGCCCCGCCTATCTTGTTTTCTATTGGCCACAGTGCTTTATTAACCAGTATGAGAAACATATATATAGAATAACATCTCCCATCAGACCTCAAAAGTCTTCAGTTTCCTGAGTCTTCTGCCCTTCATCTAGGAGGGAGTGTTTCAATCACTCAATCTTGGGCCTTCAGCATTAGATTGGGACTGTTGAAACATCCAACCTCATGTACTGAGCAACTTGTACATTCTTGGCCTCTCCAGTATGTGGCAGCCATTGTTGGTCTACACAGACTACATTCTCTAAGGTAAACCCATCTAATAAAACACATGCACAGGCACCCGTGTGGGTGTGTGTATGTGTGTAAGTGTGTGCACTTAGGCACACATACACACACACACACACACACACACACACACACACACACACACACTACTTTTTCCTTTAGTGACCCTTGATTAATACATGAATCAACCATCTCCTACTTCCTTTCTGGGACCTGGCATCTGGTCAAACATTTGTTGGGAAACTCCAAGCCTGAGCCCAGTTCAGAAGGTGTTTTTGGTAGATCTGCTAAGCTAGTGGTAGCCAGAGTGTGGCCTTGGTCTTTGTTAGCCTGTGATTTTCAAAGGGATCCTCTAGAAGAATTGTTAGAAGGTGCAGACTTCCTTTGTAGATATCTGCCCAGGTTTCTCCTGGATACCTAGACTTAGGAAGTAGCAGAACACATCTTGCCTGATGACTACATTCCCACTCCCACTCTTGGCCTCCACCATCTCCTCATCCCACAGATGTGAGGGTGGCACAGCGTGGTGGCTTACACTCAGGCTGTGAACTACAAATACTACAGTTTGCTAAGGGGCACAGACTCAACTATTTCTCCTCTATCGATGGTAGAGCCTTGACTCAATACCTTAGCCCTTCTGTGCAATGATAAAGGAGGCCAAGCCCAAACTGTTAAGAACCACTCTCCATACACTGTTACCCAATTGATGAACAGGCACTGCAGAGTGTGGTGTTATCATTGTTTTCCCGTGCACAAGCTACTCAGAGGCATTACACTTCCTTATCTTTCTACACTCAAAACATGGAATCTCTGCTCCCCATGTTAGCCCCTTGCCCTTGGCCATAGCTCTCTCCTACATCTTAAACACGGTGACGACAGGAAAGCATCCCGCTCTCCCATCTGCTGCCCAACTGCCAGTTTGGACAAGTGATTTCACATCTCCCAACTGCATTGTTTCTCTGTCCCCACTCTTAGAATTTTCCTTCCAGCTTCTAAAGCCTAATGGGACCCATCTTTTGACATCTTAGCAAGATTGAAGGGGTCAGCTGGCTGGCAGGATGTCTCAGCGAGCAAAGGAGTTTGTCACAAAGCCTGAGGACTTCAAGTCTTCCCCAGAATCCATATGTGTGACTATGACACTATAAGTGTCCTCTGACTTCCACACTTGTGCTCTGTCATAAGTATATTTGAAAGCTAAAATTAATATATATTAATATATATTATATATACTGGGGCAGCCACAGTGCTCAGGGCAGGCCGTGTTTCCAGAATGAGAGGTCCATGGGGGGGGGTCCTTGAGCTCCACTGATGAGCTGCCCTAGTTTGTTGTCTGCTACTGAGATAAACACCAAGACCGAGGATGACTGGGGTGGGAAAGGTTTCATTTCTGCCTACAACTCCTGGGGTCACAATCTACCACTGACAAAAGTCAGGACAAGACCTTGAGGAGGAGCTGAAGCAGAGGCCGGGGGACACCTGCCTACTAGCTTGCTCCCCTGGCTCAGGCTCAGCCTGCATTTCTATACCATCAGGACCAAGTGCAGCCCCACCCACGGTGGGCTGGGCCCTCCCACATCAATCAACAGTCAAGACAATTGGAGTCTGATCCGGGCAATCCCTCAATGGAGACTCCTTCCGGGGTCACTCTTGTTTGTGTCCAGGTGACAATAAAAACTAAGTGGGACACTAGACAAAACTGACAAGTGGCACAAATTCAAAGTGAAGGGCAATGGGAAGAAATGGGCTCAAGGTGTGCAGTCTCCAGGTGTAGCCACAAACCGTCTAGATAGCTGATGTGAAGCACTTTCTGGAGGGAGACTTGCAAGAAAGACGGGGCCTGGAGGCAGCTCAGGGAACTGACTTCAGATACACCAGCGAGCATCGCCACTCAGGAATCTGTGAGGTGGCTTCCAGCTGAAGTGGCCATGGGTGGGGATAAAAACCTGACAGGGCAGGTTCCCCGGGTGCAAGCAATGTCCCAGGCTGCTGTACCAGCAGCTGTAACTGTGACACAGAACTCAGGCCTACCCCTCACAAGTACAAGAGACCAGAGCTTAAATGATGTGTTTACAGTCTCATGGTCCTGGAAATTGAAGGTTGGGGACAAGGTGTTGGCATATTGATTGGTTTTTTTTTTCAGATTTATTTTTATTTCTTTGTATGAACATTTTGCCTGCATGTATGAATGCATACTGTATATGCTCTTGGTGCCTGTGGAGACCAGAAGAGGCTGCCAGGTCCTCTGGAACTAGGATTACAGATGGTTGTGAGCCACCATGTGGGCGCTGTGGAGTGAATCATGAGCTCCTCCAAGAGTAGTAAATACTCGTAACAGAGGAGCCATCTTCCCAGCTCTCAGGCTGGGCCCTTTGAGGGCCATGAGCAGGGATAACTTCCAGACCGCTTTCCAGCTTTGGTTTCTGTTGGCCATCCTTAATTCATGGGTGTATTACCCTGTCCTCTCCTTCTCTCTCCCTCCCTCTCTCTCTCTCTTTTCCTCTCCCCTTCTTTCTCCCTCCCTCCCTCCCTGCCTGCCTCCTTCTCCCCCTTCCATAAACCTATATGAACTTTAATAGGTAATCATTTGATAGAAATATTCAGGAAGAAAGTAAACGACAATTTGTACCCACGATTAGCGGAGTACGCCTGTGTGTCAATGTCTCACATTCCTTCCTGTATAAAGATACCAGTCACAGTGGTGCAGACTTCCCTTTAATGGCTTCCCTTCAACTTAATTGAAGAGCCATCTCAATGTACCTTCCCACTTCCAGATATGGGGTATAGCATCTGAATTTGGTGATGATGGTGTGGATATACTTCTCATATACACTAAACTGTCTGTCACTATGCCTGTGTGGCAAGGATGGCCTGCCAGTCCCTGGTAAAGGCAACTCTAGTGCCCACACATGCATGCATACATTTTGCTTTTAGATTCTTATTTTACAATGAGGTCCTTGGTGCCAGATGAATCTTGACTTTGGCATCCTGAAGGGACCTCACTTCCTCCAAGGGAGAATGGCAAGCCTTCACGTTTGTATCTGCTGGAGAACTCCAGCTCTCCCCATGCTCACGGTGAACCACCAGAGCACAGGCAGAATTGAGAACCAGGGAAGGAGAGTCAGAACTCTTGCAAGTAAGGACTTTAACTCTTTTAAATGTTAATTGATAAAAGAGAATGGCTTGCACACTGAAGTTTTCTCCAGACATTGCACATCTTTATATAATCATTTGGTTGTATCTGCATCTAAATGTAAGCTTGTGTTGAGATAGGTCTTTAATCAGGTTAAAATGGGAGTCCTAAGCTGATGCAACTAGGGTCTTTCTAAAAGGAAGAACAGGTGTGCCCCCACCCCCGCCCACGCACACACTGATGGTGGACGAATACCTGGGCACAGCTAGAAACAGGAAACAGAATTGGAAGTGGATTTCCACCTTGGAGCTAAGCAAAGCTTTGGGCTTCATCGATGCTGGTTTTACCATCAGCAATATGGGAGCAATGTAGAGCTTGCCATGGGACCAGGCACCGGTCTGATCCATGTCTGACAGACTCTCCATGTTGGTTCTCCCTGCAAGTTTAATTCTAGGTCCAGGACCGGGAATCTCACTGTGGTTGCTTCTCAGGCACGCCCTCCATCGTCAACTCAGCTCCTCCGTACCAAAGCAGATGAGTGTCCCCACCTAACAACCCCACCAAGCCATGCTTCCTCCATGTTCCACTTTGTCCCCATTGGTGCACGAAGCGTTACTTCGTGGGGTTTCAGGTTGTTGGGATGTGCCTCCGAAAGATAATGTAACCCCACGAATCGCTCCCTCCCTCTCTCTCTCTCTCTCTCTCTCTCTCTCTCTCTCTCTCTCTCTCTCTCTCTCTCTCTCTCTCTCTCTTCTTCCCTCCCTCTCTCCCCTTCCAGCTCTTAATGAGTGTCTTCTTCTGACATAAGCTCCCTGCCACTGTTATCTGACACAGTCACTAGGGACTCCAAGATTGGCCTGGAGCTTCCAGAATGGTGAGTTAACTAATCCTTTCTTTTTGGGAGTTAATTGCTATGGGTGTTTCATTATAGGAGAAGCTGATTCATGGGTGCTGGCGAGTCAGCTCAGTTGGTAAAGTGCTTGCTTTGCAAGCATGAGGACCTGAGTTCGATAACCAGATTCACATAAAAAAAAAGCCACAAATAATGGTGTGCACTTATAATTCCAGAGTTAGGGAGACAGAGACAGGTGGATTCCTGAGGCTTGCAAGCCTTTCTGTCTAGCCCAATTGGGGCGTTTGGGTGAGTGAGTAACCCTGTCTGAAACAAGATGGGCAGAACATAAGGAAAGACAGCCAAGGCGCTCTCTCTCTCTCTCTCTCTCTCTCTCTCTCTCTCTCTCTCTCTCTCTCTCTCTCTCTCTCTCTCACACACACACACACACACACACACACACACACACACACACGAAGGGGAAAGAGATGGAGAGGGGAGAAGGGAGAGTTAGGGAGGGAGGGGAGGAGACTCAGATACTTGGGTCTCTGGGGATAAGCTGTTGCATTGACTGATCACCATGTCACTTGTCTCTGGGCTCTAATGTGAAGAGAAGTTTAAGGAACCAGCAGGTGTCGCACAGAAAGCCTCCAGGGCATCAAGGTCAGAGGTCAGCACAGAAGTCAGATCCTGTTGTTCAGATCTTAAGATTAGAATTAAAACCCACAGATGCTTAAGTGGACTGAATCACCACCAGGGCGCAAAAACACAGGGTCCGTTTCTGCCAGAAGCTTCACAACTTTATGACGTCAAAGGGACTTGGGAAAACCATCTACTTATCTTCCCCGACAATCAGCTCAGGGGGTGTGACAAAAATTCTCTAGAGGCTCTTTTTACTGTAGTTTATATGGTGATGTTGGGGCTCAGAAGATGGGGCTCAGTGAGTACGGTGCTTGCCTTGCAAGCGTGCAGACCCCAGTTCAACCCCCACAGCCCATGTATAAAGCTGGGTTTGACGGCGTAAGCTATTAACCTCAGCATTGCAGAAGTGGAGGCAGGAGGATGTCCAGGGCTTCCTAGCCAGCCAGCCTGGCCCAATGGGGAGTTCCAGACCCAATGAGAGATCTTGTCTTAAAAAGAAAGGGTGACTAGTGCTCAAGGGACAGCAGCTGAGGTTGTCCTCTGGCCTCCATGTGCATGGCCACACACTGCGTGCATGTGTGCACGTGTTCAAATTGTGATGACACTGATTAAAGGGCGAAAAAGAAAGTGAGGAGGTGACCCATATAAGCTACAGAAAGCCTCATGGCCCCTCTGGGTTTGGCCTCCAGGTTCCTTCAGGGTATCTGTCTATTGAATCTTATAAAACTATTACTGAAGCCATGGCCACCTCCGGCATCAGAGAGCCTATGGCCCCAACCATGTGCTTTGAAGCTTTGTCAAGAAACTCCACTGCTGAAATCTGGGAAGATTCAAGAAAGAAAAAGAAATTCAAAGTTCCACACTGTAGTTAACAAAGCAGTCAGTTGGCAGCTTCCTTCCACTGTAGAACTTTCAATTTATCTGTGTGGGTCGAGCACGATCTTGTGATCTCTTAGGTGAGAGCCTCTGATCGAGATGAAAACAATGGAGATTGAAAGGGCACTGGGAACTGGGGCCTCATTCTAAGCACAAAACTTGGGAGCCATCCTGGTCTAAAAAGAGCCAGAAAAAAGCACCCACGTGGGCAGTGGGGACCACAGCGTGTTATCAGAATTCTGATGAAGGCAGAAAAACATAGAGCTCACGTGGATGAAGGAGACACTGTCTTAATTAAGCCCCCACCTTCCGTGGGAGGCTTAGGAGGAATGAGTCACTAGGGATTGGTTGATGGGATGGAGAAACATGATGTCTCCATTAATAGCATCTTACCTATCTTCCTCCCCAACCAACGTCACCATGTACCTCCAAAGAGCGCCCCAGCTTGTGGGAAGAAGGGGCAGGCAGTCTCCAATCCCACACCACTCATCTTTTTTTTTTTTTTTTTTTTTTTTTTGCTGTTTCCTAAGACCTCTGCTTTGAGTGATTTCCTTTTGCAAATGGGATAGCTGCTCTGAATTGGGTTTATCCCTAGAACCAAGCTCCTTCCTCCATCTCTCCAAATGGCTTATGTCTTATCTTCCAAGAGAGCCCCCTAGCCCTCAGAGGTAGCCCGCTGGCTCGAACTTAATTAGGCAGTGTTTGAAGATGTGGTCTCCTCTCTGGCAGTCAGCCACCTTATCTCCTGGTACAGATATCCCTTGAGGGAGCTATTCCCATAGAGCAAGGCCATCCTTACCCAACTTGGGAGGGGCTAGAGATTTACTCTCGATTTGCAAAATGAAGCAATGCAAAATAGATGCTTCCTTTCTGTGTGTGTGACCTGGGAAAATAAGGCCACCTATGAGAGACCAAATATGGGTCCCCACTTGGAGGAAAACAAAAGGGTATATAGTCAGGTTGGAGAGAGGGGACCAGAGGGAGACTTGGTTTGCCGGGCAGTTTACTAAGTTCAAATGTGCGCCAACTAGATGGACCAAACAGGGCTTTGGGTCTTTAAAGAGGAGATGGGTAGAAAGAAAGAGAAGGCATTTCAAGGAAGGGCCTTTGACTGATGTCATGAGTTCCCCTGAAGTTGGTCCCAGTGCACTCCAGTTGGTGCCACAATCCACACTGCCACATGGTGCCAACCAACATGACCATTGTTTTGTTAATAGGAAGTGCATCCCCTGGGCTGGGGACATGGTTCAGTAGATAAAGCGAGTGTGTGGACCTGAGTTCCATCCCTAGAATATACATCAAAAGCCAGGTGTGAGGGTCCATGCTAATAATTCCTGCCATGGTGATGTAAGAGTCAGAGACAGGTGGACTACCGTAGCTTGCTGGCCAAATGGGCTAACCTGCTTGGTGAAGTAGCACACTAAACACAGTGCGTCTAAAAAAAAAGTGAAAAGAGCCTGGGGAAAGGCATTTGAGGTTGTCTTCTGATATGCACACTCAAATGCACACACACACACACACACACACACACACACACAACAAGTACATCCCCTGCTCCATGTTCAGTACTGAAACTCGACAAGTCCTGTCAGCAGGGGACTGTGCTGTGTCTTACCAAGGAAGTTTGGGACCCCACTGCAATGGTCAGGCCGGGTCCCCTTTCTCCAAGTCATATCCAAGTGAAGTAGGTTCACCTGCTAATATCCACCTTGTGAGAGCAGAGGCCGCGGGTCCTCTAGCAAGCAGTTCTGTCCCTATTCTGTGTGGTTCACCGCATCCAGCAACTCAGCTGCACAGTGTGGAAGCCCCCATGGGAATTCTCCACCTAGCTGGTTGAGGCAGTCAGCTGAAGCGCATTCCTGACCCTCAAGGAACCCAAGTGTGCTTCAGGATGACCCCAACCAGGACACGGTGACCTGTCTTGCAGGCACTACTCTCACAAGCAAACAGTCCGGCTGCTTCTCTAGGCCCCGGAGTTTGCAGCCCGGCCAGCAGCGAATGCAGAGGGACTCTGCTCCAATAGCACAGTGGGCATTTTGTCATCAGGTCTGAGTGAGACGATTGGAACTCAGGCATAACGATGCAGTAGCAACGGAAACAACAACACCCTGGGTGTGTGATGTTCTTGTGTGTGTGTGTGTGCACATGGGTGCTGGAGGGTGACACTGGGGGTCTTGTTGTCTGCCTCATTTTATTTTTGAGGCAGTGTCTCCCACCGAACCTGGAGCTCACCCACTGGTTAAGCTGCCTGGCCAGCGACTCCATCTCCAGCTCTCCTGTGTGGGGATTATAAACACGTGCTGTCACACTTGGCTCCCAATACACGTGCTAGGGATCTGAACTCAGGTCCCCATGCTTCTGTAGTGGGTATTTTATCCAATGAGCCCCTCCCCCGTGTCCTGTCTCTGCTTTGTATGGCACTGTGTCCTTTGCAAATGCTTTCTCTCTCATTCTCTTTTGACCCTTACAACAGGATGAGTTGAGCAGGGGCAGGTGTGGCCAGAGCCGTAGCTCAACCCCTGCTGCTTCTGAATCAATTGCATACAGATGTTCCTTCCTCTGGTGAGACAAAGCCTAGCCTGGCTGGCCTCAACTCTCACCTGTCCATCAGTTGGGTTCTCTTTAGTGGTTCACAACCTCCCTGACCTTGCCTCACAACCCTGGAAAAATCAAAGCTCGGGAGTTTAACTGACTGGCGCAAGGCCACTTAGCTCTTGGCCACTAGTCCAATGCTTTTTATCACATGTCTGTGCGTCCAGTTTTCTACTTCCATATTAACAGATGGTCTATTTACAGATAGTCTATTAACAGATGAGCTGTACTCAGGGGCTCGGGGACACTGCAATGTGTGAGCCTTCAATGCTTAATTATGAGTACAGAGTTCAGATCCTCAGTATCCACTTAAAAGCTCAGCATGCAATGCTTGTCCCTAACCCCAGTGCTGAAGGACGGAACCAAGTACATTGCTGGAGTTCACTGGGCAGTCGGTCTAGCCAATGGTGTCAAGTTCAGTGAAGGGACCTTGTCTCAAAAACCAAGGTGGGAAGCTGAGAAGATGACTCAGTGTCTTAGAGCATCCACCCCATAAGCATGCAGAACAGAACTTGTATCCCCAGAACCATACAAATGTCAGTGGATGTGACATGCCACATATAAGTCTGACACTGAGAAGGCAGTGAGAGGGGTTCCTGGGGCAATCTGGCTAGACAGACCACTCTTATCGGTGAACTGGGGACAATTGAGAGACCCTGCCTCTATGAATAAAGCAGGGAGAGTTGGAGGAAGAGTTCTGATATTAATATCAGGTCTACAGGCACACAAACATGTGCACATGCACCGCCACATGTGTGCCCATATACATGTATGCACAAAAGCACGTATGCACTGCACATATAAGAATAAAGTAAGTAAAACTTAAAAATGTTAAAGGCATAGCAAATAAGGTGGAAGACACTGGGTATTGGCCCCTGACTGCCACTTGTGTGCACATATGCTACATACACACACCCCATGCACATCCATGCACCACACACGTCCAGCCCTCCCCACCCCACCACCAGATACCCAACTGCAATCTGCAGGAACAAGTGATTCTCCTCTCATTCATGCCCTGTGATGAGTGAAGCCAGTGTCCACAGGTGACCCAGGCTGGGTGGCGGGTGGCGGGGTGGGGGGGCAGGGATAGGGGGGGGAGAGACAGGGGATCAGGATCCCCTGTGAAGTCACATAAGGGACTCACTCTGTGAAATCACATAACATGGACCTCCTTTAGGACTTTGGAAGTCTCAGCTGCAAGCAATTAAAATCCAAACCCATGAGGAAAGCCATCAGGCCTGGCTTTCCGAACCGTGTCCCCGGATGGAACATTGGTGGAATTCCCTAGATGATCCATGAGAGTGCAGGTCCTGGGGCCTCACCCAAATTTCTGTTTCCAGAGGTGGCTCAGGCCTTGTATGTCAAACAGATTCCAGGAGTCTCTGCTGCTTCTAGGCGGGTGGAGGGGGCCGGTGGGCTTGTGTCTGCAGTGCTGGGGATCAAGCATGGGGCCTTGCAATTGCCAGGCAAGCGCTCTGTGGCTAAGCCAAAGCTCAAGTCTTACTTTAGTTTATTAAAGCCCTGTGATCCTCAGCTCTTGGGAAGTGGAGGCAGGGGGATCAGGCGTTTAAGGTCATCCTCAGCTACAAACTGGGCTAGCCTGGGCTATGTGAGATCCTGTCTCAAAATAAACAAGTAAATGAATGATGGGAGATGTTCTTCTGTAAATATGTATCTCATACTGGTTAATGAATAAAGCACTGTTGGCCAATAGGAAAGCATGATAGGCAAGGCTAGGAGACAAGGAGGAAAGAGGAAGTGGTAAGGAGGAATCAGCATGGAGAGCTGTAAAAGAACAGCACGCTGGCCGGCTGGCCGGTAAGATGACCACTTGGAAATACTTAGATTAGTAGAAATGGGTTAATCATTAAGACAGAGCTAGCCGATAAGAAATGATAGTAATTGACCAACAGCATTATATCAAATACAGAGTCTCAGCGTGTTATTTTGGGCTGGCGTGGCCGTGGGACCAGACCAGCGGCGGGTAAAACCTACTCGTAACAAATGAATGCTTGCAATGGTTAGCATTCTCATTGATATTAATTCAGAAGCCAGACTGGAAAAGCCCATCACAGGCCCCACAGGCTACCAGAGCTTTGTGAACTAAATTTACTAACTTACCCCTGGCCATTTCCACTTACACCAGTTAACTACTGAATATGTACCAGGAAATCTTTAAATTCTTGGGGGGCTTGAAGTGTGGTCCTTGTTGTCCTGGACTCCCCAGCCATCAGGGAGACACAAATAGACCAGCACAGTCCCATGGATCACCCACACTCTCCCACAAAGCACCCCAGCATTCGCCCCGTCTTGCCACCTACCCACACCTCTCGGCACCTTCATAACTGTGGCAGCAATGTGACCTGCTAGCTGCTCCATACTCCTGATGCCATGACACCCCCACTATAATAGACTGTACCCTCGAACTGTCTGCATCCCTACCTGAATCTGTCTGCAGCTCAAAGGTCACTGGAAGCACCCAGCACAGAGAAGTGGGGTGGCACATTATGCTCTCCCTGTCCCCCCACCCACGGGGACACACACAGACACTCTGCCAGTCCTGATGGTTTCGTGGGAATATAAGGGGAGAATCCAACAGGTGAAAGTGATGACTTCTTCAGTAGAGCCTCTATCATGCTGCCTCCTTTTAGGGTACACGGGGGAAACGGGAACATGTCATCCCATCCCTGGAGCTGGTGGCAGCTCCTCCTCCTCCTTTTCTTTCCAACTGTCACTTCAAATGCTGCCCCCTTAGACTTTTTTTTTAAATAGCCAGGGTGAAAACATGCAGGGTAAAGGTGTCGCTCTTCTCTTTGAAACCTGGCTGGGCAAGCTGCCATCCACCTGCACCTCTCAGCACGTGATGTCTCCTCCCACCTTCTCATATCCTACCTGTGGCCACAGGGACTGACTGCAGTTCAGCCAGGGGACAGATTCAGAGAGGCGGAAGCAGGGAGGGAAGAGGGATGTGGCTGATAGGGCTCCCACCTTCTCTTTCTTTTAAGGAAATTACAGCAAATTGATCTTGTTGGAAAAATTGCACAATTATCCTTGCCGCGTGCTGCCTCTGACTGCCAGGGGTGAGGCTAGGAAGAGCGAGACAAAGATGCAGGCCTCACTTCTAACTCTCCTGGTCCGTGTATAAAGCACCATTCTTTGTGATCCTCGGAAATTGCTCGCCAGCTCCCACAAGGACTTTAAAGAGAAGCCCAGACTCTCCTACCTGCACGTTTCTCTGGCTTTGTTCTGAAAATGAGCCTCATCAGCTTCAATATGCTCAAGCTGGTGGGTTAAGGGGCAGGAGGGTCCTGCCGCAAGCTGGAACGCAGCTGTAGGCCGCACAGGTTGCAGACTGGGTGGGAGTCGGCACTGCACACTACGCGTGGCCCCCTGTTCATCCACTGCAGGGTTTTATCCAGAGCTTGCAGCATCTCCTCGGGGAACACGGGTGTCAGTAGAGCAGCCTCCCAGGGGAGCAGAGAGAGGCAAATGGGATGGGCTTCTTATCCACTTCTCCCAGGGGACCAAAGTCTACATTGGGCACCGTGGGTGATGGAAGGTAGAGTGAGAGCAGAGATGCAGGACACAACGGCGACAACTCTAAGCGAGAACTATCGTCCACTGAGCGGATCCAGGGGGCAATGGGGACTAGTGAGGGCAGGCATCTTGATGGGAAAGCAGATCCTGGCTCTCCACTACCCTCCTTGGAAAATGATTAATTTGGCTTGCGTCTTCCTCCTGTAAAATGGGTATGTCAGGGTACCCACCGCTCTGAGAGGTTTAAGACTTCAGCAAGACAACACACAGGAGTGCCTGTTGCAAATACCCACTTAGAGGCCACCGCCATTCCCACCATCATTTTTATCACTGTCACCATCATCATTTAACTGACCCCTGCTATATCACTTTTTACTTGGGTGATTCTGGATGGGGGGGGGTATCCATCCTCTCTCTCTCTCTCTCTCTCTCTCTCTCTCTCTCTCTCTCTCACACACACACACACACACACACACATTAGGATTGGCTTCCCACAGTTCTAGAGACTGGGAAACTGGGTTGACACATGCGAAGCTCCGATGAGGGCAAGCTTCCGCCTCCCCTCATACAGGGTCATCTTCTGTGCCCCAGGAGAGAGAGGAGAGAGTGAGCAAGCTGCCTGGTGTCTCATTCCACCACTACCTGTAACCCTGCCAGTTCAGGATGGTTCTTGTGGAGACCCTGAGGCCAGCACTCCTGCCCATGACCTAGTTCCCACCTTGCTCTCGAACCCTGGACTGTGCTTGTGCAGTGAGCCTCCCACACCCGGCCAGAGAGTTTTGGATTCTGCTCTGTGAAGGAGACATAGGAGTTTTTTTTTTTTTTTACACAGCTTTCTCCTTGGCTTTGGGGAACAGAGAAGGGGATACATCTGTTGTGTTAGTACAGCTGGTGTCACAGGCACGAGGCTGGGGGGCTCTTGGGGAACAGTGGTGATCTGGGAGCCCCTCTGGCCTCTCCTTCCTTTGATGATTCTGTGAAGAGTTTTTAACACAGTGGACTGGAAGCTTGGGACAAAGATGAAAGCTCTGGGGAAGGGGCCAGAGAGACCAGCCCAGTTGATGGCTTCCCCCCAACGCACATCCCAGATCCCTGCCTGGCACCTGTCCTTGTGAATTCTGCTGTGTGCCCATGACTCTCAGGACAATGGCGTACTGGACAGTGGTGCACTTAACAGCCCTTGACAGGTGCATTTATGTCAGCATTCGTGTGAGTGGACAACTGCACATGGTTCTCTTGAGTGTGGCCTTGTAGGAAAGCGACACTCAGTAGCTGGGGAATGGAGTGTTTGGTGCAGCCTAGCTAGATGACAGCATCAGACATGGGACTGGTACCTACCGTGGACTTTAGACAAATAGCCTAATTTCCCTTTGTCACAGCACTGCTACTGGGTGATGAAGCCAATTCTCCTGTGCTCAGAGAGGGAGGGGATCAAAAACCCAGGAAGTGTGTGAAGTACAGCGATGAAGAGTTCCATTTGATCCTTGGGTCACCAACCCCCTTTCATCTCCCCCCACACTCTGTGTGTTGTGTGCTCACTCTCACTCTCTGGAACAGAAAGGCAAGGCCAACGGGGCCGTGCACCTCTCCCCGCATCGTTATGAGAAGGAGGGTCTTGATTATGCCAGAAACTCAATTAGAAGCAGCTAAAGCATGTAAAACCTGTCACTTCAGGTGAATGGGGTATCCAGGACCGACTTCAGGAGCAGCTGTATGGAGACTCTAGTTTTGTGCCCATATGCATTTGACTATGTGTTTTTCTCAGTCACTGTCTCTCTGTGTGTCCACCAGGCACATGGGATCTTTAGCACTTTCCCCTCTGAAGAAGAGTGTGCCTCTCCCTAGCTGTGACGTCTAGGCATGGGTCACAGTCAACTCCTGGATTTGTGTCATGGTAGGAGTTCTATACAAACCACACTGATCCCAAATGAAGAAAGCCTGGAATTCTAGTCTTATCACTCTACTGTGAGTAGTTACAGAGAGGAGAATTGGGACCCAGGGAAACCTGGAACACAGTAGGTTCTCAAAAAACAGCATCCCAGAGACTGTTACTGTAGCATCTTGTATAGCTAAAGTCCCAAACCTGACTTCCACAAAGAACTGCATTTTCCAAGTAGCTTTATTCTTGGCTGGAGGGATGGCTCCATTGGTAAAGTACTTGCTTTGCAGACTTTGCCCAAGGCTAATATGTGAAGTCTATCTCCCTGAGCTGTAAAAGGAAGAGAGGCTCTTTCATATACTCCAACATGGGCTGGACCTATGTTCTTACCATGATGTAGCCCTGACACTGTGACGAGTAAATGTGTGTGGTCACAGATGTTCTCATGTGCTTCAGATGATCTTGGAATCAGATTCCAAGCTGAACACAAAATTTGAAGCTCACTCACGGGAGCCCAAACAGAAAGAGGTATTAAAACAGTGGCATATGCTGACTTGGGATGGTGAATGGTTCTCTTGTCAAAATGTCTCAGAGCCATTAGTAAGTCCTAGGATGACCTAGGAAAGACCTTCTATGAGTAATTCTTGCAAAGTACCATCATGAGTTTCCACAGATCCTCTGACAGCCCATGTATCAAGTGTGCATCTGGTACTCCACCAAATACACCTCCCTATGGGATAAGATGTGTTCATTGCCTGCATGACAAGGCTGTAGGCCACAAGCTCATTTTCAGTTAATCATTCACACATTAGGAAGTGCTATATGTTTGTGGTACAGGAGGTGGGAGTGTGTGATGTCCATATCAGCATTTTGAAAAGTGAACTTTACCAAATCTGATCACAATAAACAGGAATTTGGTGAGTTTCATTCCTGGAGGCATGGCAAACAGTCTGTGGAGTTCTGAGTATAGGCATCATGGTTCAACAATATTCAATACAGAATTTTTCAAACAAATCAAGGCCACCTATTATGTCCCACAGGCTTAGGGTTGTGAACCTTGCCTTCCTCAACTGGTGGCACCTTGGAATTATAGTTTGACATGGCTCTGACCTGGTAACTACCAAAAGGACAGTCACCTGTGCTGAGGTGCATCATGGGAAGACACATTCTGAGCCCCACCTAAGGATGCATGGTAATCTTCTCCCATGGTGGCTTTCTTGTGTTCCTCTAGGATTGAGACCTCACAGACACGGTTGGTAGGGTAGATTGTAGCATGCCACTCCCACCTCAGAAAAGCCCATAGCAACATCTGACAGGCCACCAATAACCCTGTGGATGGGGACCATGGCCATGTGATCTGAGGGCATCCACAGAAGCACTTACAGAATCTCTGCGCTCAGTGGCACAGGGCAACAGTGATTTATGTTCACCCACGGAAGTTGGTTCTATTTATGTCCTTTTAATTGATATAGTTACTTTGGGTACAACCTAGGGCACATTGTCAAGGACCAAGAAGTAGTCCCTTCCCAGGGAGTGCTTGCATTTATTCTGCTAAGAGCAGAGAGGACTCAAGCATTCAAGGGGGTGGATGGAGATGAGCTCAGGCCTTAGTCTCTGATGACCTAGAGAAAGGGAAGACCAGAGAGGATCAAGTGATATCATCGCTGTGTGTGTGTGTGTGTGTGTGTGTGTGTGTGTGTGTGCATGTGTGTGCTCACGCGCATGTGCATGCACACTCACAGAGAATAGAAAGAACACAACTTTGAAGGAACAGAACCCAGAGCCTGCTGTGACTTCTGATTTTTTGAGAAGTCATCTGGCCTCAGCACAATTATACTTAAAATAGAAATTGGGGGTTGGGGATGTAGCTTAGTTGGTAGAATACTTGCTTAGGATGCACAAAGCTCTGGGTTAGAGCCCCAGCATCATATAAACCAAGTATGGTAATTAATATATATCAGTCATCCTATCACTCTGGAGGTGGGACTGATGGAGAATCCCCAAACCTCTTCCCAGGAAGTCACCCTGGAAAGCTCATACAGAAGGGAACACACCAGCATCAGCTGTGTCCACTGAGCACCCACTGATCATTTCAGCTCATTACCATGTCTATGGGGTGAATTTCAATGTCAGAGAGATAGGGCTGAGAATGTGGTTCAGTTGACAGTGTTTGCCTGCTAAGCAGGAGGCCAGGCATTGGATCTCTGGCATGTTATAAAAATGGATGCAATGGTGGGTGCACACATTATAATTCCAGAAATCAGGAAGTGGGGGCAGAGTACAATGTCAAAGCCTTTCTTGCTACATTGAGAGTTCAAGGCCAGCTTAGGTAGCATCAGACTCTGTTAATAAACAAACAAATCAGAAATGATGTCACAGGGAGAAAGCTCCCACTGTAGAAGGGGTCACACATAGCCCCCATCTGCTGTTTAGCACTCTGCAATGCCTGCCCTTCCTATGTAGTGACTGACTCATGATAAGCAAAACCCACAAAGCTTAGGGATGACCCCATATCAGCCTCTATGATTCTTACTAGGCTTCAAAACCCAGAGAAGCATTTGACCTGTCTGACTTAGCATCTTGGATGAGAAACTGCTGGGGGAGCATCCAATTAGAAGACAGGAACCAGATACCATGACAATTCTCTCCCTCTAGCCAGGAAAATGGGGGCTTGTCTACAGAGTGAGTTCTGAGCTCTGGTGTCTAGAGGCAAAACTGTATTCCTCTTTTGATGCTCTTACAGTTGGGCAGTTTACTGATCTCCAAGATCCTTTTCCTCGTATCCAGGGCAGGATTGATTTCTGCCAGAAAAAAATGTACCAAAGACAGAGGCAGGATCTGATGCTCTTGGTTGCCTCCTGATGTAATAATGGATGCAGCAGTCACAGTACCCGAGTGCTTAGTATGGAGCAGACATGGTGTGATGTACTTCATATGTTGGGTCCTCAACATGGAACTGCATGGCTTTACACTCTGCCAGGGAGGAAATCAAGGCATCAAGAAGACAAACAGGCCCAGCATCTCATGAAATTGACACGGTAGAGTCTGAATCTGAACTCACATCTACCCAATTTTGAGCTCTGAACATCTCATTAATACTGTGTCAGAGAGCTTTTCACAAGGTTCCATTTCATATCTACTCATCTCCATTGGGTCCACAGCCTCCTTGAGTGGGTACTCTATAAACAGAGAGCATAGTTCTAGCAGTTAATCCAGATCTGCCATGTCCTGGGATGGATAGAGCCTGAAGAGTAAATCTTTGCATGTTGATGCTTTGTAACTTCTATTTCAGACAGAGATTTCCCCTGACCCAGGCAATTGTATCACTTTTCTCATTACTATGATGAATAAGAATCCATTTAAGAGAGGAAGTTTTTTTTTTTGTATTAAAGTTTGAGCAGGGACAGCATGGAGGCAGAAACATAAGGGAGTTGGTCACATGGCACCCACAGTCAGAAAGCAGCTAGAGAACGTTGGCACTCAGCTCGCTTTCTCCTATTTTGTAGTTCCAGATACATGGGATGGTTCTGTCTATGTTCAGGGTGAGTCTTCTTTACCCCAATTAGCCTAATATTGAAACTTCCTCACAGATGCACCCAGAGATTTGCCTTCTGGGTGATTTTAGATCCTGTTGAGTTGACAAACAGTATTAACCATCGCAAAGATTGGGCTTGCTTCTCTCTATGACCTCAGCATCATGTGTGTCTGGAGTGTCTATCTGTCCCCTGGTCCTACATTAGCCAGCTAGGAGGGGTCTCTACCTCAGGCTCTTATCCATGGTGGTCATTTAAACCAACACATTCCATTGCCTGCATGCCACAAGATAGACACGGCTGATGAAGGAGCCATAGCTGGTGGGGATTCACCTTGGTGAGGAGGTAAAATCAAGCCAAGCTTTTCCCTCCCCAATCAACAGCCAGGGCCAGGGAAATACCAAGAATGAGGATGCTTTTGCCTCTGATATCAGTGAGATTCACATGGTGGCCAGGGATGATGGATTCAGGCTTTAAGAGTTGTAAATAGCCTGTTTAATGCTGAGTATTGCCACTTCAATGGAGTGACCATGTCTGAGCTATCTACAATTATTGGGATTTTGTACTGTGAGTGTGTGTTTACATAAGATACAATTAAAAATTTAAGCAATCATTTTTTACATTCCTGCCAAGGAAAATGTGTTTTAATTCTCTACAAAAATCTCACTTTGGGGGAAACCAGGCTGTTATTTCATGCTGTATCAAGAAATCACTCTCTAGTGACATTCAATAATATTTCATGCCACAGCAGAATCCATCTGTGCCAAGTCCCTCTCCGTGGACATGTCTGGAATGCAAACACGGAGCCGTGACATTCCCATGGGATCTGACCCAGGTAGGCACAAACTCAGGAATGTGGGATGGTAAAGCCTTTATGACACGCTGCTGCAGACACCAGCCCGGCCCTGGGCTCTGCCCCTTGGGATGTCACCTGCCTCCATGAAGTAGGCAGACATTTTCAGCTTGTTCTTGTCCTACTCTGTCCCTCAGCTCTGCTTTCTGTCACCTGCTTGTGACACTTCTCCTTTCACCTGTCCACAGCCTTTGGCCTCTGTTGCTTCTCCTCATTTTTTTTTCAGACTGACAGGGTATTATGGACGTGTCTGTGCTGCTGGCTCCCTAGAAGCAGATCTAATACACATGGGGAGATTTCCTAGGCAAAGGACGTACATGCTGGAAGGGATGTACAGAGAGGTCCAGGAATGGGAGGCAATCAAAGTTCCTACTGCACTACCTCACCTGCTGCAGCTGAGCCCTGTGGGGGAAACTGAGAGCCATACATTACTGTGGAGTCAACCAGCTGAGAGTCAAGGGAGCTAGGACATTGCATGCCAACTTCTGAGTGCCAAGATGGCTTCAGTCCTAAGCACATCTGGTCTACACTCCCCCACTGAGCCCCAGTCCAACAGCTGTACGATTTTTGAGAATTGTGTGTGTGCTACAAATTATCTGGTCTTTTTTTGTAGGTTCTTTCTTCTCCCAAGTATAGGAAGAATGTCTTTTTCCAGTTATAGCTAGTGTCTCAGTAACTATCCTTCTGGTTGCCAGCAGCTCAATAAGCCCCAGGAGTGTCCTGTGATGCATTTGGGGGACATAGAAACGATAAGAAGAGACACATGGGGGCTGGCAAGACAACTCGATAGGTAAAGGTGCTTGCTAGCAATTCTAAAGGCCTGAGTTCAATCCCTAGGGCCCACTTGGCAAAAGGAGTAAATAACAAACAATGTAATTTTAAAAGATAGCACAGATAGGTCCTGGGTGACACTAAGTCTTTCCACAACCCTCTCTAATGCCAGCTCACTTGTTCTTTTGCAGACACGACAGAAAAACTCCCATTTCACTGTGTCCTCGCCAGACCTCCATATTGTCATAAGTTGAGTTCAGATCCTGTCTTCAGCCTTGGACATTTCTCTGCTAGGCTGGCTTCCCATCCTCCATCTGACATCTGGGCAGAAGGCCCTGGCCAAGGCCCAGGGGATGAAAAGATCTCTGTCTTACTGCCCATCTCCCTGATTACTAATGAGGCTAAATGTTTTATGTGGCATTGTTGGTGGCAAATTTTCTATTTCTGCATGCATTGCTTGTCTTTTTTTCTTGGTGTTTGTTGTTGCTTTCTAATATATTCTGGATGGAAAGCAATCAGGGTTTGTTTCAGTGTGTCTGTGTATGTGTGTGCATGTGTATGAGTGTGCAAGTTGTTGTATATGTTAGTGTGAGGCATGTGTGTAAGAGGTATGTGAGCATGCTTGTTGTGGAGGCCAGAGGACAACCTTGGGTATCATTCCTTGATGGGAGATGTTATTCTGTAAATATGTTTCTCATAATGGTTAATGAATAAAGCACTGTTGGCCAATAGGAAAGCAAGATAAGTGGGACTAGGAGACTAGGAGGAAAGAGGAAGTAGGAAGGAGGAGTCAGCACGGAGAGCCTAAAGAGAACAGCATGCCGGCCCGCCGCTCTCTGATAAGACGACCACGTGGAAATACTTAGATAAGTAGAACTGGGTTAATCATTAAGACAGAACTAGCCGATAAGAAATGATAGTAACTGGCCAACAACATTATATCAAATACAGAGTCTCAACGTGTTATTGGGGGCTGGTGCAGCGATGGGACCAGGTGGCCGGCGAGGAGGAACATAGAGTGGGACCAGGCAACTGGATCACTCACTGGCCTGAAGTTCACCAAGTAGGTTAGACTTACTGCCCAGTGAGCCCCAGGAATACGCCCACCTCTGCCACCTCAGCACTTTGATCATTATAAGCGTGTGTCACCCTTTCCAGATTTTTCTGTGGACCAAACTCAGCCTTTTGCATGCATGGCTTGCCCTTTGTGACCCTATGTACTGATTTTATCCCTTAGTGTCTTTCCTGGTAACTTTTGTTTTCTAGATGATTTAAGTCATACTGTGGTCTGGGTTACCATATTCCCTTTCTCATTAATAGTAGTAAAGAAGTTCTCTGCCAAGAAGCTATGAAGGCATTCCCCTTCCTGTTGAATGGCGACCTCTTTACATTTAGTTGTTTCCTTAACTTCAGAAGGATCTTGTGTTTTAAGGTCAACAGGTAGTGAACTTTGATTCTGATTGGAAACATGTCAACCTAGGTCTAATTGTGAATGTATCGTATCTCTCAGCACTTTACAATATCACATCCACTATGAGTATATCATATTCACATGTTATATGTGTATGTGTGTGTTAAAATCTGAGTGCCCTGTCTCAGTCCATTTATTTATTGTATCACAGTGCTTTATTTCTGAGACAAGGCAGGCTTCACTCTGGTTAGATGACTTTAAACTCCTGCCCCTCTTGCCTCCACCTCCCAAGTGCTGGGACAACAGCCATATGTCACCATGTCTGTATACACTGTCTTAATCATGACAGCTCTATAACATCTTGCTATCTAGGAAGGGAAACCCCCTTTCTGCATTCTTCTTTCAGTGTTGTTGTAGCATGTATGTTTCCGCCAGCCCGCCAGTCTGGGCCCACAGCCGCGCCAGCCCCAAATAACACTCAGAGACTCTGTATTTGATACAATCCTGTTGGCCAATTACCATTACTGTTTATGGGCTAGCTCTGTCTTAATTATTAACCCATTTCTACTTATCTAAGTATTTCCACGTGGTCGTCTTATTGGGGAGCAGCGGCGGGCATCTTCCTTCCTCCCCTGGGCTACATCTCGACTCCTCCTTCCTACTTCCTCTTTCCTCCTTCTGGTCTCCTAGCCCCACCTATCTTGCTATCTCATTGGCCACAGAGCTTTATTAACCAGTATGAGAAACATATATACAGAATAACATCTCCCATCATGTTGTTGGTTTTTGTTTTGTTTTGTTTTTGTTTGTTTGTTTTTTGAGACAGTATAGCCCAGTCTGGCCTTAAACTCATAGAATCACACCTGATTCTTTACTTCTGAGAGCTGAGGTTAAAGGCATGCACCCCCATTTCAATCAAGCCCATATTATTATTATTTTTTTGCCTCCTTGCTTTTGCTCATAAGATTTCCATGAAAAATTCTGTTGCAATACTGATTGGAATTAAGTGATGCCTTTGCCCAGATCTGGTGGCATTTTCATTTTATAATATTGACTTTGCACTAATGAACAGGAATCATCACCTGTACATGCTTTTCTCTAGATCTTTCTTCTTCTTTATGTCTCTCAATAAAGTTTCAGAAATTTCTCCATAAAAGTTTTATTCTCAGGCACCTTTAACTTTTACTGCAAGTCTTTACATGGTGTCTTTTCAAAACTGCATATTGTAATTGCATTGGCTGATATGTGCAATTGATTTTTTTTTTTAGATTTGTACTTATGTTCAGAAAAAGATGGCTAAATTTACAATTTAGTGTAATGGTTTTGCATGCAGATTCCCCGACTTTTCCAAATCGATGGTTATGTCTTGAAATAATGAAAGTTCATCCCTTCCTTCCAATACATCAATTTTTGGGTGATTTTATTTGGGGTGATCTCCCTGGGGGCTGGCGAGATGGTTCAGAAGTTATTCTGTTCTCATCATCCAGGCAGCAGCTCACAACCATCTGTATTTCCAGTTCCAGGGGATCTGGCGTCCTCTACTGATCTCTGTGGGCACCAGGCACACAGATGGTGCACACACACACACACACACACACACACACACACACACACACACACACACACGCACACGCACACACATGCACACTCACACACACACATGCACACAGGCACACACACACATACACATATCACACACACACATGCACACACACATCACACACACACATGCACACACACACACACATATCACACACACACATGCACACACACACGCACACACATTCACACTCACGCACACGTACATGTACAGATGCACACACATATACGTGTGCACACATGCATAAACATACTAGAAATGTATTTTTGCCTCCATTCTGAGGATCTGAAATTGGAAATCATGTTCCTTGGCCAAAATGAAGCATCAGCAGGAGAGAACCTGATTCTCCTTCTAGGTTCTGGGCTGCCAGCATCCCTTAGTCAGGGAACATCACTCCACCCTCCAGGGCCAGCCTCTTCCAATCTCTCTGGGTCCAAGGTTTACATCCTATTCTTTGAACATCTTTGCTTGAAAGTGCAGTCCCCTCCCTTCCATAGGGAAGCCTGTGGTTGTATTTAGGGCCCAGCTGTATGAAGCAGGCTTGCCCTCCCAGCGTGTCTAGATCTTTAAATCCATCCCAACAACAAGGATCCATTTCCTCGTCTGGTGGCAATGGGTGGTCCCAGAAATCAGGCCTTAAGATCTCTGAGTGGCCATTTCTCAGCCTACTGTTCATGTCTACCATCCCAGACTGGTGGCAGGAAGCTCACCACTCCCCCTGTTCTCTAGCACATTCCTATTAAAAATAAATTGAGCCTTCCTATTTCATCTTTGATGCCATCTTACCCACTGTTCACATCTTTCATATTTTTATATCTGATTTATCTGCTATCCAAATTATCAAATTATCATTCCTAACTTGGACTTAATTCTTATTTTACAGGGAAACTCAGTTGCATTATTTCTAGAGGCTTCCTTATTTTTCTTCATAAAATGTCTGCCACAGTCTGCTTTGTAACGACCTGTTTTATGACTTTAATTATTTTAAATTCATCATGCTATCTTTTAGATGGTTCTTGGGGAGGAAAGGCCAGGCTGTGTTTTTTTTATTATTATTATTCTTGACTCGTATACATAATCAACATTTTTTGTGTGCATTTGTAGTTGGAGAGCAGGGCAGGGCTCATTCCCAGAAAAGCCTGGGAGTGAGGGTGAATGCCTCCAGAAATCTGGTATTTCTTCTGGATTCTCCATAGATGTCATTGCTTAGTTTTCTTCTCAACACATGGATTCTAGAGTAGAGTGGGTATTATAGATTTGAACCTTGAACTACCATAACAGTGAGTTCTTGGTGTTAACCTTCATAGGTTCATTTTTTTTTTTTATTTTAAAAGAAGAATCATTTTGTTTTATGCATATGAGCATTTTATATGCATGTATGTGCATATGCCGTATGCATGCAGTATCATGCAGGCCAGAAAAGGGCTTCAGATCTCTCTGCACCCAAGTTACAGGTGGCTGTGGTGATTGCCACATATATGGGAGCTGGGAACTGAACCAAGGTCCCTCTGCAAGAACAATATGTGCTCTTAACCACTGAGCAGCCTCTCCTGCTTCCAGTCAATTTCTTTTTGAGGGGACCTAGATCAAGCAACTCAACATCTCATCTTCCTAAATGACCTAGTTTCACACTCTGACAAAATTGACTCAGGGGAAACATTGGTTTACTTGATTTAGAATTCCGGGTTACGGCCTGTCATAGCAGGGAATTTCAGGAGCTTGAAACAGCTGGTCTCATCACATCCTCAGCCAGGAGCAGAGAAAATCCATGCATGCTTGCTTGCTTGCTTGCTTGTGTGCATCTCAATTTCTCCATGTTTAGGACATGCCCCTCCCCTGAACCACCTAGGGAACTGTGCTGCCCACACACAGAGAGATTAAGAAAATTTCTCACAGGAATGCCCATAAGTCAACTGAATCTAGACAATTCCTCAGCGAGTCTTTCTTTATGGCGAGTACATTGGCCAACAACTTTATTCATCAACCAACAAGAGAAATACATATTCACAGCATGCAGAAGGACATCCCCCATGATCTCCTCTTTCTTGTGCCTCAACATCTTTGACAGTATAGTGTTAGCATTTCCAGCATCCTGATATTATGTGGGACTTCTATTTTTTTTAATCATCCCCCTCTCTTGAACCCAAGATCTCAATTACTGTACCCTTTCATGCAATATAATCCCTAGCTCCTGGACCACTAAGATAGCTTCTCACCTTTTTGGTATTTGGCTCTTAGAACCACTTTCATTTTCTCAGACTCTGGTATAACCACTAACAACAATGCTGTTATGTTTTGTCAAACATTTGTTTTCACTGTTTGAGAATGTCATACACAAATATGTGTTTTGATCACCCCCATCCTCTCCCCTCTAATTCATTCTTATTTTGATACCACTGTTCCCTTCTCATTTCATGTGCTTTTTAAATCCAAACCACTGAGTTGAAGTCTCCTCAGTGCTGTCTGCATGTGCCTGGGTGTGGAACCATCTACAGGAGCATGCGTAGCCTCCCAGGGGTTGCATCCCAGGAGAAAACCAATTCTTCCCGTACCCATTGGTTGTGAACACTTCCTCACCCAGGGATGAGATTTCAAGGGTATGGTGATAGAAAGCAAGTGTTACAAAGGGGTGATGGGGAATAACAGAATAGTAAGGGTTAACTGGGAGGGGGATGGGAGGACAGATCACGCAGGGAACATGGCAATGTGTAACTAATATTAAAGACCTCTGCTGCAGATTCCTAAGAATTTGTTCTGTCCGGTGTTCTGTCTCAGGGGTCACTAACCCTAGCTCTGCTCTCTGCGCTTCCCAGCAGTTCCTGGGACACATCACGATCTCTCTTGAATTGAGACTTTGCATTTGAGAAGTTTCCTCTGCCTGGAATGTTTTCCATGGCTCACTCTTCCACATCTTTCTGCTGATGTGCCTTATAAAAACTTTCATGAACCTCATCCCTGAAGAATGTCCCCATCCCAACTACTCTCTGTCAGTCTCCTTCACCTCTTTTGAGAAGCTGATAATAACCCAAACTTCTCTGTTGATCTGTGACCTTGGTCATAGAGCATTGAACCCAAATGATGGATGACGCAAGGGTCTTGGCTGGCATGACTGCATTGTGTCTCCTCCAGTTCACAGGCTGAAGCTCTGTGATGGCTTGAATCTGAAACATCCCTACAGCCTCATGCTTTGAGTGATTGGTTCTCAGCCTGTGGTACTGTGATGAAGAAGGCAGAGCCTGGCACTTGGAAGTGGGGTAGGTGGGACTTTGAAGGTTATGCCCCCCATAGTTCCAGCAGCTCTCTCTGCCTCCTGTCTGGTCTGATATGGACAAGCATCTGCCATGGTTG
Source organism: Cricetiscus sungorus (assembly GCA_030556225.1). Classification (NCBI taxonomy): domain Eukaryota; kingdom Metazoa; phylum Chordata; class Mammalia; order Rodentia; family Cricetidae; genus Cricetiscus; species Cricetiscus sungorus. Next base: position 136,600,865 of record JANBXA010000734.1, read on the forward strand.
CCTATCACCATGGACAGCGCCCCCCCCCCCCCCACTGTCTTTTCCCGGCCATGATGGACTGAAATCTCTTTGAAACCATGAACCAATAGACACCTTTCCTCTATGGTGTTCTATCAGGTATTTTGTCACAGCAGTGTAAACAGTAAGTCATTTAACAAAACAAAAACAAAAAGAAAACCAGGGATCAGATAAATCTGACCGTGTTGTTCTCTAACCTTTAGAACTGGCTTAGGGCAGGGGTGTATGAATGAATCTGTAGATATGAGATAGAGCTAAGTAGGCCATTCTGGTAGAAGGTCAGAGGCCACAATGCAGATAGAAATGAGAACACTAAAGAGGCTGCTCAGGAGATTTCTTGGGGACCAATGGCATTAGATGCTGGTAAAGAAACTGCCTACCTTGGAGATATGCATAAAACCAAATGTTGGCCCTTCTCCAAGCAAAGGGTAACTCCTCCTGTCTAATGGCTTTCAGATTAAAACCATGACCTTCCTTGGGGTTTTCTTGAGCTGCTAGTATCCTTGGATTAGAATACCCCCATATGCTATCCTGGATCTCCAGCTTGTCACTACCCCAGGGGATCATAAGGTAGGTAAACATTCATAATATTATGTGCCAGCTCCTTATAAAGACTCTCTGTGTGCAGAACTGAGAAGGTGGAGACAGGGCAGTCCCTGGGGTTCCCTGACCAACCAGTCTAGCAAAGTTGGATAGTTTCTGGCCAATGAGAGAAACTGTCTCAAAAAACAAGAATGAGTAGCATCCTGAGAAATGACACTAGAGACTGAGGTTGGCCATCACATGTGTGCACACGTTCATATATCTGCATATATCCAACCTCTCTCCTCAGTACTTAAGAGTCTGAGGCAAGAAGATTTGCTGTTGTTTCCAGGCCGCCACTCTACAGTGAGACTTTAAGGCTCTGTCTTCCTCCTCATAAACAAAACAAAACACAACCAACCAATGAGCCAACCAGCCTGATGGGAGATGTTATTCTGTAAACATGTTTCTCATACTGTTTAATTAATAAAGCCCTGTTGGCCAATAGGAAACTAGATAGGTGGGGCTAGGAGACAAGGAGGAAAGAGGAAGTGAGAAGGAGGAGTCAAGATGGAGACCGGGGAGGAAGGAAGACGCCAACAGCGGCTCCCGGATAAGATGAGCCACGTGGAAATAATTAGATAAGTAGAAATGGGTTAATAATTAAGACAGAGCTAGCCCATAAACAATAATGGTAACTGGCCAACAGGATTGTATCAAATACAGAGTCTCTGCGTGTTATTTGGGGCTCACGTGGTGAGCAGGACCATGGCGGCAGGACCCGCTGCAGCTGGCGGGAAGAACCTGCCGTAACACCAGCCAACAGAAAAATAAACAAATAACTTTTTCTTGCTCTCCCCCCCCAACATGTATGCATGCACATGCTTAGATACTTTCTTCCTTGACATACACACATCTCATTGGTTCTGCACTTGTTCAAACAGTGTAAGCCTTAGGGAGGAGAGAAGCTGGCCATTGAATTAGTGAGCCTGGGCTGCCTGCACTGCCACTAGCCCACTGCTTCCCCAACACAACAGGATGGTTCTATTACAGGGCTACTGGACTCAGAGAGGATTTTAAGTATGAACACTTTATAACCAGAATGGACAAGCTTTCCTAAAATCTTACGTGACTCTCAGCTTGGAGGCTTTATACATCATACATTCTCTTTCCTGCTAGGCACATACAGATGTCTAATATCACATCTGAACTTTAACAGGCTCATCCCCATCACAAAGCACCCCGCACTCCTCCAGGGTTTCAATCAGGGGAAAGGAAGAATCTACATTTCACATCACCATTTGTTGTTATGACAACACCCGGCCGGCCTGGAGCTGCACTGAGCTGTCTATGCTGAGCTCTGAGCAGAACACATTTTGTCTTTTCTGTATTCAGGAGGCAGGTTTATGCACATAACTGCCAGCTACCACACACACACAGGGCTTATTAGCTGCATTAGCAAAACAGAAAAACACAAAGCACACACCAGAGCATTGGGTTCCTAGTGAGGTTTTACCATATTTTGTTCACACTCATCTCAGCAATGAATGTGACACAAGTGCACAGGTAGGTATGACTTTTGGTAGGGGCTGTAATAAGTGTTCTTCAGTTCAGCTTTCTGTATTATTCTATCAGCAAACATGCCAATGGCAGTACAAGTTTTTGTTCATGTGTGTTTCATTCTGTGATTGGGTTATAGTCATTCACTGTCATGCATCTGAGTATTTCCAGAAGCTTTTCCCCTTAATGAAATAATGCAGCTTATAAATAGGGGTGTTTTATTCTTTCTCCTCTTTTTGTAGACATTGGAATTCTCTTCCTTCCCAGATAAAAAAGCAGCACAGGGAACATCCCTCCACACAACACATCTCCTTATGAGCATGGGGGAGAATTCTGGAGCCCAGGCCTCATGGTGGAATTACTGGCTCCTAGCAAGAATGCACTCTTTCTTCAGTTCAATGTACTGCTTGAAGTCATAGCTGTCATAGCAAGCAAGAGGAGAAGATGAAGGGATAGAAACAGGAGAGGGAGAAGTCAAAGTCTCCTTGTTTTCAGGTGATGTTATTCTGTACATAAATCCCAAGGACCCCAGCGGGGGAACTCCTACAGTTGGCACACACACAGCAAAATGGCAGCATGGAGCATCCAACCACACAAATTATCAGGCTTCTTCTTATATTTTTTTTCTATTTCCTAATACGGTTTCTTGCCAATAGAAGGCTATAGTATTTTTTTTTCTTCTGCAGGTCTTGTACCCATATACTGTTTGAATTGTCTTTTAAGTTCTAAGATTTTACATGCAACTCTCCTTGGGTTTTGATATAGATGGTCCTAGTTTTCACAGGTAGTAAGAATGCTGATTCCTTCTCCTTAAGTCTACTTCCTTCTTGTTTTCTGTATTGACAAAGATTGCAAACATCATGCTAAATAATAGATGGGATGGCAGACGCTTGTTTTTGAATATCTCTGGAATACGACTATACTTAACTACACGAAGCTTCAGGCCTATTCTTACTTAGTTCTGTGGGTGTTTCTTTCCCTTCCCTCCCTCCCTCCCTCCCTTCCTTCCTCCCTCCCTCCCTCCCTCCCTCCTCCCTTCCCTCCCTTCCTTCCTTCCTTCCTTTCTTCCTTCCTTCCTTCCTTCCTTCTTCCCTTCCCTCCCTTCCTTCCTTCCTTCCTTCCTTCCCTTCCTTCCTTCCTTCCTTTCTTCCTTTACTCCTTTCTTTCTTTCTTTCTTTCTTTCTTTCTTTCTTTCTTTCTTCCCTTCCTCCTGCCCTTCTTCCCCCTCCCTCCCTCCCTCCTTCCTTCATTCCTTTCTTTTTTTACTCTCAATTTTTCTGACAACTCTCTCAACAGCTACAGAGCAAATCATGTGGCCATGTTCCTTTGAACAGTGAGCATGTTGAGTGACACCATCCTGGCCTCTGCAGGACAAAGATCATTAGTAACAAGACACTGGCTTCAGCATGCTGTTGGACTGGCCTCATTGGCGTACTTTATTTAATATTTCATCAGGTCTCAGAAGTGAGACTGACCTCTAATGATAAGGTCCCTCCAGGAACCTTCCAAAATTGTTTCCCATTTTTGTGTTTCTTTTGAACATTTTGTGTAAGTAAACTATAGGATCTGCCTATTGGAAGCTTTGATGAAAGCCACTTTGGGGGGTTGGCAGAAAGAGGGCTAAGTGGGTGACTGTGCCTGCCACCAAGACTGGTGACCAGAGTTTGATCCCCTAGACTCACTTGGTGAAGGGAGAGAAGCAACACCCATAGGCTGTCCTTGGACCCATAGGCTGTCCTTGGACCCATAGGCTGTCCTTTGACTTCCACCTGAGCTCCCTGTGTTCTCTCTCTCTCTCTCTCTCTCTCTCTCTCTCTCTCTCTCTCTGTTACACACACACACAGACAGAGAGAGAGAGACAGAGAGAGACAGAGACACACACACAGAGAATAAAATAAGCAAGTAAGGGTTGGGGGGAGACACTTTTGATACAATTTAGGCTCATACCATCTTCTCTACCTGGAATCTTCTCTCCATTCCTACTTTGAAAATTTTTTCAGGAATTTAAGTCTCATTTAAACGCTGTAGCCTCCTTGACCTTCCATGACCTCCATTCCCATACCCCTTACCACCCTGGGACTGTTATTACACTCACTCTCCCAGGCAGCCTTGGACCAATGCACTTGGACAGGCCTACAGCATCTGTGTTTCACTGTTCAGGGTGCAAACTGACCCCTCTGGGTTCCAGCACTCTGTCTGCCTTTCCCTTATAGATATCTCGTATTCATTCGTCACATGACTGCCTCAATAACAGAGGCACTGCAATCATCACATTCCAACTACACACACCCAAGGCAGACAGAAATAACGTGAAGGAGGGAAAAAGAGAGACTTATTTTTAACTGATTTCTGATGTTAATTCTTGGGAGATAGCCACATCTGGAAGGAGCTGCAAGAGATGCTGTTGCTGCATGTGCTCAAAACTGGGGGAGGGGGGTTGGGCAGTGGAGGAGGGGTCTGGGAGACAGCAGTGAGGCAACATTTATGGAGGATTAAATGGACCAAATAAACAACCTCCAGGGTCACAGCAGAGGTTCATTGTTCTGAACACAAACAATTAGCATACAGGTTATAGTCAAGGGTATAGCCACCCAGTGACCTGTACCAGCTCAGCTCAGGGGAGCAAGGTAAGGAAGGCCTGTCTCAGAGGCCCAGGCCTGCTCCTGCCTCTGTAACCTCAGGCTGCTTGCAGCTATAGAATGCAGACACCCGCACACAAAGCTCCCTGGAACAGATCGACCAGAAAGAGGATTATCCAAATGGGTCTATCCCCATACCTCTGTGATCTGTGGGAAGTTTTAAGTACTAGCAGGACCACATAAGGCCCATCTTGGCAAGCTTACCCGTCACCCGTGGTGAGGTTTCTGGCCTAATTTGCTGGTTGCTCTTTCACAAGGCAGTTTTCTTCTCTCTGGTTCTCCTATGACTAGGACGACCCAACTGGAGCAAACTAAAGACACATGAGTGTAAGGTGGCTCATGAATACCTGTCCTTGTCCCAAGCCCAGTTGGTCTAGCACCACTAGAGTTTACCAAAGGCCCAATGTGGGAATTGCACATGGCATGTTGTGTTTGGGGAGGGGTGAGGGAAGTGTCTTGTGTGGAGTGGATGACACACCTTCAAAGTCTCTCCTTTAAGCTAGGGTTGGTGCTACATACCTATGAGCCCAGCGCTTGGGAGGTGGAGACAGTAAATCCCCCCTCTCTGTGTCCTTTCTATCTCCCCTCTCTTGTGCTCCCCTTCCCTTTCCCCACTTCCTCCTCCAGTGCCCCCACCCAGTTCCTTTTTGTTTTTCCATTGCAGACTTTCTCCACCCCACTGCAGGAGTGTTGGGACTACAGAAATGTGCTACAGTGTCTGACTCCACAAGGGCTCCAGGGACCCAAACTCGGGTCCTTCTCTATTAGCAAACTCTTTACCCATCGAACCATCTCCATGCTGCAGGGCATTTGACCTCACTGTGAATCCTGACTCTGTGTTATTTACTGGAAAACCCTGTTTCTAGTGGTATGGCTCAACCCTAGCACACACCTTTAATCCAAGAGCTTTCTGCTTGAATATTGTAAACAGGATTAAATAAAGTCAACCCTGGGTCAAGAGGAGGAACAAGCAACCAGTTGACTGGAAAAGAAACCACAGAGAGTAAGAGGGGGTCAGGAGGACAGACAGAGATGCTCAGGAAGTAGAAGGGAGGAACGTTCTGTTTGAGGAGTTTCCTTTAGATGGAGTGAGAGAAAGCTCTTTTTCTGGGGTATTGATGGAGAAAGAAGTCCAGCTAGGTGGTTTCTCTGCCTCTCTGAGCTAGCAGGGTTTCACCCTAGCATCTGGCTCCTGAGTCTTTATTGGTAAAACAGAATGGATAAGATTTAGACAAAAATAACCCCATTCATTGCTTGTCTTTAAAAAGAATTAAAGTTACACTTACTTAATTGATTGATTGATTGATTGATTTAGTGTGTGTGTGTGTGCATATGTGGCATAAGCATGTGTGTACCACCATCACCACTTCACATTGTGTGGGTCAGAGGACAATTCAGAGAGCAGGAGATGCCCTTCTATCTGAGGAAAGAACTCAGGCCATGAGGATTGGAGGCAAGCACTTTTATCTACTGAGACATCTGACTGCCCACCCCTGTCATTCCACTACTTCTAGGAAGAAATGCAAATCATGATGAGCATCCAATAGTTATGATGGTTCTGATTTAAAATGGTCACTGATTGAATAACTTGTGCATTTGCTGGGCGGCTAGAATTCAACTGGTACAGGCCAGCCTTGTTGGACCTTACACATTTATGGGCCAACTTGGAACTGTTCCAGGCTGGAAATGGCTACCAATGTGACTGAGTGTGTCTCTCGTTCTCCTACAGCTCAAGGAGCAAGAGAATTAATTGAGATCCTAAAGGGCCAACCCAGAATGGGCAACCATCATTTCTGTCATATCCTATTGGTCAAATGAGTCATGTGGCATTATAGACTATTTGTGTGTGTCACCTCCTCCAAAATTAATATATTAAAGATAGTTACTCAGTCTAATAGCATAACCAATGCTATGTTAGAGACACCAAGGCACCATTTTGGCCTAAGAACTCAGCATATTGACCCCAACACTTGCCAAAAGTGAAGACAAAGACTCAATCCATCATAATCCATAGTTCTGGGGAAGTCCCTACATGTACTAACCTTGCTTTTTGACATCTGTAATATTGTTAATAATTGTTCTTCTAATTGAAGTGTGTCAACTAGGATTTGTTTGTGTGTGTGTGTGTGTGTGTGTGTGTGTGTGTGTGTGTGTGTGTGAGTATAAAGCCAAGATTGGTAAGACTCTTGGCTATACAATTTGGGCAAGTTGCCTGTGTAGCCCATCACAGTGACTGAAGACTTTCTATTGACTTGGGAGTTACTGCACAACAGTGTTTGGAGTCCTGGGGTTGCTAAGTAAACTGAGATGAGGTTAGGACAGTGTTGCCTTTGTGGTGGGGGCTGTAATAAGTGTTTCTTGCCTCCTTGTTGTGATAAAGATACCTGACAAAAGCAACTCAAAGAAGGAAGGGTTTATTTTGGATGTAGGTTCAAGGGTTTATTTTGGAGGGAAGTCCATCATGGTGTGGAAGGCCACCCAGCAAATGCACAAGTTATTTAATCAGTGACACTTTCAAGGTGGGTCTTCCTAACTTGACTGGTGAATCCCTCACAGGCCTGTCAACAGGGTTTGTTGCTTAGGTCACTTTCGATCCTATCAGATGGACAATATGAATCATCCCCATGTTCTCATAAGAGGAAGAGACAGTGTTTTCCCCCCCCACCCCCCCTTCCTGTCCCCTCCCATGTGAAGACACAGCCAGAAGGTGGCTTGCACAGGCTAATTTTATGTCAACTTGACCCAAGCTAGCGTCATCAAGAGAGGAGAAAACAGCTCTATAAGATAGGGCTGTAGGCAAGCCCAGAGGTCGTTTTCTTAATTAGTGATTGATGGGGGAGGGCTCGGCATGTTGTGGGTGGGGCCAACCCAGGATGGTGGTCCTGGGTTCCATATGCAAACAGACTGAGCAAGCCATGTAGAGCAAGCTGGTAAGCAGCACTTTTCCATGGCCTCTGTATGAGCTCCTGCCCCCAGGTTCCTGCCCTGCTGCCAGGCCTCATAACTTGGGTTAGATCCCCAAAGCCCACATGGTAGGAGAGAAAAGGCTCTCACGTGTTATCTTCTGTCCCCCACATGCCCACCCAAAAATTAGACTTTTTTGTTTGGTGTTGAAGCTTCCCAGTATGTGGTATTTGTTACGGGTGCTGGACTGACTAGGACACATGAGGAGGGAAAATCCCTTCACCATCGCAGGAGGAACACTGTCAAAGGGCAATGGGAAAGGGAACTGGCACGGGGAAGGGCGATAGGAACCCGTGACAGCTGTCAATCTGTTCTGATGTTAACACGTTAGACAAAGAAGCAAAATTCCTCATCCCGGAAATCACTGGCAGAGCAGAGATGGAGACGGGACTGTCCACAACTCCACTTTATCCTGCAGATGCCTAGCTGGTCAAAAGGAATTCACAGGGCTGAGAAGATGCAATCTGTCTGCAATGATGGCTGTGAAAGGTCTGGGGTGAGGGTTCAAGAGAGATGCTGGGATGGAGCACTGTGGGTGAGGAGCTGAACAGCAGAGTTATTAGCACCACGGGCTGACAGACAGACAATAGCTTGGTGAAGCGACTGGGCTCCAGCACCAGATAGCATGGCAGGGGCTCTGAGGAGAGAGATTCGGGCCCCTATGCAGAAGTGGGGTTTGTTTGTGGACCTTTCTGAGGCTAGGGAAGGCTCCGCGAGTCTGTAGCCAGACTCTCTGACAGCCATGTTGGAAGCAGGGAGCAGCAGCCTCTGTGGCCACCAGTGTCTCCTTTGATGTAAACTTAACTTCGCAGGTGAGAGATCCCCACACTGTCTGTGAGCCAGGGACGCAGTGTCTGTGCCTGTGGCTGTCTGTGAGAGGAGGCTGCAGGTGTTGCCTGAGCCACAGCTGGATTCTCATGTCACATTCTCACAGGCGATGCTGAGGCATTTAAGCAAGGACAATTTTTCAATCGTGCTGCCTTGAGCAGATCCAGGCTGCCTCGTTCTAATGGAGGGGCATGTTTCCCCTGCCTATATCCTGGAAGTTTATGACCAGAGTTTTCTCCCACGCTCGTAAGGACGTGCTGGAGGGGTAAGATGAGGATAGCGCTGGTCTGTTTCTCAATTTTAGATTATCTCTCAGAAGCTCAAGTACACAGCTACAGAAATCATCCTCGGTAATTTCAAGTTGGCAGAGTCAAGCTAATTATCTGCAATTTCATCTGTCAAAATAGTTTGGAAATCTCTCACGTGCTACGGGATGAGTCTGCTGGGAGGGCCTTGCCAACACCATGGGATTTCTCACACAGTGATAGTGGTGTTAGCTGTTGGCCTTGGGGAAAGGGCATCTTACTGGAAGGTGATGCTCACATGTCTAAGCCATAAGGGCATGGCAGGGACTGGGACTCTTTGCTCTATCTGAGCTCCAGCTGGTTAGAAACAATTAGGACAAATTCTCTGGCAGCATTATGATATCTTTGTCAAGGACCGGTGTTTGGTGCAGAGAGGCCTAACACTTCTGCCCTATAGAGACATCTTAACTGTGGAGTGCTTGTGGCTAATATTTCTCTGATTGGTCCGTGCTTACTTCTTCCTGCTTTTCATCTGGTTAAATATCCTAAGCCTCTCTTCTAACCACGGGATGCTCTGAGTGGACCCTTTAACTACACTGTAGTTGCCTTGAGAGGTTGACATTTTGAATCAAGGCTATTCTATCTCTGAGGCTTGTTGTTGGGTTTATGATGACAGGGGCAGCGGGGATCAGTAGGGAACTGAAAGACCAGAGGACAGGAACTGAGGGAGACCAGAGGACAGGAACTGGGGGAGACCAGAGGACAGGAACTGGGGGAGACCAGAGGACAGGAACTGGGGATGCCGTTCCTTTTTGGTGAAAACTGAACAACAGCTATAGCCACACAGCTCCTTCTCTGACTCCCCCAGCCTTTCCCCTCCAGTCTCCTCCCCTCCCCTCCCCTCCCCTCCCCTCTCCTCCCCTCTCCTCTCCTCTCCTCTCCTCTCCTCTCCTCTCCTCTTCCTTTCAGTCTCCTATCTCCCTCCCTCCCTCCCTCCCTCCCTCCCTCCCTCTTTTGGGCCTCTATCTCCCTTGTTTTCTGATTCTCCCTTTCCTTTTTCCTCTCTCTTTCTCCGTCCCTTAGTCTTAAACAGCCCTTTCTACAACAGTCACTGTGCTCAGAACTGAGAGTTATGATGGCATTTTCCTCCAAAAGCTTTGCATCCGGGTTGGACCTCAACTCTAAGGGCAAAGTAGACTGCTCTGAGAGAGGCTACTGGATCCACAGACCTGGATCACATTCTTATTCTATCCTTCGCCAGCGGGTTACTTTGGACATGTTAATTAAATCTATTTGCTGCTGCCCCCACATTTATGACGCTGAGTGTCTCAGCCAACCTCACAGAGCATTCATGAGCATCCCACATGATATGAGATGCAGACGTTGGCTGAGCCAGGATAAGCTCAGATAACCAGAAGGCCCCGGCACTGAGAAACCCTAGTAAGGCCATTCAGTGCCGAAAAGTACCAGGGTTCTGGGTAAGCTACTTAACTCTGCTGTCTAAATGGAGCTGTTAGCAAGTATCACCTTCCACTTTTTCCTAGGCGTGTTGTGAGGATGCTATGAGATAATGCTGATAAGCCCCCAGTTTATAAAAACAATAAGAGTACCAACCAAATAGCAGCTCTCATTATCACACAATGTGAACTTGAATTTTGACACACTCTTCTATTCCTTTCCATAGCTGGGCAGGTGACTGCTCCTACCTGATCCCTGGTTCCTCCTCTATTGTTGTTCATTCATTGGGATCTTGAAATAGGTGTGGCCAGATGGATACTGAAAAGCAAACTGTCTTTCAACTTTGCAGAGATAAAAACGGGTTCCCAGGATGTACGAGCATGTGCCATTTGGTGTGTGTGTGTGTGTGTGTGTGTGTGTGTGTGTGTGTGTGTGTTCATATGAGTGTGCATGAGTGTGTGAAATGTCTTCCTTGACCTTCTCTTTTGACACAGGGTTTCCCACTGACCCTGGAGTTTATCACTTTGGTCTGATTGGCTGGTCCGTGAGCTCCTTCTGTCTACAGACATGAGCCATTGTACCTGTCTTTTTACATGGGTGCTGGGAATCTCAACTCAGGTCCTCATAATAGCATCACAAGCATATTGCAGACTGAGCCATCTCCCCAGCCCAGAGCACTCGCCATTCCTAACATTCCTCCAGGCCCTCTCATCCTGTAAGCAGGAAGTCAGCCAATATCCTTGCATTGCTGTGCTCTGAGCCCACCTCTGTTCTATGCCCCTGCATGGGGAGGTCCTACCACAAGAAACCAGCATCTCTCAGCCCCTCCCCCTGTAGTGATGTGTGTGTGGGAGGGACACATCAAAATTGAAGCAGCTGCTCAGTAAAAAATAAATGCCAGTCAGGGCTGCCAGCTTTTGGCCACCAAATCTTTGTATAAGACCATTAATTCTCCTGGTACAATTTGTATTTGCTTAAAGGGCTTCAAAACTACTTTTATTTTTATTTTTTTTTTTACTTTTTTTTTAATTTTCCCTTTATCTGGGGAGTTAATAGGTATAGTTCCTGTGACTTTTATTAGCAGTGGTTTGCTCTGATTCAGACACTGAATCAGGGATCTTGGGAGTCTTTGAAAAAAAAATCTGTCCATCAATGCTAAAACTCAGAAACTGGGAAGGGTGCCACATGTCACTCTTGCAGCAGCTGGCCCTATGTCACCTATAACTGGCAATATTGCCACATCTTTTTGAAATTGAGTTTTTTTTTTCTGTAATTCAACTGGCTCAGAAGAGTACTTTTCAGTGGGCCAACCTCGGACCCAAGAAGTCATTTGGCAATATCTATAGACATTATTTAAAGAGAGGCTGCAGAGAAGATATCATCACACCTCTCATGATTCTGAAGGAAGCTGTCTAGTCCATGCACACTGCTGTAACAGATGATCATGGAGTATCTGGTTTATAAAGAACAGAAATATACTGCTTCCAAGTCTCAAGGACAGAAGGGCCAAGGCTGAGGTGATGGCAAGCTCCCGTATCTAATGAGGGTCCACACTGCGCTTCCAATGTGGGACATAGAACCCCACAGCTCCAGAGGGGAGGGAACATCATCATGTCTTATGTCATAGAATAACATGCTTGCCAGAGTCTTCACAATATGACCTTTTATAGAGGCATGACTCCCCGGCATCAAGAAAAAAGCCCACATCCCCTCTCAAAGGCCAGTCATTTGGGAAGCCCCTGAAGGTTGGATGGGACACACGCAGATGAGTAGAACTGTGGCTATTGGGACATGGACTCCACAGTGTGCCAGAGCAGTGGAATGAATAGTGCATGGTAGTATACCATCCCCCACACCTGCTAATGAGTGTCTGGAGTTAATGTTGTGAGGCAGAGGCTGGTGCCTTAAGTCCAGGGGATCTGGGTCCTTCTTCTACCCTGTGTTGCTCCTTAGTCACGTTGTGTGTGTGTGTGTGTGTGTGTGTGTGTACTTACATGGGAGAATTGCATGGACATAAGTGGTAGGAAAAGGAATGAGAGTCTTCCCAAATACTGCGGCCCTAGCACATAGAAAAGAGCAGGTGTACAAATCTGAGGGCACCATGAGGGCCTGGCTGTTTTCTGAGCACATTCCCATCGATGATTTGTTGCATAGCATTCTAAGGGTTTCTCCTCCTTTCTAATTGATTTTCTGTGATGCAGGGCTTTACATGCACTGACCTATCATAAGTGAGTAGGAGGGGAGGATCAGGCTGGCAAGATGAAGAGACTGTTAGCTGAGGGAGCGGGCTGGGGACAGTTTCACGAGTTGAGGTGAGACAGCTCAGAGGTTCGGTTCGGCAAGTATTCCAAGAGTCCAGGGGATCCTGGCTGAAGACACAAAGATGAAGTGAGCTTGTCCAGGAGTGGCTGTTGCAAGCAGAAAGATGATTAGGGGAATGCAAATTTTTTGAGTTGGATTTGAGAAAGGTGACTCAAAAGCCACTGAATCGGGTCATTGGTGGCACACGTCTTTAATCCTAGCACTCGGGGGGCAGAGGCAGGTGGATCTCTGTGACTCTGTGGGTTCAAGTCCAGCCTGGTCTATAGAGCTAGTTTCAGGACAGGCTCCAAAACTACATAGAGAAACCCTGTCTTGAAAAACAAACTAAAAAACAAAACAAAACAACAACAACAACAACAAAAAAAAAAAAACCCAAAAAAATCACTGAGAGGCTGGAGAGGTAGCTCACTTTTAATATGTTTGCAGTGCAAGCATGAGGAAGGACCTGAGTTCAGATCCCCAAGACTGGGTGAAAAAGTTTTGTGCTTGGAAAGCAGATACAGGCAGATGCGGGAGCTAGCTGATTGGTAGGTTTAGCTTATTGGCGAGTTTTAGGTCCTGGTGAGACACCCTGTCTCAAAAATAAAAACAGCTCTCGAAAAATGACACCTGATGCTGTCTCTGGTCTCCATAGGCATGCACATGTACACACGCACACACACACACACACACACACACACACACACACACACAGTGACTGGATAGCAGAAGAGATTAGAGAAAAGACCGGGGCTTACTCCTATCAGCTCCTCTGGACTCCAAAGCACCAGATCCCTGTCCCAATCTGTGCTCACAGTTAGAGTTGGCCAGGGGTACCAATCTCAGAGACAATGCAGCATCACCACAGTACCCTATCTTGTCACCACCTGTCATACTTTGATCTGTCCTCTCCCAAATCCATGTTGACACTGAGCATCCACTGTGTTGGAATAAGAAGGTGAGACCTACGAAAGCCAGTAAGATCAGAGGGCTTCTAGCCTCACGAGTGAGATTAAACTGTTATAAAGAGGGCAGGCTCAGCCCCCATGGGCCACTTTGCACTCCGGCCTTTCCTCTTGGGGTGTTGAGGCAAGAAGGTTCTTCTGGATGTCAGTGCTGGGATCCCCACTTCTCAGTCTCCAGAACTGCAAACCAATAAACTCCTGTATATTCTAAGCTACCCAGTGTCCATAACTCTGTCAGAACAACACACACCGAGGAAGACAAGACATCACTTGTTTGAATTGGCCTGGGACGTGTCTGTGTGACAGACATGTGCGGTGCTGGGGATTGAGCCCAGTGCTTCAGTCACACTAGGCAAGCACCCTCCCCACTGGCCCATGTCACCAGACCTTTGTTTTGCCTTTCCTGCTGGGATATAAGCCTCATACGGGTGTGGTCTCTTGTCTGTTTTCACTCCATGCTTCACTTCCACAGCTAGGCCCATGCTTAGCTCATTGTAACTGCTTGATACTTGTCTTAAGGTTTCTATTGCTGTGAAGAGACACCGTGACCATAGCAACTCTTGAAAAGAAATATTGACTTGGGGCTGGCCTACAGTTCAGAGTTTCAGTTCATTATCATCATGGAGGGAAGCATGGCAGCAGGCAGGCAGACATGGTGCTGGAGAGGAGCTGAGAGTTCTATATCCAGATCAACAGGAAGAAAGAAGAAAGTGAGACACCAGGCCCGGCTGGAGCATCTGAGACCTCAAAGCCCATCCCCTGTGACGCATTTTCTGCTACAAAGCTACACCTACTCAACCAAGGCCACGACACCTAATAGTGCCATTCCCTATGGGCCTATGGGGCCGTTTTCATTCAACCTGTGACTGACCTAAAACAGAATTCACCACAATTTACATATATACATATATATATATACACACACATACATATATATGTACATATATACATACATATACATACACATACACATACACATAGACAAACACATACACATACACATACACATACACATAGACAAACACATACACATACACATACACATAGACAAACACATACACATACACATACACATACACATACACATAGACAAACACATACACATACACATACACATAGACAAACACATACACATACACATACACATACACATACACATAGACAAACACATACACATACACATACACATAGACAAACACATACACATACACATACACATACACATACACATACACATACACATACACATACACATACACATACACATACATATACATATACGATGCTGTCTGGTGGCTAGGAAAAATAAGTTTAAATTTATTTGCCATCTTTTAGAACATACATTATTTTAATGTGACTTAGGTCTGTTTACCTTTTCTTTTAAGAAAAAAAAAGTCCTTTGATTATAGCTAGATTCAAATTAATGTTGATAGTGAAAATTAGGTAATTGAAGTTTATCTGCATCACTGATAATTCTGTACATGAAACACATCAGTCCTTGATGAGAGCGATTCTACAACTGTCTTCCTCCTTCGTTTGTTTGGTTATTACTTCAGCACTCCTCTGAGTCCATAAGAATCCCCCAAACGGGGCATGATCGCTCATTTTCCTGTTGCTGTGAGGACATGTCCTGATACAAGTGACTCAAGGGAGGGAGGTTTCCTCTGGGCTCACAGTTCGAGGGCACAGTTCATCCTAGTGGGGGAGGCACAGTGGCAGGGATGTGAGGTGGCTGGTCACATTGCGCCCTCAGCCTGGAAACACAGGGAGGTGAATGCTTCCCCCCCTTAAAGTGGTCCAGCCCATGGGCCAGTGCTACCTGTCCACTTCAATCAGCTGAACCTAGAGAAGCATTCAAAGGCACGCCCTGAAGCTTGAGTCCCAGGTGAAGCACCACACAGGGTCCTGATCCACGCCTGCAACACCAGTGGAGAGACCCACTGAATGAGTAACGATTAAATGAGAATGCATGTGGCAATGACAGGGGACATTCAACACTGTCCAAAGACATCCGTGGTCTTCCCATTGGGGAAGGGGAAGCTGCTGGCACTGGGGATGCCACTGAAGAGTCTGACATGTATGAGATGCCCTCTCACCACAGAGGTCAACCCAGCACCACAGGTGAGCAGCATTCAAGAAAGGGGTCTGCAGGGGCTGGTTTCCAGTATTGGGAAATTATGACTTAACCTTGAGACAGTCACTGTTGCCATGGAGAGCATTTCTCTTGACCTAGAGGAGAATAAGTTCATTGTTCCCATCATTCATGGGCTTTTGAGGTGGACCCTTGTGTCTGACTCCCTCTGATTGCTGAAAGGCAACCCTCCCCCAACACACACACACACACACACACACACACACACACACACACACACACACACACACTTGTTACTTCTTGAACAGACAGCAAAGCCAATGGCAGGTTCCAAAGACTTATATAGTAGATTGCTTCCTGCCAGTGCTATTTCTTCAGTCCACACAGCTTCCAGAAATCTCAGAATGCACTCTATTTAAATTCCTCAACAAATGGTTCCAGCTTCTTTCACTTAGAAGTCACTGGAGAGTGGGAGTTGCTACTTTTCTTCGTGGCTGCACAAGGAGCTATTCTGTTCTAGCATAACAGATGACATACATGTCTGCTTCCCAGGAAAGCCCCTGATACTTGATGAGTCCTGTTTGGTGCTGTGTCCCAGCAAAGTAATTCTGTAGCCTGGGAGAATCTGCTGTGTGTGTGAACTGTGTGAGGCAAATGTCATTGCATCCCATGCAGGCTTACTCTACTGCAATATGGTGGCTGCACACCCAGAATTCAATGTTTCAAATGCCCTCCTCCATGTGTTCATCTAGCATTTTCCAGGCATCTCATTTGGGCTATGCCATTGAACTAGGGCTGTGATTCTGAATGATCACAGCATTTACCCAAGATTCTGTAGCTAGGTGCCTGGCTGTCATTGCTTTAGCTTTTGCATCTGCTCAGAGAATCCAGTTCTTTCTGGTTATACTGGCTACACAGTGCCTTGAACATTCAGGTGCTAACTGCACTCATTGAATTTTTTTTTTTTAGCATGTTTTGTTTTGTTTTATTTTGTTGAGAAAGGGCTTTGTGCATGCTAGACAAGCACTCTAGTAACTGGAACACATCCCCAGCCCTAACTTCATTAAAAAAAGCAAAAGCAACAACAACAAAAACAAAAACAAAAAAAAAAAACCACAGTGTGTATGCACATGTGTACATGTAGGTGGAAGGCAGAGGACACCTGATCATTCTTCATAAGGTGGCGATTGTGATTTTAAGACAAGGTCTCTCAGTGAACCTTGAACTCATCCATTAAGCAGTGCTGGATAGATAGTGAGTCCCAGAACTCCACCTCCCAGGTGCTGGGATTGTAATGTGTCACCATATCTGGCTTCTTCTTCTTCTTCTTCTTCTTCTTCTTCTTCTTCTTCTTCTTCTTCTTCTTCTTCTTCTTCTTCTTCTTCTTCTTTTTTCTTCTTCCTTGAGTTTTAGGGAACGGACTTAGATCCTTGTGCTTGCAAGGTGAACACTTTCCCAATGCAGCCACTTCCCCTGCCCTAATCACACACTTTAGATGATGGTCAAGACAGGAAAACTCCCGTGGGACACAGAACCCCTGTGTCCTCATTTGGAGGTTTCAGGTCACTGGCCCTGCTCTCTACTCCATGTCCTGGTTGCATCAAACTTCTCTCCATGAATTGCACCTGACCAAGGCTCACATTGCCGAGGGGGATTTTGCTTTTGCATACACCCCAGAGACTGTGTGTAGAATTCTCATAGCCACAGTCACCTACACTTGTTCCCTGGGTCACTGTGGTGATCAGCCCATAGGCATCTCTGAGTTATTCCCCACTGCACAGAACAAGGGCTCAGCCCAGTCCTTGCTCTGAGTGAATCCACTCTGTAAAATAACAGTTTCCTCCATTTCAAGGCAAAGTGGATCACATCTTGTTTGTGCAAATAGACAACGGCCATCTGTTTGGCACAAACCAGGAGGCACAGACTGATTAAAAAGAAAGAAGCAAAAACAACAAAAAGCCAGCTTTCTTATGCAAACAAAATAATACTACCTATGACCTATCAGATCAAAGCAGGGTCACCTGGACAACAGGTGGATGTAGTCCTCTATTATAAAAACCAAGATCGCAGTCTTACCTAACTCATTGGAACAGCAATGATGCAGCCCCTCCCCCAACACACACACACACACACACACACACACACACACACACACACACACACACACACACGGCTGTTAGAGAAGGTGTTTTTCTCTAACAGGTGTGGCAAACAAGACTCACACACTGAGCCCTTCACTTGGCTGACCATCATGAACCTCATCCAGGAAGTTATCCACAGCAAAGGACTTTTAGCCTTGTCCCCAGGCTCCAGGTCAAGTATAGACTCATTTCTCTGTGATGCTGATGCACAGCTCACTTCACACTGAGTCTTGAAAGTGCTGGCCATCTGGGCCTGTGTTTGCAAGTCTGGGCCTGCAGTTTAACAGACTTCTCATCTGGTCCCCGATGGACCATTCCTTCCCCTGGATCAGTTCTCTACATCTCCATCTTTGGGAAGGTACCTCAGAACTCAGCAGATTCTTTGATGCTTTTATGCCCACTCTGAGAGAGGCAGGTGAGTGGAGCATATGCACCCGACTGTGTGGCGGATTCATGCATGTGGAAGCCAAAGTAAGGTGTTGGGTGTTGTCTTTCTTGGGGTTTCTTTCTGTTGCTGTGAAGACACACTATGACCATGACATCTCTTACAAAGGAAAACATTTAGTTGATGTGGTAGCTTACAGTTCAGAGGTTCAGTCCATTATCATCATGGTGTGACATGGCAGCATGCAGGCAGACATGGTGCTGGAGAGGTGGCTGGGAGTCCTACAAATTGCAGGTGATAGGAAAATGGTCCAAGTGTCACACTGAGGGAAGCTTGAGCCCAAAAGACCTAAAGGCCTGCTCCCATAATGACACGCTTCCTCCAACAAGGCCACACCCACTCCAAAAAAGCCACACCTCCTTATGAACTTATGGGGGCCAATTACATTCAAACTACCATGGAAGTCATCTTCTACCACTCTCTGCTTTATTGCTTTGAGACAAGTTCTCCCCTTGAGTCTGGAGCGCAAATGTTTTAGGCAAACCTGGAAGCCAACAAGCCCTAGAGATGTGCCCCTATCTCAGGCCCCATGGGAGCTAGAATTCCAGTCCCCATGTTTACATAGCAACCACATTCAACTGCTGAACCACCTCCCCAGCTCCTGCTCTACAGGGCTATTTGCAATCCAGGGCCTGGTGCATATTAAGCACAGGATCTATCACTGAGTCATACCATCTTCTTGGCCCTTGCTTTTGGATTTCCTTTATGATTTTTCCCAAGTGCCTGCAATGGCCAATAAAAGAAAAATTGAAAATGATGCTGAATGCATAACAACTTTCTTCTTATTATTAATTTTCTCAACCAACAGACACTAAAGTTCAACTGCTTTGGAAAAGCCTGAAAGCTGCTAATGTCAGACTTGGCAACAGAGATTCCCAAGGCAGGCTGACAGTCCATCTCCAGCTGTGCCCCAGGGAGGCTCTTCTGTTTAGAGATTGCCTAGAGTAGAATAGACTGGACTTTTCAGTCTTTGAAAATCGGTGACCCAAATCTGATGGGCGTGATCATTCCGGGTGTATCAGATCATGGATCAATCCCTTCCCACCAACTTCTTTCCAGCACAGATTCAGCCTGTGCCCTCACGTTTGAGGTGTATGAATTGCTTTTAAAACTATGAATCTTGGAGTGCTGATGGTATGACTTCCCCAGTTGGTGTGAGATGTCCCCGAGGACAACCTGTGGACCTGAGCAGGAATTCCCACCATGAAAGAAGGTCCAACATTTACATGGAAAGCCCTGCCTCCCAAGAGCTCCTCTATTCTTCTTCCTCTGAGCCCTGAGCAACACCAGTGGGGTTGCTAAGGAGTCCAAAGCTGGGATTGAGCTGTCATTGGCAGAAATGGGGCTCGCTATTTAGTACAATGGGTTTCAGACCTGGGTTCTCTCGAAATGGTGATAGTCAAGACAAATAGGTTGGCTAGAAAAATCTAAGCTGCATTTCCCTAATAGCAATGGTGTTTGAGTCTTGAGCCCCACACCTGATCCTAATGCTTCTGTGTCTAGCAACACTATGTCCAGCCAATGGCTTGAAGGTGCTGCTTGCCTTCAAGCAAGCCCAGGGTGAAATAAGCTCTACCCTCTTTCAGAAAGCCCCTGCGTTTGCCTGGGGTGAACATTAATGAAGGGGGTTGGTCAGGGTTTCTGTGGTGCTTAG
Organism: Cricetiscus sungorus; assembly: GCA_030556225.1. Taxonomy (NCBI): domain Eukaryota; kingdom Metazoa; phylum Chordata; class Mammalia; order Rodentia; family Cricetidae; genus Cricetiscus; species Cricetiscus sungorus. Next base: position 136,620,697 of record JANBXA010000734.1, read on the forward strand.
CATTGGGTTTTTGTGTAGCCTAGTCTTTGCAGACTTCCTACGGTTTAAACGGAGATATGCTTACCTTCTTTGTTTTTTGTTTTTGTTTTGTTTTTTTTGTTTTACTTGTTTTTTGAGACAGGGTTTCTCTGAATTGTTCTGGAGCCTGTCCGGGAACGTCTCTGTAGACCAGGCTGGCTTCAAACTCACAAGAGATCCACCTGTCTCTGCCTCCAGAGTGTTGGGATTAAAGGCGTGCACCACCAATGCCTGGCCATATGCTTACCTTCTTAACCAGCTGGCCAGAGTAGCTAATTCTAGATCCCTCTAGCTACTGGCAGCTGTCAATAACTATCAAAAAGAATCCAATAGGCATGCATGTCAAATGGGCTCATGCCAGTTTATAGCCCCACCCGGATGGTTTTGAAACAGTTATTATATATTCTACTTCTTTGTGAGATCCAATTAAGAAACAGCCTGGACAAGCAAAGGGCAAGCAGGATGCATTTCTTAGTGAAGAGGCATCACCTTCCCTATGAAGTCTGCAGTTACCTTGTCACTATGCACACCACCTTGGGCTGGAGAAGGAACATTTTATATCATGTTTCTCTCCCAGGGCTTCAGAATCGTGTACATTCTGCTTGGGTTACTAGATGGCTCTTGTTAATTTTACCCATCTACTTTCCAGGGCAGGGGGATGGCCAGGCATCTATCTGGTTAGACATTATTCCCAAGTACTCTGTGAGGACTTTTCTAGATAGGAATAACACTTGAGTTAGAGCAATCAATAAAGCAGCTGACCTTACCTCCCCCAGGCAGGTGGGCCTTGTCCAAGGCATTGAGGGCTTGCATTGGATGAAAGGGAAGAAAGGCTGGGGAAATATCTTTAATGGGTAGAGTGCTTAATATGCAAACATGAGAACCTGAGAGTATACCCCTCATATTCACCGTATTCGCAGTAGGGATTAATCGAACTAGCAAAGCTGGGCGCCATGGCCTGCATCTGCAATACCAGTACTAGGGGGATAGAGATGTGTTTTATACTTTATCATTTATCTGCTTGCCTGTTGGTCAGCTGTCTCTCTCCCTGAGCCCTCATCTTCCTAAGGGAAGGGTGCTCACTCTTCTTGCTTACCCCTCAGTACCTGGTCAGTGAAACATGATTAGTGCATATTTTGTGAATGACTAAAGAAATGCACAACCCATCAATTTCCCTCCTACTTGTGGCACAATGGACCATAAACCCAGGGTGAGATTCTACTCCAAAAGTTCACCTCACTTTGCGGGAATAACACACACTTGTCTGAGAAAAGCAAGTGTTAACTGTGTGAAAGTTTGTGTAGCTTCAGAGCACCAGACCATGCCTGACTGGGGACTAGTTCGCCTCCTTCTCCACACATAAATACCTGTGTGAACATTTGTCATAAATGGGGACATTTCTATTGTCATTGGCATCTGATGAGTTGAGCCACGATGTTGCTAATAGCCCACAATGCTCAGGAAAGTCCTCATCTCCAAGAACACCTGGTCCCCAGTGAGAATGAGAAACCTGGCCTGAAAAGTTACTGCATTTGGATACAGTTTCCAAAGATGCAAAGTTCAAAACAGTGTAGCTAACACAACTCATCCCTTCACAATGTTGTGATGATAGGAACATTTATATACACTGTGTGTGTGTGTGTGTGTGTGTGTGTGTGTGTGTGTGTGTGTGGTGTATATGTGTATGTCTATGTGTGTGTCTGTGTGTATGGTGGGTATATGTGTATATCTGTGTATGTGTGTGTCTGTGTGTGTCTGTGTGTCTGTGTGTGTGGTATGGTATGTGTGTTTGTCTTTGTGTGTGTATCTGTGGGGGAGGGAGTGTGCATGCATGTGCAGACCAGAGGGATAGCCTTGGCTGTCATCCCTGCATTCTTGAATGCTGGTCACCTTGTTTATTGTTTGTGTTTTGAAGCAGCCTATCTCACTTTTGTCTAGAGTTTACCAATTTGATTCAGCTGGGCTGGCCGGCCAATGAGCCATAGGGATCTGCCTGCTTTTGCCTCCCCAACACCAGTGTTATAAGCCTGAGCTATGACAGCAGCACTAAACACACACACACACACACACACACACACACACACACACACACACACACACACACACAGTGTCTGGGGATCAAACTAGGGTCTTTGTGCTTTTATGGCAAGCACTTTACTGACTACACTATCTCCACAGCCTATGCTTAATAGTATCTTATTGATTTCTGATTGACAAAATTTCCATCAATACTCAAGAGTATTCGAATTTATGAGGAATTCTGGGGACCCAATAAAACACACAACATATACTTAACAACCTCAGTTACAAAATTGTCGTTTGCTTTTTTTCCAAAGTAAGAACATAGAAAAGTCCTGCCATGCATTTTCAGATCCCCCAAATCTACAAAAATGAAAAATCGATGCTAATAAGGTTGAAAAATGAGATGGTGGTTATTCTCATTGCTAAGTGATTTTATTTTATTTTATTTTATTTTTTTTGTTGAGGGAGAGCAGTTCTCTGCCAGGTTCTTCTAAACAGTTAGCTCCTCTCATGCATTGAAAATCTAACTTCGTTTACGAAAGCATTCATTTCTGGGTATTTCAGGCCCACTGCCTTCGAGAAACACCAATTGCATCTTTCATGAGGCATGTGCCTTCCTGGCCTTGCAGAGAAATCATCCTGCTCTTTGGTTGTTTTGTTTTAGAATGTGGCCTTTTTGGAGGGCAGCATCCCTGTCTCCTGGATGTCTGGGCCTTCCCGGCACTGGAATGCAATTTAGGAAGTCAATTCGTATTTATTGATGCTGATGAGACCAACAGAGGCAGAGAGGGACTTCTTCGCCGCCTCCTGGGCTTCACAAACTGCAAATCGGTAACAGAAACTATTTCCTCCAGGATTGTGGATTTCTTGGGCACTGAGATGATTTGAGGGGTAGTGGCAAGACCCCCCCCCAACACTCCAATTTATTGCTTATTTATCACCCGCCAAATATTCCCCACGCATAAACCCTCACCCACATTTAATTTGAAATGTATCTCAGCTGTAGCAGGGTAGGCTGATCTATGGCTTCTAAGAGCAGGCTTTCTGTCATGCAAGGTACTTTCACAAGATGGGATTAAGATGTACTTGGCGTTTGAGATCCAGTGAGAGCAGAGACCTGGAAGGCATTGCTTTGCTCTTCATGAAGGGAATGGCTCCAAAAGTGTGGCCCCCTGTTGGTTGAGAGAAATCTGCAGAGCCTGGAAACTTGCTAGGGATGCACTCACACCACTTGAGCTGGAGCCAGAGGTGGTCCAGGAATTCATACTTGCACAAGGCCCCAGGTGATGCCAAGGCACAGGATGCTCAGAAACACTGTGCCTCGGCTCAAGCTTTATCCGGAATGACAAGTTTCATCGCTCCCTGCCCTAGCCAATGACTGTCTGTGAGTTCCCACAACAATTCTTCTGTAACTTCCAGGGGAAACTTTAGAGACTCAAGGTCTATGGAAGTCCCAGGATGTTTGTCCAACAGAGAGAAAAATACAGAAGTAAAAGAATGGAGTCCCAGACTCAGAACAGCGACCTTGTTCATGCTGGTCTTGGTTAGTAGCCAGGTTTTCCCAACATGCCTTGCTCAAGTCATCCAACCCCTCCCCTAAAATCCTCATATCACAATGGAGTCAGGACCTTGGATGTTCCTCAAATGCCTGTGTTAGAGGCTTGGTCCCCAGGGTGGCACTATTGAGAACTGGTGGGAAGTCTGAAGGTCCTTAGGTCCCTGGCATTGTGTCCTTGAATGATACAGTGAGAGGTCCAGCCCTTCCTCTTCCTGTTTTTATCATTGACCATGAGATGGCTAGTTTTTCTCTGCTATATGTTCCTACCCTGATACACTACCTGGCTACAGATACAAAAGCAAATGGCTCAACTGATCAGACCCTGTAACTTCCATCTCTATAAGTTTACTGTTCCAGATATTTTGTTATAATGGTAGAAAGCTGCCCAACACATCCACTTCTCCTGGGCCAACTCTTGGTCTTCCTTGGTGGAAAGGCCATGATGGAAGGGAGCAGGGGGAATGAACCTGGGCTAAGAGCTCTGCATGCTACGAGCTGAGCCACTGGGCATGGTCATGGCACAGCATCAGCACCTTCCTTCCGAGGGAAGATGCTCCGCATCCCATCACACAGCTCTGCCAAGAACCAACTTCCACTCCTGTCCTCTTCTTTACTGAACTGGTTAGCACCTCCACCTCCCCCACTCTCATCTAGTTTGTGGAAATGAGGAAGAGAACTTTCCAGACAGTGTTTGGTTGCTCCTTTTTGCCCTCCAGTCCAGTTGTCCATCTTGTTTTTTGCTTGCTTGTTTGTTTTAAAGACAGGGTTTCTCTGTAGCTTTGGAAGCTGTCCTGGAACTCACTGTGTAGACCAGGCTGGCCTTGAACTCACAGAGATACACCTACCTCTGCCTCATGCTGGAATTAAAGGCATGTGCTATCACCACCAGGCTAGTTGTCTATCTTTGTGAGTGGCAAGTGCTTACCTGGCAGTGAGTGCCAGGGGGCAGCAGGGCCAGGAATGCTAGGAGCCAATGCTTTATCTGGAACCCTACCACAGAGTGACAGAACTAGCTATTTCGGGGTTAACATTGATGCTGACTGATCAGGCATTATTGTGAAAACAATCATGACAAAAGTTGTCTTGGAGATGCCTTTGATTTTCGCTGAATTCCTGTGTGGAGGCAGAGCCTTGAATTTTCTTCCAGGGGCATGAAGACAGAGACTTACTCCATAATCTGAACACTGGGGCTCTGCTCAGATCTCTTCCCTTTGGTCCTGGCTCAGCTTTCTTTCCTTGACCTTTCCTGAGAGAAGCGCTGAGTCCTCTGTAAGCACTGCAGCCCTCACAGGCAATGCGTAACTTAGAAACCAACTTGGCCTTGGGACATAGTCAGCTCATTGCTTTCTTCTCCGCATTCTTTTTCCATGTTAATTTCTTTTATCTATTTACCAGGGTATTTATTTTTATTTTATGTTTATGAGTGTTTGCCTGCATGTATGTATGTGTAGAATATACATGCCTGGTGCCCATGGTGGCCAGTGAAGGGTGCTAGGTCCCCTGGAACTGGAGTTATACATGCTTGTGAGCTTCCATGTGAATACTGGGAATAGAACCTAAGTCCTCTGCAAGCACACTTAACCTTTGAGCCTTCTCTCCAGTCCCCTTCTTTTACCTTTATTTATTAAGGTCTTATTTTGTGATGTATGCATAGGTATGTTTGTGCATGTGTGTGTGTTACTATGGAGACCAAAGGTTGACATGGGCTGTATTCTTCTTTTTATCTCCACCTCATATATTGAAATGGGGTCTCTCACTGAACCAGAGCTTGATGTGTTCCAGATAGACTAGCTACTCAGTGAGCCCCAGGGTACCACTGTTTCTTCCTTCATCCTAGTATTGGAATGGCATGTCACCATACATGATTTTTATGTGAGCTCCGGAGACCTAAACTCAGATCCTCATACTTGCATATTAACCAGTTGATCCACTGAGCTTTATCTCAAGTCCTTGTCAAGTTCTATCCTAGTTAGGGCTGATACTGCTGTGATGAGCCACTGAACACTGTCTGGAAAGTTCTCTTCCTCATTTCCACAAACTAGATGAAGGACTAGGAGATAGAAGAGTCAGGGAGGTGGAGATGCTAACCAGTTCAGTAAAGAAGAGGACAGGAGTGGAAGCTTGGTCCTTGGCAGAGCTGTGTGATGGGATGCAGAGCATCTTCCCTTGGAAGCAGCCAACCTGGGGATGCTGCCCCTGGGTTTAGATATGGGTGTCTCTGACTTTTCCTGGGGCTGTGTTGCAGGGACACATCTAAGAGTGAGTGAGAGGAATTCCACCTCCAGCCCATGACTGGAAGCCCATGGCCAGAAGCCCCCTGTTCCCTAGAGACCACTGGAATATGAACCAAAGCAGGTAACCCAGATGAGATGGGGACCAGAAACACATTGTGAATCACAGGCTCCAATCATGTGTTCAAACAGAAAGCCAAAATCAGGTCCTTCTCCAATGAGCCCTTCCTTAAAAGAAAACAAAAACAGTGTATAAACACAACACAACACAACACACACACACACACACACACACACACACACACACACACACAAGTGCTGATGCCTGCAGAGGCTAGAGGTGTAATATCCCTGGAGCTAGGGTTATGGATGGCTATGACTCTCCTGATTTGGATGTTAGAAACTGAACTCAGGTCCTTTGGAAGAGCATCAAGAGCTCTTAATCACTGAGCCATCTCTCCAGCTCCCCTAATCCCTTTCAAAAGGATCTGTACAGGAGCAGATGGGGTTGCAAACTCATGGGACTTCTTGCCACATCAGAAACATCTATTTACAGGGCAGCAGAGACAGATCAGTGTGTGTAAGCATGAGGATTGGTTCCTAGAATCCATGTGAAAAAGCCAGGCTCAGCACCATACATCTATGATTCCAACACTGAGGAGGTGCAGACAGGTGGATTACCAGGGCTTGCTGGTCAACCAGCACAGCCTAATGGAGGAGTCCCAGGCAATTTGAGAGACATTGCACCTGAGGTTGTCCTTCTGCCTCCTTGTGCATGCTAGACACTGGTGCCTGCTATGTCTCCCATTACTGATAGGATGGTGGGTAATATTGATTGTAAATTTGACAAGATCTATATAAGACAAGCTTTTGGGTATGTGTGTGAGGGAGTTTCTCCACAAAATTAACCAAGGACAGTGATTTCCTGCTGGTGGCGCCATCCAATGAGCTGGGGGCCTGGACTGAATTAGAAAGAGGAAGCAAGCTGAGCATCAGCACATCCGTCTCTCTCTCTGCTTCCTGACTGCGGTTGCAATGTGCCCAGCTGCCTCACACCTCTGCCACCATGCTGTCCCCACCATGATGGGCTTTGCTCTTCAATATGAGCCTAAATAACCCCCTCCTTTAAGCTGTCTCCATCAGACATGAGATAAGGAACAGGAGAAGTAACTAAGACTGAGCATCCCTTGTCTGGCAAACTGAATCTGCAGTGGAGGAGCATGAAGCAGAAAAACAGACTCGGTGCTCACCACACTACCACCTTCTTTTGTCTTCCTCATTCTCTCCCATGACCTGGTTCACCTTGGAAGACAGAGCAGGGCTGAAGCTCAGACTCAAACTGAAGGTTCACCAAGGAACTGAGAGGACGTACACTTGGGTCAGATAAGGAGGGAACATCAGTATAATTGGGCTTGTGTATTAACGGGCAAGAGTCTTCCTGAGAAACCGCCACCCATCCCCACAACACACCAGGGTCATGCAACACAAGCAGACATCAGAGGCTTTGCACTAAGTCACCACAGGGCCCAACTTCTGCTTAGTATGCATGGATGCCAAGGGCAGTGATGGGGTATTGTTTATTACTCATCCCGGGGTTTCCTTCCTTCCTTCCTTCCTTCCTTCCTTCCTTCCTTCCTTCCTTCCTTCCTTTCTTCTTTCATTTTAACTTTGTTTTGTGTGTAGTGGTGTGTGTGTGTGTGTGTGTACATATATGTATATGTGGAAGCCATAGGTCAACACTGGGTGTCTTTCTCAATCACTCTCCATCTTACTTTTTAAAGTTGTGTTTTATATTATGAGGCGTATATTTATATATGTATGTGCATCATGTGCATGTAATACCTACAAAGGCCAGAAGAGGGCACTGGATGCCCTGGGACTGAAGTGACAGGTGGTTATAAGCCACCATGGAAACCAAACATGGGTCTTCTAAAAGAGCAGCCAGGACTCTTAACCACTGAGCCATCTGTCCTGCATCTCCACTTACTCATTTACTTACATATGTATGTATGTATGTATGTACGGTGTGTGTGTGTGTGTGTGTGTGTGTGTGTGTGTGTGTGTGTGTATGATGGGAGATGTTATTCTATAAATAGGTTTCTCATACTGGTTAATGAATAAAGCACTGTTGGCCAATAGGAAAGCAAGATAGGCGGGGCTAGGAGACAAGGAGGAAAGAGGAAGTAGGAAGGAGGAGTCAACATGGAGAGACTGGAGAGAGCAGAACCCTGGCCGGTAAGATGAGCCATGTGGAAATACTTAGATTAGTAGAAATGGGTTAATAATTAAGACAGAGCTAGCCGATAAGAAATGATAGTAACTGGCTAACAGCATTGTATCAAATACAGGGTCTCTGTGTGTTATTGGGGGCTGGTGTGGTGGTGGGACCACACCGACAGCGGGGGGTGGGGGAGTGGGGTGGGGGGTGGGGTGGGAGGGAACATAACATGTGTGTGTATGTGTGTATGTATGTATGGAGACAGGGTCTTTCATGGAAGCTGGAACTCACTGATACAGCTAGTCTGACTGGCCAGTGAACTCCTGGGATCCTCTTGACTGTGTATCTGTAGGGCTAGGACAATGGGCATGTGTCACTGTATGTGGCTTTTACACGGGTACTGGTGATCTGGGCTCACTTTCCTTCTGAGCCACCTCCCTGACTCCAGCCCAGGTCTTCTAGCTATGACACCCATTAAGAAATGACATGGGGGATAGCAGAGGTTCCAATCCAGCAATCATGTGTGCCTTGGCAATTATCCACCTTTCCTGCATTCAGTAGAAGGTCTGAGCATCTAATGGTCAGAGATCCCTGCACAGCCCCAGCAAGATTTGAATTGCCAGCACTGCATGGACAGCCGTCTCAAGGGAGCTGGGCAACAGCTTATTTTCCAACTGCACGTTCAGGGGATAGCGCAAGAATCATATACAAAATAAACCACACTTAATTGCCAAACCACTTCCAGACTTCACGAATATGTTCTTACCCAACTTTCCACTGTACGGGATTATGTTTAGATCTTTCGTTTTTAAATGGGAACAGCTGTGCTGGACTGGCAGGCAGCTCCACCGAACAGATGTGTATTTCTGGAGGAATCAATTTGCCTTTTTATTATTATGTCATTGCATTTGGTTTATTGCTGAGCAATTTACATTTTAAGCCAAGACTCGCTTATGAACTAACAATAATAACCATGGCCTCCAGGTAGAGCTATTTATCTCAGCAGAAAGATCTGCTAGAGGATGCAAAAATCTGAGCCATTATTATTAGCAATATACCATAAGAGAAATATCCTCATTTTAAGGCTTAACTGCTGCCCTAGCCAATTCTGCAGCTCGTTGGAGGAAATCTTTGTTTTAAGTTACTCAAGAAAGTGTATTTGGTGCATGTGTGAACACGCATGGCAAATCCACATGGTGCATTCATGCATGTATGCATGAAGAGATGAGAGGCCAATCCTAGGAGCTGTTCCTCATATGTGTTCCCCCTTCTTGTTTTAGGGTTTGTTTAGTTGGCTTTGACTTTTTGTTTGACATAGGGTCTCACCATGTAGACCAGGCTGGCCTTGAACTTGCAGAGATCTGCCTGCCTCTGCCTCTCATGCCTCCCATTAAAGGTAAACGCTACCACATCCAGCTCGCCTTGCTCTTTTGAGACAGCATGTCTTACTGGCCTGGAACTCAGCAACTTAGTTAAAGTGGTTGGCCAGTGAGCCCCAGATAACATTATGCCGCTGTTTCCCTGGCTCTGGGATTGCAAGTACATACCATTACATCAAGCTCAGATCCATGTGCTTGCCCAGAAAGCATTTTACAGGCAGAGCCCTCTCCCCAGCCATCTCCCCCCCAGAAGTATATTTTTAAATCCAGCGTTTCTCAATGTAGGCTTCATTAGACCCTGTCACAGAACCATAAAAGTTAGAAGAAATATCTGCCAGTGGTAAAAGACACTGAAATACACTCGAGCATCAAACAAGCCTGGTGTGAATCCAGACCTGCTGATTTCTAGCAGTGGGAAATGGAACCGACCATCTCTTCTCTCAATGGTCTCATCCACAAAATGAAGGAATGATTTTTACTTTAATCAAAGTTATAGTGAAAAAAATGGCTGCATAGAAATAGGAGAAAGGTGGTCCCCAAACACTGTGGATGAAGTGGGAAACAGAGTCAGAGGAGATGACAGAGATGGGTGACTATTGTGCATCTTTCTTTTTGGGGACATATGAACAAGAATCCCTTTACTCCAGACAGGGCTATTGTAGATTAATAAGGATCGGGATAAACAGATAGGCCGAATAGATGTTTATTCAGGGAGAAGTAACTTACAACCTAGACAGATGAACACCAGCAGGTTACACCGGATGCTCTCCTCTCTGCGTCCAGCCAGCAAGAGAGTGTTCCCCTGCTCCTTCTCAGACCTAGTTCCACAGGTCACTTCCGCCCCTGGCTCCACCCCCAATGGGCGTGGTCAGTGCCACAGAAGGAGACAAAGTGAATATCCCACTACACAGGGCACTAATGATAGACCAAAGAAATGACTCCCCCCACGTCTACCTTGGTGAACCTGTGAGTTTGCTGAGGTGACTTACAGACAAGATCATGGGTTGGGGGGTTACTTATAGGAACGTGAGTGGCTCAAGCCCCCCACGTCACTGTACCCAGCCTGCAGGCAGTTCACTGGGGTCTCTCCTGCCTCCAGTGATGGCTTACTGGTTTAAACCTTGCGGGAGGCATTCTTGTGAATCTTGTAACTTTCTTAGGATCTTGAGCCTGATGAGCTCAGCTGGTCTTCTAGGAGCAACTTTTCAATTAGGAGCAAGTAGCAACACAATGGAGCCTCCCCCACCCCACCCCATCCCCTCCTGGGTACAGTTAAAGCAACAGGCAGCATGTGCCATTGTTGCAGTGGTCTGTAGGGCTGTCACAGTTAGCAATGATGAAGTGCATTTTAAAATGGAAACCACAGCCACCCAAAGCCATGCTTATGAGTTCTGAAAGATGCATTAACTACCTTGTTGTAATTGGGACAGATAAGTTTATCAAATAATCACATTGTATCCAGTGCCACATTTATCAGTGTTACTAATTATTATTTGCCAATTAAAGAGCCCCAGTGTTAAAGCTAGGCTGGGGATGAAGCTGGACCAGGTGGGTAAGTGTCTACACAGTGCTGGGATGTAGTGGGTGTGACTTGGACATCTTGCCACCTGGACTGTGGCACACAGTCAGGTCACCCAGTGACTCTGACCTACCACATGCATACACTGGTTGTGGTCCTCCTCCATTCGTGTGGACTAGAGCTGTGGCTTGTTTCTAATTAACAGACTATAATTAACGCACTGGAATGGCACCTGCGTGGTTATGGTCTATAAATAACATCGCAGATTTATCTTGTAATAAGTTGATCTAAGCTGACAGGAGTTGGGTCCTGAACAGCAGCATGTAAAGCAGGAAGACAAGGAATTGAGAAATGAAGAAAATGAGAAATAAAGACGGCAAAGCCATGGCTGAAACCAGGAGGTCTTGCATAAGCTGATGACTTTGGCCAGTCAAGTTTATCTTCTATATTATTTCCAGAGGGGGAATAGCCAGGGTCAGCAGAGAGCTAAGTCAGTCAATGTTGGCAAAGAGAAGATGGGGTACCTCCGACACAGCTGCCTTGGGGAGAGTCCAGGAGGTAGGGTCAGATCCCCAGAAACAACTTCTTTGACTCCTTCAAGGCCCTAGCCCCAGACTCAGACTGAACCTTCCGAATCCACTCCTGGACAGTGACACGATACTAATGTTCCCCTTGTCCTTTTGTCAAGGCCTCTGAGAAAACCTTGGGTTGGTCATCTTCCGGCAATAAATCCCCATGAATGGAAGTCCCTGGGAAGAAGCTTCTGGGCCCACTGAGCCTCCCACAAGGCTGAGTAACTGTTAGAATCCCAGAGAGGTTAGAACATTACAGGGCCAGAGTCTGATTACAACTCTTATCAGGCCATCCTTGGGCCCCTTTAAGCCATCCCTTGCCCACTTCCCAGGCTGACCTACCGTCCTTATGATTGTCAAAACAAACAAAAACCCCACAAGAATCTTTGGTATATATTAACTTAGACACTGCCTAGTTTCCACCAACTACAAAGCCAACAATGTCTGAGGCAGACAGCATCTGAGGCCTGTAGCTCAATTTCCCTGATTTGCAGTAATGGCCCACCTGATCCTCCCAACAATCCCGTTTTTTCAAATGTATGATTTGCTTTGTCCGGTTACTAAATGCTTTGCAAAACTGCTGTCCGGTTGGAAAGTGGAATTTTGGGTGACCTAACCTGTGCTGCTAGGCCAATGGCCACTCATATTTCCCTCCAGAATAAATCACTTATTCTGTTTTGAAGCTTTGTTCCTTTTGAGGATACCTGTTTTTCTGGGCTTTAGAAACACAATGGTTACATTGTAGTTGGCTTATGCAGAAGCCCCTATGGTGGGCACTGAGGCTAGCCTGCACTCCCTAGCTTGCAACAGAGTCTCTGAGGCCAGGAGCACCCAAGATCTAACCAAATCAACCACATAGCCCCAGGAAATGTGCCCCCCATATGCCCCTACCACACATCCAGCTGAAATGAGACACATGGGATAAGTACAGGCCACATGAATGAGAAACTTGTAGTGTATGATTCTATGATTCTGTAGCAATAGCCAATAACAGCACAATGGCATTAGGATAGGCTCCGAGTGGGACATGGAACTCTCCGGTTATGGAGCCTTTTTCTCTGCCCTCTCTTGGCATTGCTGAACTCTCCCCACTTCAAAGGTTTCATACTGGCAGCCTCTTCCTCTGGAACTCTTCCTTCTGGTGCTTGTACATGCTGAGTTTTGCCATTCAAAGAGGCCACCATCTTTACAATTTCAGACTATTGGCAAGACGGCCACCATGCAGGCATGATTTGCTTTCAGTAGAGTCCATAGGTCTTAATCATGGTTTGATTGGCTTCGATCAACTTTAATAAATGCATACACATATTACCACTGCTATAGATGGCTTGTGTCAGCTGGGAAACTTCCTAAGCATGGAATGGCCCGTCCATGTCTTCTATCATTATCTGCATACTTTTGGGACTTACCCTTGCTCCATGTATTAGTAACTATTTGTTTTCTTTCTCCTTTTTGGTTCTCTGTAATATTCCAGTGTAAGGATATACCACAATTCATGTACCTGTTCTCCTGTTGGGGAATATCTGGGCTGTTGAATGTTTGGAGCTTTTGCCAATCAAGTTATTATTGGTGTTTTTGAATGGCAACTTTTCACGCACACATTTTATTTAATTTTGGAAGCTATGCCTAGAAGATGGTAGGATTGATATGGACTTACCATTGTAAGGACGTTCCAGTTTTAAATCCCCGTATTCTCATTTTATACTCAGGCCTGCAACCTGTGAGTATTCTGGCTCTTGACTGCAGTTTCCCCATTGCCACCTTTATTTTTAAAGCAAAACTGTACTGTGATTACTTATTTACTGTGGGCCACAATGTGGAACTCACAATGTGAGTTCCAGGGAGCAAACTCAGAATTGAGGCTTGGTTGAGAGCCCCTTTCCTTCCCCTCTGAGCTTTCTCACTGGCCCCATTGTCAGCCTTTAGCTTTGGATTACTGAGAGGTGTGCATAGTCTCTCAGTCAAACACACAGTCATGGGTTTTCTGATGGGAGATGTTATTTTGTAAATATGTTCCTCACACTGGTTAATGAATAAAGCACTGTGGCCAATGGGAAAGCAAGATAGGGGGGCTAGGAGACTAGGAGGAAAGAGGAAGTAGTTGGAAGGAGTCAACGTGAAGAGCACGGAGAGAGCAGATTCAGGCCCGCCACTCTCCGATAAGATGACCACGTGGAAATACTTAGATAAGTAGAAATGGGTTAATCATTAAGACAGAACTAGCCGATAAACAATGACAGTAACTGGCCAACAGGATTGTATCAAATACAGAGTCTCTGCGTGTTATTGGGAGCTGGCGTGGCTGCAGGACCAGACTGGCAGCACAGGGGGTGGGGGTGGGGGGGAAGCACCTACTCGTAACAGTTTTCATTTGTCTTTTATAGTGTTGGAGATGAACCCAGGGCTTTGTACATGCTTGGTAAATGCTGTTCTCTCAGCCTTATTCCAAGTCATGACCATGTTCCTATTGATTATCCACACATCTCCTATTATTATTTATTATTATAATGTATTATTTATACATCTTCTCTTGTGAGTTAATTATTAATGTCAGTCAAGTAATTTGGTCTTTTTTTTCTGGAGCGGTTTTCTATCATTGAGTTAAAAAGCTCTTTACATGTTCTGGATAGGGGTCTTTTGTTGGCTGTTCGTATTGCGCAGGTTTGCTCTCAGCTTGTGGCTTACTATGTTTATGGGCATGTATTTGTGTATGTGCATAGGTATGTGACTTGAGACAGGGCCACATATAGCCCAGGCTGGCATCAAACTTGCTATGTAGCTGAGGATGGCTTTGAACTCTTGATCCTCTTGCCTTACTTCCCCAGCTCAGGGATTTCAGGCATATCCCACCCACACTTTCTTTATGCAGTGCTGGAGGTGAAACCCAGGGCCTCATCTATGCTAAAACAAGCACTCTACCAGCTAGCCTATATGCCAACCCCTCTCTCATTTTCTTAATGGTGAGCAAAAGATGTTGAATACTAAGTCCAATCTATCAATTATTTCACCTTATTTTTCTTGGTTATCATCATCTAAGAAGTATTTGCCTAACCCGAGGACAGGCAGGTATATTTCTATATTTTCTTCTAAGGCTTCTTGTAGCCTGTCTCTTTAGCATTTGTTGTCCAGTCAATCCACAATGAGGTTTTGTGTCCTGTATGAGATAGGGACAAAGATCCTATTATTCCTCCTTGGACTGCCTGGCACTCCTGTCAGCCATATGTCTATGAGCCTGCTTCCACACCCTCCTGTCCCCCCAGGATAACACACTCATAGTTATTACAACCGCACTGCACATTTTAAAGACAGAAAAAGCAACTGTTCCAATCTTGTCCTATTAAACGTTATTTTTGCAATCTGTGTCATTTGCATTTTCAAGGACATTTTGAGATCAGCTGATTTATATCCTGGAAAAAGAGATGACTAGGATCTTTGATTAGAGTAAAATCTATAGATCAACTTGAGGAGATGTGAGCCCAGGATAACACCATGCGTTCCAAACCAGACCCCTGGGACAGCGCTCCACTCCAATTTAGTTCTCTAATTTTTGTCATTACCTTTTTTCAGATTTTCAGTAGAAGATCTTGACATCTATTTAAAATGCACCCCCTAAACATTGTGTGGGTTATGGTGCTGTCTTAAGCGGCACTCTTCATTAGATTTCCGGTGGCTCACACACAGAAACACAATCTTCTACACTGACTTTGTAGCTACGCAGTGGATAATTCCCCATCTAGTCAAACAGGCTTTGGCAGAGCCTTCATAGTGGTTCTCAACCTCTGGGTTACAGCTCACTTGGGGGTCCAATGGCCCTTTCACAGGGGTCGTCTGAGATAACCAGAAAACACAGATGTTTGCATTATGACTCAGAACTGTAGCAAAATCACAGTTATGAAGTAGCAACAAAAATAATTTTATGGTCCATGGTGGTGGTCACCACAACACGAAGAACTGTATTAGACGGCCACAACCTCAGGAAGGCTGCTGTAGAATTTTATGGGTATAAAATTATTTTCATTGACATTTCAGCCTTCTTTCTCAGTTTCTCAGTTGTGTGTGTGTGTGTGTGTGTGTGTGTGTGTGTGTGCCTGTGCAGAGGCTACCAGAAAAAGATGTCAGGTGTCCTACCCTGTCACTTTCCATTGTATTTCCTTGAGTCAGGGTCTCTGGCTGACTCAAAACCTAAGGTGAGGGCCTGCAAGCCCCGCTACCCAGCTTTTTACTTAGGTGCTGAGGGCTTGAATTCAGGTCCTGGTGCTTGCACAGCTGATGCTCTACCCATTGGACCATCTTTCTAGCCCCACTCCTGTCTTCCTGTGCTGGCTAGATGCTCTCAGTGATAACACAAGCAGACCAGCCTGCAACATCACAGAAAGAATGTGTGATGTTTCAGCAGATACACCACTGAATTTTCACACACTGACAACTTGAGACCAAGTGTTTCTGTTACCTTGTTTGTTTTTCTTTTTTAATCATGAATTAGAACTTTTTGACAAATGCCTTTCTCCATCTGGCTAAATAAATGTGTCGTATTTCCTTTTGGTCTATCAACATGGTAAATTTTACTAAAAGATTTTTACTGAGTGTTAAGTACACTTAGCATGTCTGGGACAAATTCCATGAAGTAGTGAAAGACTGTCTTTTATTTTTAATTTTTATTTATTCATTATTTTAAAATAGGGTGTCATATGGCACAGGTTGGCCTCAAACTCTCTACAGATAAGGCTGGCCTTGAACTTCCTATGTAGCCAAGGCTGGCCTTGAGTGCCTGATCTTTCTGCTGCCATCTTCCAAGTGCAGGAATTGTAGGAATGTACCAGCATGTCTGCCACTGTTTTTAATGAACAGAAAATTGAAACTGTCTGATCATGCATGCTCATCAATCCCTGTTCAGCTGTGAGGTTTGCATGCATTTCCTGCCTTCTGATGACAATCAGACTCATGCGGTTAAAAGTGAGTTCTTTTGTCTTACTTTTGTTTCTCTCGTATGATCAAGAATGTAGTAACAGTTACAATTAGGAGAATAAACCATTTCTGGTCTGAATGTGTGAACAAGGCTGTCTAAGCAGTGGGGCACAAACACACTGGAGTGTGAGTTTATTCATTGTAGAAGGAGATAACACCCTCGTTTTCTGTGGAGTTCAGAGTGGGGGGCAGAGCCAGTTCTGCTGTGTCAATAACTACAAACCAGGACGCCTTGTGTAGCTGGACTTGGGGAGTCCTTATTATAACCTACCCTGGGGCCCTTTTGATATTTCCTCAGCCCTATGGAGTCGGAGAGAGTTCAAGGTTTTACTTATCATCATTACTAATGTTCAATACCCTCCTTCCCAAAGTGGAGAAAATGATGCATTGGTGGCATAGTGGTGAGCATAGCTGCCTTCCAAAGTGGAGAAATATTGCTGATCCTGTTCATCATTATACATTAGCCTGGGCATCCAAAGATTCCAGACATCCATGTGCCACGGGCATCCATGGACCACAGGCATCTGTAGACCATGAACTTCCACAGGTCACAGATATCCATGGACCATGGGCATGTGTCTACAGGCCACAGACATCCATAGACCATGGACATCCACACACCACAGACATCAATGGGCCATGTGTCTGACTACAGACATCCACAGATCACGTGCATCCATTATCCACAGACATCTGTGGACCATGCGCATCCACAGACCACAGACATTTATGGATCATGAACATTTACAGACCTGTAAACATCCTCCCTGCAACCCAGGCTGTTGCAGGCACAATGCACAGCAACAAGCTCATGGGATGTACCTGGATGTCTAAGGCCTGGCAAACAGCTGCAACTTCAACCCAGAAGGGGAAAAATGCAAAATGAAAGAAATTGCCACATGCCTGTGAGAAGCTTCACTGTCCACTTCAGCAGCTGTGGGATTGAGTGTACAGATTGTTTATTCTTAATTACACTTATTGATTTATTTGTATAGAAAGTATACATGCATGCTATGGCACCTGTGTGGAGGTCAGAGGGCAACTTTGCAGGAGTCTGTTCTCCTTCCACTTTGTGGGCTCTGAGGATTGAACTCAGGTCATCAGTCTTGGTGGCAAGCACCCTTAACCACTGAGCCAACTTGCCAGCCCTGGCAAGTTGCACATTTAGGTTCTTCTTCTTTTTTTCTTTTTTAAAACTTTTATGAATCACTGGGTAATGAGGAGGTCTGAGAGATCAGAGATAACTTTAAACAAGATTCTAGTAGCTAACTCCAAACCCTTTGGAAGATACAGTAATGCTTACATAGCATCTCTGGTCCTCTGGCATAGCTAACATGGGATCAGGGATGCAGGTTCAGGAAGATGTCTGGAATGGGATGAGAGAGCATCTGAAGGTTCAGAGTTTCCTGCTGGCTTGTGCAGGATGCCCTTCACTAGGGGCTACCCTGCAGCAGTGTCCATTTGTGCTTTTAATAATTGGGACTTTAATTTGGGCTCCTGTTTTACTTACTGATTGTGATTATTACTTGTTATTTTTTACACATTGAGAGAAGAGCTTTCTATGTAGCCCATGCTTCCCTTGAAGTTTCAGCAACCTTCTTGCCTCCACCTTCCTATGCACTTGCTACATCGAGCCACTGATTGCTATTTTAGAAGTAAAATATTGTAATTTTCCAAAGAGAAAATATTCTTCCTATGTCTCTGGTGCTTTCAGACTGCTGGTGAAGAGATTCAGTGCTGGGGTTGGCATCTCAGAAACTCCAGATGAGAACAGAGATTGAGGAAGTGACACAGAGCTGGGGTTGGTGTCCCAGGGACAGTGGATGAGAACAGAGAGAAAGTAGGGAGGGCTGCTGGGTACTTGGCAACTCAGGCCACTAAAGCCACTCCAAGGTGAAAGGTGGCCAGGTCCTGGTTGGCTTGTGTGGTTGTTCTTTATAAACAGGTTTAAGTATCTTCTAAATCAAAGTGTCAAGTGATCACAGCATTCCCTCCAAGGGTCACATGTCTCCTTGCCATAGTCATCAGGCAAACTGCCAGGGGACAGGATCAAAGCTAAAAGGGATGGGAGAGACACAGGGGCTCAGGGGTAAAGAGCACTGGCTGCTCTTCTCAAGTCTGGGGTTTCATTCCAAGCACCCATGTGGCAGCTTACGACCATTTGCAACTCCAGTTCCAGAAGAGCCAAAGCTCTCTTCTGGCCTCCTCAGGTACCAAGCTTGTGCATGGTGTACAGATATATATACATGGTGTACAGATATATATAGAGGTAAAGCATTTGTAAACATAAAATACAAACAGGTAAGTTTAAAAAACAAAACAAAACAAAGAACCTGAATGGGAAAGACCTAGAGAACCCTTAAGATGGAGATGGCTGAGGCCTCAGGCTAAGGGGAATTTTACCAAAATATGGACTTCTGAGTCAGTTGCTACAGGAACCAATCAGAATCTTGAGGGACACAGGGTTGGTTGGGAGTGTGCATTCTCAGGCTAGAGGGGTTCAGCGACGTTGGGCCCTAGTGGTCATAATGCTAAGAAGGCTACTTTCTCCTTCCACCATGTGGGTCTGTGGGATGGGCATCACTGTTTACTGTGGGACTTGCCCTGGGCACTGTAGGGAATTTAGCAGAGTCCCGGGACTGTGCTCACTGGATGCCCATAGCCCCGTTGCTACCCCATTTCACCTCTCAGTAGGACAACCCAAACTAGATCCAGCCATTGCTAAATGTCCCAGGGAGCAGACACCCCTCCACAGAGAGCTCTGGTTACATAAGCTCAGTTCTAGGCATTGTGGCCAAGCTTTCTGACAAAACAAGAGTCAAGCAAGGAAGATTCATCTCAGGGCACAGTTTCAGAAAGTGCAGTCCATCACTGTGGGGCAGGAACATTCTGACGTGGGAGTGTGTGGCAGAGTTCACATCACAGAAGACCAAAAAGCAGAGAGAGGAGAGATGCAGGAGTCAGGCTGTAGCCTCCGAAGGTCCACCGCTTGCTACCCTTAGCGGGTCACTTCAGTCAGCTGAATTCTATTCCCCCAAAAGCTCCTCCACCTTCCAAAATAGTGCTACCCACTGGAGAAAAAGGCTCCATACATGAGCCTATGGGGCAATATCACAGATTAGGTTCAGATCTTAACCGTGATCTAGAGCATTCAAGACAATGACAACAGTGGCAGCCGCAGAGGGATGAGAAATAGGAAGCCAGGCTTGCGCCAGCTACTCACCACACCCGAATTTTGTAATATTAAACATTGTTGTTTTATAAGATTTCAGGAGGACGCAGAGAATCTCACAGCCTTACTCAAAACCATGGCTAATCAGTGACTATAGCCAACTCTACCTGGAGTGGCTGAGCACAGCAAAACCTTGTCCTTGATTGGAACTTTCACATTACCACAGGAGAACGGGATTACAGACATGCACTACCACATCTGGCTTTCTGTGGGTTCTGGGTCTTCACATTTGTGCAGCAAACACTTTACCCTTGGAGCCATCTCCAGAACCTGTGCCACCCGTGGTCCTGTGACGATCAGAGAACAATTCTTAGTTACAATGTCTACTGGTAATCATGTGTTGAAAGTGGAATTGATGAGTGAAATAAGTAAATAAATGAACACAAAGTCTTCTGAAAGTTGTGACGCCTACACAGACTGTGACCTTGGAACATGACTTATTGGCATCCATGGCAGGGCAAAAGTTTTCTGGCAGAGTGCTGGGGAGATAGCTTAGAGGGTAAAGTGTCTTTCATATAAGCATGATGACATGATTATATGACCTCTACTACTCATGTAAAAAGCCAGGTATGATGGTATGAGCCAATAATCCCAGCACTGGAAAGATGCAAATATGGAGGAGGTCCTTGGGGATTAATGGCAGACATCCTGAGAACTGGCAAGTCTCAGGTTCAGTGAGAGAATTTGTTTCAAAAACTAAGGTGTAGAGTTATTGCTAGCCTCCATGCACACACAGGTACATGCAGACACACACACACACACACACACACACACACACACACACACACACACACAATCACAATCTGGTAGATACATTCAGAAACATGGACTCTGTTTCTGGCTGTCACTTCCTAAGGAAAAGAAGAAACTTCTAGAGTTATGTAGCTATTGGGGTTTCGGTTCTCGACTTTTACAGAACAAAATGGCAGCTCCATTTCTTCCATGAAAACGTTGAAATGTGTTTTTAATTGAGTGAGTTTGCTGAAGGAGATGGGAACAAAGAGGCTGCCTGCCAGTGTTAAGTGCCTCAAAATGGGTCTCAAAATCAATTAAAACTAAAACTAATTAGCAGAGGAATTAATTGAAAAGGAGATTTCTTTAAAAGAAAAATTCCATTTGTTTCCAAACTACATAAGAACAAGATTCAGTGTGTGGGTCTAGTCACAGTGAAAACAGAACACATTTCTCAAAAGTGTGTGGCTGTCAAGGTCCATGCTCATTAACCTGATTGGAGTTTTAAACGCATCAGAGAAACATTTATGTAGCCCTGGGGGACAGAAGCCTAGGGTCATCTTGGAAAACTTCAGAGGGCCACACTGCATTCTTCAGTGGGCAACCTTCCTAGAGTAGTTTGTAGCCAAGGAAGAATTCTCATTTGCTTTGGAAATCCATTTCAACCAACTATCATCTTCATTTATTTATGCCAGTTTTCCATCAACTGCCCCCAAATGACCGAAGAACTATGAAGCTGACTGAATCTGTGTTCTCTTTCTCTACCCTTCGCTCCCATGTTCTAGGATGGCTCTTGATACCCACAGACAGCATTGGTTAGGAGGTAGACTATAGGCAGCTTGTCTTTGAACCTGTAAGGGTGGCCACACCCCTCTGGGTGTGGCTTCAGGAGGACTGGAGAGGAAAGAGGGAAGCTTGAGGCAAGGCTTTCCTTTGTGCACTTTCTTTCTAATGGGTCAGCAGATCCAGTAGGAAGTGCAGAGAAATGCTCCCACAGTTCTTTGTATTTTTCTGTGTAATTCTTCCCCAATAAACACCCAGTTATCATTTATCTTGGAACTAGTGAAACGATCGCATCCTCACCTTCAGTAGACTGTGCCAACTGCATCCTAATGAAAAGTCCATCTGGCAAAGACAGCCCTCTGCACCTCCCCTCTGGTGGCTTGGGGTTCTTTCTCCTGACCCACTGTTGTCCTTGTTCCCAGGGAATGTTACCTTTCCCAGCTTGCTTTTTCCTCCCTCCCTCTCTCTCTCTCTCTCTCTCTCTCTCTCTCTCTCTCTCTCTCTCTCTGTTCATGTATATAGGTCTGTATGTGTGTGTGGTGTGCAGGTGCACTGATACCTGTGCATGCTCATGGAGGCAAGAGGGCAATCTCGAGCATTCCTCAGGAGCTGTTCTCCTGTTTTTCATAGTTGGTCTCTCACTGGGACCTGGAACTCACTGACTAACAGAGGCTGGCTGGCCAGTGAGCCCCAGGGATATTCCTGTCCCTGCTCCCCCAACACTGGGATTGCAAGTGCACGCCCACATCCATACTCTTCTTGTCTCGAGGGTATTGAGGATTGAACTGGAGTCCTCGTACTTGCATGGCAAGCACTTCCGGGACTTATCCATCTCCCCACCTCCTCTTACCTTCTCTTTGGATGCTGATGTTGTAAGTGGTTAGGAGGGCTTTCTCAATGCCAAGCATTAGGTTAAGGTTATTATAAGAATTCTGTTTGTACCGAGTAAGAGTCTATTTTGTACAGGGTATTTCAGGCTTGGGGATCTGCCAGCGAATAGAGCAGAATAAAAACATCTGCACCCTCCTGGTACTCCACATTGAGAAGGAAGTAATGACAGGTGTTAGAAGTGAACCCTATATTAGAAGGCAGGAAGTGGTGGATGCTAAGGAGTACAAGGCAGGCTGGGGGTGGGAGTTCCAGCTGGGGAAGTG
The DNA here is from genome assembly GCA_030556225.1 of Cricetiscus sungorus. Classification (NCBI taxonomy): domain Eukaryota; kingdom Metazoa; phylum Chordata; class Mammalia; order Rodentia; family Cricetidae; genus Cricetiscus; species Cricetiscus sungorus. The sequence continues at coordinate 136,643,080 of JANBXA010000734.1, forward strand.
GCTGGGTTAAATCCTCACATGGTTATCTGGGTGGGGGCTCTGGGTGGGGGCATTCCTGGAGAAGGGACATTAAGCAAAGAGCTGCTCTCAGCTGAGACATCAGCTGTGTGGATGACTGAGGGATGGGGCATTTGAGAAGGAGCAATCTGTGTCAGGGTCCAGCAGGGGCATCCTGTGTGTTTTCAGAGCAGCAAAGGGGTGTGTGCAGCTGGGGAGTCAAAGGGAAGGACGTGGGGACATAGAGGAAGAAAAACCATGTGGCCTCAAGTGGCCATGAAGGCGGCCCAAGTGGCTATAGGAGTATGTGGTCTTAGGAGTATGTAGGAACTCTGGGTTGAGGGCCACTGCAGAGCTCAGAACAATGGACAGCAGGACATCATTTAAGAAGCAGGAGGGCCACTCTGCCTGTACTCTAACAGGGTCACATGCCACCATTAGTCTTCACTTCACAAATGGCTGCCTGAAGATCAGTCTTTAAGAAGGAACGGGGAGGCCAGGCTGTGCTGGTGAGTTTGAGGCCAGCCTGGTCTAAAGAGTTTATTCCAGGACAGGCTCCAAAGCTACACAGAGAAAGCCTGTCTCGAAAAAACTAAAATCAACAAAATCAGAGAGACCATGGCTTTAATCCAGCTGCAAAATTAGCCAAGCTTTCTCTCTCTCTCTCTCTCTCTCTCTCTCTCTCTCTCTCTCTCTCTCTCTCTCTCTCTCTCTCTCTCTCTCTGTGTGTGTGTGTGTGTGTGTGTGTGTATGTGTGTGTGTACGGGACATGGAGAATAGAGGTCAACCTTGGGTGTCATTTCTCAGGCACTGTCCACCTTGTATTTGAGAGAAGCTCTCTCTCAGGTACCTGGGACTCAGATTAGAATAGGATGGCAGGTGACAGCCCGCCTCCACCTTCCCAGTGCTGAAACTATGGGCACATGGCTTGACACCTGGCTGTTTATATGTCTTCTGGGATGGAACTCCAGTCCTCATGTGTGGGTGCAAGCATGTACCTGCTGAGCATCTCCCAGCCCCAGACATTTTGCTTTTATTTTGCACAAGGGAAACAAATCAAAGCTATCAAGTGCTCAAAGGAAAAATGGAAACATTTCTTTTCACAGATGAGCAATGTCAGAAAAACCCCACAAAACTGGCTTCTCCCACAATGACTAAGGTAGTCCCATGAGCCTCTGCAGAGTGCAGTGAAACCTTCATATCTAGAGGGGAGAATTGGGATGCTTCGTGCTCTGGCACCCACAACTTACATAAAACCAGATCAGAGGGGTCTTTTCAGACATGCAGGCTTGGCACTGAGATACATGCATTTTTCTTTATAGGAGATAAAGACCCTGAGGCCCAGAAGGGCTTAGAAGAATGGTCTGAGGTCACTCCGTGCCTGTTACTATCAGGGCCTGAATTGGGATCATCGAAAGATCATTGTCATTCCAAGGTAGTACCCTCAGCCTCTCACCTCCACCAACTGACAGCCCTGAGTTAGGAGAAGTAGCAACCTACTTAACATTTTCCATGATCTGGAGATTAACCAAACTTGGTTATGTAATCTTCTAGAAAGAAATATAAAGCTCTGTATTTATTTTACATGCCAACCACAGTCTCCTCTCCCTCCTCTCCTCCTATTCCTTCCCCCAACCTCCTTTCTAACCAACCCATCTACTCTCCCTCCCCCTCTCCATTCAGATGGGGTAAGGTCTCCCATGGGAATCAAAAAAGTATGGCATATCAAATCTTCCGTCCTACACCAATGCTGAACAAGGCATCCCACCATAGGAAATAGGTTCCAAAGAGCCAGCTCATGCATCAGGGACAGGTCCTGGTCCCACTGCTAGGGGCCCCACAAAAGATCAAGCCACACAGCTATCAACCAGATGCAGAGGGTCTAGGTCAGTCTGATGCTAGCTTCCTAGCTGTCTGTCCAGAGTCTGCGAGCGCCCATAAGCCAAGGTCTGCTGTCCGTGTGGGTTTTCCCATCGTGATCTTGACTGCCCCCACCCTCATTTACAGCTCTGTATCTTAGCTCACAAACATTTCCTGAATATCTGCTAGATACAAAACTTGGCTAGAGGGCACAATGGACCCACACGTAAATGAGAGATAGCTTCTCACGAGCCGGCAACTTGATGCCCAAAGCACGTGTCTGATGGAAGGCAAAATTCCCCAGTCAGCCACAGCAAAGGAGTCACTCAGGAAGGAAGGACAGCTGTGCAAGTTGGCAGATGAGCATGGTAAGTGTCTTGGCAATGCTCCCATTTCATACCAGGTGGAGCTTTGCTAATTATGACAACAAGTTAAGAGTCAGAGGGAAACTCATAGGCAATGGTAAAACACCACGCTTTCTGACAGAAGTTATGTTTTTCTTATATTGGTTCATTTTTATGGGTAGACTTGACTGGGCCATGGGATACCTAGCTATTTAACGTAACATTATTTTATGGGTTTCTATGAGAATTATGTTAGTCAATTTCTGCTTGGTGTGATACATATCTGAGAGAAACTTCTTAAGGATTGTGGTTTGAATAACAACAAAAACGGTCCCCATGGGCTTGGGTATGTATACACTTGGTGCCCAGCTGGTGGCAGTACTGAGGGAGATTGAGGAGGTTGACCTTGCAGGAGGAAGTCTGTCGCGGGGGCAGGGTAGGGGGCAGGTTTTGAACCACTACAGCCACGGTCTACTTCCAGTACTCTCTTCAGCTTCATGTTTGCAGTTGAGGATCTGAGCTCTCAGCTCCCTTCTCTTTCTCCCAAGTCTGCCACATCACTGCCATGATGGACCCTTAACTCCCGAGCCGAAAGCCCAACCAAACTCCGTGAGTTGCTTTTAGTCATGGTGTTTCACCATAGCAAAGGAGAGCAACAAATACAAGGATGAGTGATTCTTTTTGCCACTGTGATAGAAGATGGCATGGCAGGACAGAACAACTCAGAATATTATGATTAAAATAAATCTTAGGGATACAATGGTGAGGTTTGGGTGTTCTCATTGGGATCTGGGGCTCACAAGTTAGACCAGGCCGGCTGGCTCATGGGCACCAGATACCCTGCCTCCACTCCCCTACTGCTGGAGTTAGAGGCATACACCACCATCCATGCTGTTTGTGAGGATGCTGGGGATTGAACACAGATCCTCACACTTGTGTGGCCAAGCACTTTACTATCTTCCCAGCTGAAGAATAGAGCTTGCAGTGACTGGGGATATGGTAAGTGGAAGGACAGGACACTAGGGGAAAACAACGAAGCTAGTCTGAGCCGGCTCTAGCCAGCTCCCAAAGGGCCCCACCCCCACTCCAGGAGCTTGACAAAGGCACTGTGGCTCTTTTCCTGAGCCACAACTTTTTAGGTACCCACACATTCATACATAGCTCTTCGTCTGCCACATTTAACTGTAGCAAGCTGAAATCATGAGAAAGGGTGCCTTTGGTTGTCCTTCCATTTCTCTTTCTAGAATAAAATACCATGACAAATATCATTGGAAAGAAAGGGGTTCCTTGGCTTATAATTCCAGATTACAACCCACCATTTTGGGAAGTCAAGGCAGGAGCCAAGCAGTTAGTCACATCACATCCACAGTAAACAGCAAAGATAGAATATACACAAGTTCTTGTTCTCTGCTGCTTTTCTCCTCTCTTAGACTGTGCAGGGCCCCAGCCTAGGGAATGGTGCCGCCCACCATGGGCTGGGGCTTCCTCCATCAGTTAGCAATCAAGATAATCCCTCATAGACCTGCTCACAAGCCAATATGCTCACAGCCAATCTAGGTAACTCCACATTGAGACTCTTTTCCCAGTGGTTCTAGACTGTGTCAAGTTAACTATTACTGTTTAAAAATAAATTCCCCACCTATTCCAGGAAGGGGACCACTTTGAACTACACTGGAGATGGACCAAGGGAAGAGAGTTGATGAACCAAGATTTAGAATCCTAAACACCAGAGGGAGGATGGCATTTGACTATGTCTTTATTAATCCTCAGAATGTATTTTTTTCTCACCTGATAAAATCAAACTTCAGCTCTTTACTGTACCCTTATGTGAGTTCTTCTCCCTGTAGAGGTAAGATTGCTATTGGGATCCAGGGAAATTTGAGAAGAGGCATCTTCCCACAGTGATGTCATGATAACCAGGAAGCAGAGATGTGGGACGGAATTGAGGCAAGAGTAATCAACTTTCTCTAGCTAGGTCTTGCTTCTTGAAGTTTGTGATACCTCACCTCACAAAAGAGCACCATCGTCTAGGATCTGGGCATTGACACATAAGCCATTTTGGGGCAAAATTCCTGCTCAAGCAAGAGCATTGAGTATGAAATTAACATTCTGAGTCCAATATTGAAGGAAGCATCTTGACCTATGTCATGTAGGATGAGTAGAGCCTCATCCTACCTAGAAAAAAGGTCAGCCCAGAACAAAAGAGAACTCTTCCTGCCTGACAGCCTCTAAGTAGGGATAGCTATTTTGTCTTCACTGTGGATTTAAATTGAAATATGGTGATCTTGATGCTTGTTGGCCTATATAATTACATGAGCTGTGTTCTCTCTCTCTCTCTCTCTCTCTCTCTCTCTCTCTCTCTCTCTCTCTCTCTCTCTCTCTGTGTGTGTGTGTGTGTGTGTGTGTGTGTGTGTGTGTGTGTGTGTTCTCCTGCCTTCACCTGAATGGTGGATGTCTTGATCCCACTGATCAAGAGTAAGACCACTACCACCACCACTTTAAGCCAAATTTGAAGTGAATTTTAATTAAATACCGGCTAGGTAGATGGGTTCTGGTCACATCCATTTCTGGTTTTTAGAAAATGGCCATGAGTCATTAGCTCTTTTTAAGCTCTTTCAGCAGCTTAAAAAGACAACTCACAAGGCTACCATATTTCCCATGAGGTTCATCAGAAACAAACATATATCATGACATGTTTCCCGTGTCTGTTACCACCCTACATCCAATCAGGGATGCATGTACATCCTGACATATTTCCTGCCCACAAACAAGTAAGTGCCTCCAGTGACGATGGTGCAAACAAACAGGATAAACAGGAACTTACTATAAACCACAAAAAGAACTTTTAGCCGCAAGGTATCTTTTTCCTGCTTCGGTCTTACAAGTGCTAAGATTATTGGCATGAGCACAGGCATACCTGGCTTTTTACAGGGTTTGACTTCAATCTCAGGTGCTCATGCTTGCATAGCAAGTGCTCTTGCCCACTGAGCTATCCATCTCCCTGGCCCTAAGTCAACTCATTGCAGTGGCAAATCTCTTTTCATCCATATTTCCAAGGATATTCTTCGGATAAAGACCCAGGAAGAGTATAACTGGGTCATATGGCGGATCTCTCTCCCTCCCCCTCCCTCCCTCCCCCTCCCTTGCTCCCTCCTTCCCTCCCTCCCTCTAAATCTCCCTACTGACACCCCCCCCCCCCTGCAGTGCAGAACGTTTCCTCCTTTCTCCACATGGACCAGCATCCAGCACGGTTGCTTTTCTACTGACTGGCTCTCTGAATGGAACAAAATGCAGTTTTAATTTGCATTTCTCCGATGTCTGGGGGTGTTGGACAATTTTAAAAATCTTTTGGCCATTTGTAATCCATCTTTTGGGAACCGTCTTCTTTTTATTTCCAGTGGCCCTGTCCCAGAAGCTTCCCACTTGGTTTTCCCACTCCTGTCATCAACTAGAGAGGTCGATGTCTGGCCTCAGAGAAGCTCCATACTGCCCTAGTATGGATGAACTCCATACTAGGAACTTGGATGAACTCCCTTCTACAAGCAAAGAAGAGGGGGAATGGGCTCTGGGCACACAGTCAAGAGTGACAGCCATAAACTGTGATGAGCACAAACTTCTCAGCTGGAAGGGCAAGACAGCAAATACATGAGAAGAATTCTGGGCTGTTTTCTTGTAGCTAGACTCAACTTCAAATATTGACAAGGTTTAATACATTACATGGTTTTTTTTTATATAAAATACCCCCAGGGGGCGGGGATGGCTCAGTGGCTATCAGGGCTTCCTGTGAAAGGACCTGAGCTCAAATCCCCAGCACCCACTACAAAAGCTGAGGACGGCTGCATGAGCATGTATTTAAACCCCGGAATTGGAGCACAGAGACAGGCAGATCCCTGGAGCTTGCTGGCCAGCCAGGCTGGCTGAAATACAAGCTTTAGTTAAGGTGCGAAACTCTGTCTTTAAAAATATAGTCAAGAGCAACAAAGAGACATCTGACATCCTCCTCTGACCTCCACATGTGTGGCCATACCCATTCTCTCTTGCGCATGCTCATGCATGTGTACACATCCCATAGGCTCTACCATCTGAAACACTCACTGGCTACTTCTCCCTCTGCGTGGCCTGGTTTCTGTAGGACCTCCAGCAATGTCCGTCTCCACCCTGTCCACTTTGTCCTGCCTCCTGTACTGATGTCATTTATGTGGGCTGCACACCACTTCTTAGCAGCAAAACTCGATTCCATATTCTTGCAGCGTTCTTTTTGAAAACACCAGGTCTTTGTGACCAGAAGCCTTTTCTCCTTCTGAAGTTCCATCAGGATGAGCTGTGTCTTGTGATAGTGAGGCCAAACTTACAGCAAGTGCACCTTGTTCTTGTACTAGGTTTGCAGTCCTTCTATCTGCGCATGTGGGCTGCCCTGGCCAGGTGAAGGCTGCTCTGACCAGGTTGAGGGTTTCTCCAATGAGGTGGGAGGAGGCTGCGACCAGGCTGAGGGCTGCTTGGACCAATGCAACTCTTCAGCGGAAACTTGCCACTTTGGAAACAATCCCTTGAAGCTAAACGATAAATACTTTCCAGCTGACAGGAGCTGCAGATCGGCTGGAACACACATGTTGGGCAACAGATGCAGATGAAGCTGTACACTTGCTCACAGGTTTAAGTCAATGACAGAGAACTTCCCAGGGAAGGGAGCACACGACAGGCTGTCCCAACTTCGTTTTCTGTTGCTGAGACAAAATACCCCAACCAACGTGACTTAGGGAATAAAGGGTTATTGGGCTCAGGATTTCAGGCCACTGACCATTATTGAGGGAATGTCAAGGCAGCAGAAACTTGAGGCAGCTGGTCACTATTACAGTCAAGAGCAGAGGGCATTGGGGCTGGATGGCGAATGCCCACATTGTCAAGAGCATTGAGGAAGCTGCTGAACTGACCCCCGACTTCAACTCATATCTTTATGAGTATCGAGTGCTATACAGTTGCTGTCTACTCTGGTCCAAATGCAAAGAACAACTGACCACTGGGTGACCAGCCTGATAAATCTACAACACAACCCCCGTAGCTAAGACTTAGGGAACATCATGGAAGAGGGAGCAGAAAGACTGTAAGAGCCAGAGGACCAGGATGTCTGCTGTGACAAGGAAATCATAGCCATGAAACCTCAAAAATTATGGTTATCTAAACGAGACCTGCACAATGATTGTACCAGTTGACATGCCAATGTAGATGGAGGAAAATCTCACAAGGTTCCATCCCTAGATGGGGAGCTACAAGAATTAATGACTAATAAGAGGGGAGAATTAGATTTCTCCAGGGACAAAGGGACAAGCAGCCTGACAATCTAACCCCATGTGGTCAACACTAGGCGAACTCAGAAGATCAGAAATAGAATATATATATATACATATATATATATTTATATATATATAAGAATATGTGTATATATATATATACATACACACATATGTGTGTGTGAGAGAGGGAGATCATACATATATGTGAGAGTGCATGTGTTCATGCATGAATGTATGTGTGTTTGTGTGATGAAGGTCAAAGGACACCTCACAGGAATGACTTCTCTATTTCCATCATGTGGGTCCTGGGGAATTTAAGACATTAGGCTTATTGATAAGTGCTTTTACCTGCAGAGCCACTCATTGGTCCTATTTTTTCTTATGTCCCATTCTTATTTTTGTTTTTTGAATTTTTATTTGTTTTGAAATTTTCATATATGAGCACTGTATTTCCCTCATTTCCACCCCATTTTCTTTCCCATGGTTTTATCACAATTCATGATCTGTTCTGTAATTATTGTAACACACATGCATGCATGCCTGTGAGCACATGAACACACAAATATGCAAATAAATGTAATAAAAATGATGCTGTACATGTATAAGCTGAGTGTTACCACAAAAGATTCACATGTGTCAGAAGATATAAAGGGTGAAGCTGCTTGTGGCACAAGCTTGAGCACCTGAGTTTGGTCTCTGGAACCACACAAAGATAACAGAGAAATGACTCAAAAACTGTCCTCTGACCTCCACATGCATACTATGGCATGTGCAACACACACACACACACACACACACACACACAGTGAATTTACAATGACTGGAAAATAGGTAGAACGAATGTTAAAATACACTTAAACATGGAATTAATAAATGGTCCAGAGACTGATATTGGGGTCAAGCTGAAGATCAGGGAAAGTAGCCAGCCACTAGCTCTCACTTCAAGCTCAGGCTCAATGGGCTGATCCACTCACGAGCTCTTCACTGAGTCTCAAACTACTGCCTGTCCTTAGTGCGGCTGGAGAAAGAATGTCTTATACAGACTTGTCTTAAATATCTCTCGTGAGTCTTGGGATTAAAAGCACGAGCTCTGTTACTCTTTTAGACTGATTCAATCTTGTGTAACCATGGGTGGCCTTGAACTTAGAGAGATCCATCTGCCTTTGTCTCCTGATTCATAGGATTAAAAATGTGTACTACTACTGCCTGACCTGTATGGCTTGTGACTGATTTTGCTTTCTGAATCCCCAGGAAAGCTTTATTAAATCATAAATAATATATCATTACATACACTAAAATTAGTTACTGCAGTGTCAGAACATGGTCCAGGAATGGAGTCGTGTTAGAATTGAGTGCTTGGGAGAACACTCTAAAACAACACAAGAGTCTTGTGTCCTCAGCTTCTTCAAAACACAGAATCATTCTTGGGATGTGTTTTTATGCTCTTCCCAAGTGTAGCAGATAGGAATGAGTAACTCATTTTGCTTGCTGTTATCACTCAAATGTTTAAATTTAAACTATCTGGATTATGTCTCTATGTCCCCCCCCCACTTTCAGCTCATCTTTGTGACTGCATACAGCTTGAACTCATGAGAACTTTACTCATATGAACTTACTCATATGAACTAAATATAAATTGTCTGAGGCTCTGAATAAAGTTGGCTGTTATACGAGACTTTAGTCCATCTTATTTATTGCCACACTCTCTGAGGTTCCACCACCTCTAAAGTGGTAACATTGATAAAGATTTTTGTTCTATTAGCTTTGTTTTTTGTTTTTAATAAACTTAAATGTAGCCTAGGCTCCAAGGGTGTGTGTAGTCCACTGAGTCGCACAACCATGTCATAGGCCTCCACGTTCACTCAGCCCCAGCTCACTGACACCCAGAATACTCTCTAGTGTTATGAGTCCTGTCATCCAATATACAGGGAAGACCTTTCATTGTTTATATCAGATTTTTGGTCTTCTGTTGTCTGATTAGGTACACAGACTCCATTGCATTCCAATTGTCTGCAGGGTTCAATATGTTGATATAGTGCCAGTATGTAGCCTGAAGGAACAGACCTTCTAGCAGAGCCAAGAGGAGCAGCTGGCTCTCCATCAAGTAGATTGGTGTACTCTGATATTCCCACAATACAATTCTCACAAGGTATCACTGTCTTGATATATTTTGAAACATATAGAACTGATAAAATTTCCAAATGGCTTCTTCAGTGATGTGAGACACAGGAAAACACAGCAAGGGTTGCTTTGGGGTGTGTATCCTCAGCAACAAGAAAGATTCAATTATTTCTCATGGATGTATAGTGCTGGCTGAGGTGGCCATGACTCAGGAAGGTAGATTTAGAGATAAACCGAGGTTGTAGTGTGAACCTGAACTTTGGTGTGACAATGAGAGCCCACGGGAGATGTCACATCAATGGTTTGACCTAACTATCTGGTATTCTCAGCAGAAGTATGACTTGAAACAGGATACAGAAGTTTCCAATGAAAAGGGTGTGTGTGTGTGTGTGTGTGTGTGTGTGTGTGTGTGTGAGAGAGAGAGAGAGAGAGAGGGAGAGAGAGAGAGAGAGAGAGAGAGAGAGAGAGAGAGAGAGAGAGAGAGAGAGAGAGAGAGAGTCTATGTGCCTATGTACATGTATATGGGTGTATGTGTTTGGGTAGAAGACAGAGGTTAATGGGTGTTGTTGTGGTTTGAAAGAAAATGGCCCCCAAAGGGAGTGGCACTATTAAGAGGTGCCTTGTTGGAAGTGTGTCACTGTGGAGGTGGCTTTGCGGTCTTACATATACTCAAGCCACCCCCAGTGAGACAGACCACTTTATGTTCCCTGCAAGAAATAGGACTCTCAGCTCCTTCTCCAGCACTGTGTCTGGCTGCATGCCACCAAGTCCCACCATGATGAGCAAGCCATGCCATGGCCGTGGCGTCTCTTAGCAACAGAAACCCTAACTATAACAGACGCCTCCCTCAGTCACTCTCCACCCTGTCTTTGGAGGCAGGATCTCTCACTGAACGTGGATTCAGCTATTCTGGCTGATCAATGAGCTCTGCATTTTTACCTATCACCCGTGCACCCACAGTGCTGGAGTGATAGCATACAGTACAGGCCCAGCTTTTATGTAGGGGCTGAGGACCCAAACTCAGATCCTCATGTTTGTGCAGAGGGCACGTTACCATGGGGCTATCTCCTGAGATGAGACATTTTAAATCGTTTTTGTAAAGTTAGCATGTGAAGTCATGGGTTCCATTACGGCACTTTCATACATTGTTCTTATTCGGCTCCCTCAGCCCTCTGCTGCTCCTGTGCTCCCTCTTGCTGGGGTTTCCCAACCTCTACTCCCATGCCACACATTTATCATAACTCTATTTTCTCCTTCCCTTGAGAGCTCTTCTTCCTTCTCACGGCCCCTTTCTAGTTTCGCGACTACACAAAGATGGGTTTCAAAGTCAGGGGACAGTTTCATCTACCTCTATGGTAGGCACAGAGTGTCCTCTCAACACCTCCTGGGACCCCAGCAACAAAAAGCAAAGAGAACTCAAAGAAACCATCAAACAAGGTGTAGGAAGAGTGGATGGTGTGGTCAGACTTAGGGGAAGATACCCGAGCCACGTGCTCAGATGGAGTGTGTCAGATGTTTCCCAAACGCAGGGAAGATGAATGTCTGTGGTATTTATTCAGAAATACTCCAATGAGTTGTGAAGAGCATAGAGCTGGTCAGACCTTTGGATGGATTCTAACCTGAATTTGGAGTTGTGGGGGACACTCACATTGAGCTCACATAGCAGCATTTTAGGTCACACTGAACACAGCCTATTTTCACTACCCACAGGTCTGCCTGCTCATTGATGGTGTTCAGGTCTCCATCGCCATAAAATACAAGGAATAAGGAGAAATGGAGGGAGAAGGAAAGGGAGAAGGAGGAAGGGAAGAAAGAAGGAAAGATAGTGAAAGGGGAGAGGGAGGTGAAAAGAAAGGAGGAAGAAGGGGAGAAGGAGGGAGAGAGTGAGGGAGAGAGGGGAGAGAGAGAGAGAGAGAGAGAGAGAGAGAGAGAGAGAGAGAGAGAGAGAGAGAGAGAGAGAGAGAGAGAGAGAAAAGAGACATGGGAGATGGTGTGGAGAAAACAAGACTATACAAAAATATGCCCACATGTTCTTGTCAAGGTACTGGAATCACAGACTTGGATCAGGGAATGCTATAAAGTAGAAGAATTTGTCTCTAAGCTATCTTTTTTTCTCTCCATCCAATTATTTTCCGTCTTTCTAGAGAATTCTCTGAGTAGACATTACTTGATAATAACAGCCGCCTTTCAATGGCATTTGTAATTTTAGGGTCACCAAAGTAATTATGTGGACTCCTGAGCTACATTCATAACTTTTTATGTGGCCTGATGAAAATTACACATTTTCAATAAGGCTACACAGAAAGCTTCAGTGTCTAGTACCAAGTCACAACAGAATAAATGGGATTTGGACGGTAAAAAAGTCCTTTGAAATGTGGAGCTCTTGAGAGGTTAGGGAATAATAAGCACGAGGTACTTGAGGTTGATGCTTCCAGCACTTTCCAACCAAGGGAAAATTTAGCAGAAACATGGTAGACTGGTACTCCATACACCCTTAGCTTCAGCTATCAACTTTGCACAACCAAGAATCACCTGGGAATAGCATCAGTGAGGGACTGTCTACATTGGGTTGGTCTGTGGGTTGGTCTCAAGTTAATTTATGGGGGAAGATAAGTTTCAGAAGCTGGAAGACCTACCTGGGGACGAACCGGGGGTGTGTACTGGCAGGGGCGTGGCAGGCTCAGAATGGCAATAAACTGGGGCAAAGTAAAAGAAACACCTCCCCCTCCAGGACCCTATGAGAATGTGAGTTTCTAGACTCCAGACAACCTTGGAGCCCCAGTTCTGCCTGTGTGCAGTGCAAGCTGGGAATGATGCTTGAGCCCCTTCATATTGTAAGATGATAATGAACTCAAGAGACCATTGAAAATGAAGCAGCCTTTTGAACATGCTGTTCCATGCAGCAAAGGAGGTTAAACTGTCGTTGTGATGATTTGGAGCAAAACAATGATTTAATAAAAATCTTCTGACACTGACAAATCTCTGTCCTCTTTTATAGGGCAGGTTCCCCCTAACCTCCAAACTCCCCATCTTTCAGTACTTCATCCAGTGAACGATTTGAGGCCGGAGTGTTCCTTCTTCTACTGAGGATCTGGGACTCAGCCACACAGCTGTCCACCTCTAATTCTCAAGTGTTCTGAGACATGTATGTGTGCTACATGTATGTGTGCTCTGTGGACATACATTGTCCACAGAGGCCAGACAAGGGCATCAGATCCCCTGGAACTGGAGTTATAGGCAGTTATGAGCCACTACATGAGTGCTGGAAATAAACTTAGGTTCTTTGGAAGAGCAGTAAATGGCTCTTAAATGTCAAGCCATTTCCCCAGCACCCCCATGTGTTACGGGCAGGTCCCCCCCCTTCCCGCTCGCTGGACTGGTCCCGCCGCCCCGCATCAGCCCCCAATAACACTCAGAGACTCTGTATTTGATACAATCCTGTTAGCCATTTACTATTATTGTGTATGGGCTAGCTCTGTCTTAATTTTTAACCCATTTTTATTTATTTAAGTATTTTCACGTGGCCATCTTATCTGAGCAGCGGGCCGGCTTGCTTCCTTCACGCTCTACATGTTGACCCTTCTTTATTACTTTTTCTTTTCTCCTTGTCTCCTAGCCCCGCCTATCTTGCTTTCCCATTGGCTAAACCGTGCTTTATTAATTAACCAGTATGAGAAACATATTTACAGAATATTTTTAAGACCATATTTTGTTCCAACAGCCTCTAGCAAGTGTTCTAGCATTGAGCAGGCAGGCAGAAAGCAGAGCTCCAGAAATGACATGGAGTCTCGCAATCGCTTTCACCTGTAAGTCTTTAGAGGGAACTAAACAGGAAGGTACCATAAGGAAGGGTAGTCTCTGCACATGTAAAAAGGAACACAAGGGTGAGGATCTCCAGGGCAACCTTCAGCTAAGATAGCCTTTTCAGGATGATTCCTCATCCATCGTCATTGCAAGTCTGCAATGTGTGTGAGTGTGAGTGTGTGCGTGTGTGAGTGTGTATGTGTGCATGTGTAGGACACATGTTCACTTGGAGTTTCATTCCTCAGGAGCCATCTACCTTATTTTTTGAGACAGGGTCTCTCATTGGCGTGGAGCTCGTCTGTTAGGCTAGCCTGGCTGGCTGATGAGCTCCTGGGATGTGCTAGTCTTCACCTCCCAGAACTGGGATTATAAGAACACACCATTGCACCTGCACACAGTCTCCTTGCCTTGCCTCCTATATTCAGGTTCTGGGTATCTGAACTCACGTCCTCATGACTGCAAGGTAAGCACTTTGTTGACGGAGCTAGCTCCCCTGCCCTTGGGTCTGCAACTTCATGGGTTGAGTCCTGGCACTAACATTAACTAGGAAATCTGCTCTGTAATGAGTTATAATCACTGAATTTGGAGTTTATGGTTAATCTTAGAAAAGGATACTTTTGCCACCTGCCGTTTGAAATTCCTGACAAGTTCTGAGTGCAATGCTCTGGGGAATCAGTGGTAATAGGAAATGAATGATGTCTTTATGCTACACAATGATCAATTTTCTGACCAAATACATGCAAATAAAGTTGGCTCTGCAGCTGGCTGGGGTGAAACGATGAACAGCAAGTTCCGTGACTGTCTTCTGGGTGCTGAGTAGCCAGATCCAGGTTTCAGCTTCCAAATGCTGCACAGCCCCATGTAACTACACACCTTTTAGGTGGCCCCAAAGCAAGAGGTTCTGTAACCAGAAGACTCTTGTTTGAATGACAAAGGGCCAGTTAACAAACTCAACAAAGACAAAGTCTCCCTCTGACTTTTTATTCGTTTTATTTATTTTGCCATCTTTCATCCTCAATATAAAAATGTATGTTCTAGGTTGGCTTTCACTTTGAGCGGTGTGTGTGTGTGTGTGTGTGTGTGTGTGTGTGTGTGTGTGTGTGTGGTATGTGAGAGCACACATGCAAACATGGTGCACATATATCAACATGCATAGGTTTGTGGAAGTCAGAGTATAACTTTGGGTTTCATCTCCCACCTTCCACCTTGTTTTGAGGCAGAGTCTCTCCTGCTCACTACTGTCTACACCAGACTGAGTTTCCAGCAATCCTCCTGTCTCTACCTCTCATCTCCCAGTAGGAACATACTCCGATTACAGGTGATCACACTATTATATCTGGTTTTTTTTTAAAGTGCAATTTATCTGTTATTATTGTGTGTATCTGACTTGGAGGTGGGACACTTATGCCATGGCATGTATGTAGACAAAGGACAACCGTGTTGAGTCTGTTCTTTCCTCCCAACTTTATGTGGGCTTCTTTTCAAGCACTTGACCCACTGTGCCATCTCCCAGCTCTGTTTGAGGTAGATGCTTTGAAATGACAAAGCCTCATCATTTCTCCTGCACCTCCATCAGTAAGGTCTTCTTCAGACCCAAACAGTTAAGCCAAAGAGCCCCATTGGGCATCTCAGAAGTTGTAATCATCCACCATTTGGCACTGCCAAGCAAGGCAACTGTTCACTTGTGAAGATACCATGTCAATTTCATAGCATATAATTTTGAAAACTAAGCCTCTTCAAACTAATTCAATGGTAAAGCCAAAAACAAAAAATCAGACAGTGCTTCTACTAATTAAAAAACACACATTTTAAATAATAAAGCGACAGAAAAGACTTTAGATGTCTCCTTGTTAATTTGAAAGCCTTGGAAACCCAGGTCTCTAGAACAGAGAGAGAGACTCAACCAAAGTTTAAAGCATCCTGTTTTGATAGAAGCAGAACTTTGTAGTTCAAAGCTTTGTGACTCAAAGCAGGTTGTATTTGAGGCAAATCCAAAGCCTGCTGACTGTTGATTTTATTATTTTTCTCCTAAGAAAAAAAGTCACCGTATTTAAATGCAAATGACAGCAGTCAGGTGCAGGTGAATGCAGGAAACGTGTAATCGGGGCTGTTTGTGTTTCCGCACAGCAAGGTTGGGGGGCTGGCACCCCCTTTTAGCTTCTGAGATCAGGTAGCAGCTGGAGGAATTGGGAAGCAAGCATTGGAGGCTGCAGGCACATCAGGTCTTGGGAAATAGTTCCCACAACTATTTCTGAACGGTTAGAGATAAGATTAACATCAAGGTTAGGGAAGAGAATAAAACCCCAGTGTTGCCACAGTGGTGATTCTCAGATCTGTGTCTATAAGAACCCCCCGAGAGCCTAAATGAAATAGATAAGGTGAACAGAAGATCCTGGAGAGGGAAAAAGTAAACACTCTACAAGGTTGACTGACTAGAGAGAGGGAATGTTCCAGGCTGGGAACCAAGCAAGGATATAATTGGTTCCTTAAATAGAGATTTTTTTTTGCCCACCTCTGTGTGTGACCTAAGACTCTTGTGACTATTAGCTTCTGAGATTTGGAATGTGTAAACAAGCCCTTGCATTCTATTAATCCAGAAGCTAAGGCTGTCATCAGATAGCATCTGAGGCCTATAGCAGAGAACTGTCTGCTTTGCTGCTATTAGAAGTTGTCTTGGGTTCATAGATACAGCATCCCTTCAGAAGAACATTATTAGGAGAGTCACAGGTTCATGGCTGTAGCCAGTTATTACATAGCTTTGATATTGGGGAGCATTTTTGTAAATCATTTAAATTATAAACATAAACCATCAGAAATGAGAATTCATACTATGTTGAGATTAAATTTGAGAGACTGCATCTTCTTCGCCTATCTCAGTTTGGAAACTGATGCGGTGGGCCTTCTGTCTGTGGTAATCTCATCTATTCACTCACTTTCCTGGTTCTACCAAAGACTCAGACCCAGTGTGGTGTTTGGAATATTCCTATACACTGTGTGAATATGTGTCCCTGTGATTGGTTTAATAAAGCTTCTGACTAGCTAATAGCTCAAAAGAATAATGTTAGGGGAAGAGACAAACAGAGAATGCTAGAAACAAGAAGGGCCAAGTCAGAGGAGTTGCCAGCCAGATAGCTAGAAAGCAAGAAATGCTGGAGAGGTAAATGCTACAAGCCTCAAGACAGAACGTAGATTAATAGAAATGGGTCAACTTAAGTTGTGAGAGCTAGTTAGTAATAACCCTGAGCTACCAGCCAAACATTTTTAATTAAGTCTCTGTGTCAGTTATTTGGTAACAGGTGGATGGGAAAGAAACACTGGCCAACAGTGAGTCAGGTAAGAATAGGCCGTGAGCCTGAGGGCAATCCTGTCTTTGTCGTTCTGGAGCCTCCGTTTCCACAGCTTTTAAGATAGAGCTTAGTAGGGGCAGGAGAAATGCCTCAGCACTTAAGAGAACACATACTGCTCTTGCAAAGAATCCAAATTCAGTTTCCAGCACCTATGTCAAAGAATCCACAAAACCTGTAACTCCTGAGCCAGTGAATATGATGCCCTCTTCTGGCCTCCATAGGCACTGCACTCATGTGTGCATTCACACAGACACAATTTTTAAAAGATAAGGTTTTATAAAAGACTGGGTTAAAAAATGTTTTGCATTAGAACCAATATATAATAAGCATTTGAAAATTTAGCATTATTATTCTTTTATGATTTTAGCAACAATAATAAGTTGCCAAATCTGTATACATGATTATGGTTGACATACATTATTCATGGATTAGGATTAGAGATAAAATAATCAAATTGGGCTCCATTGAAAAACATTTTCTGTAAAGAACTTCTGTTCACTGTCCTAAGGGGAAAACAGGAAGCTAATCCACTTTCCAGCCTTCAAAAACTAGAAAAGTGGATGTGGTGTATAAAAGAACAATTCTGGGATGCTGGGCAGCATGCAGATTGGCTCTGTGATCCCCAGGAAAAAGATAATCGACAATGGGGAATGCATGATTGACCTGACTTTCTGCCCAGGAGTGTCCTGCAAACTAGAAAAAGGGACATGACTGAAGCAGAGACCCAGGAATTTGCTGTGGAGATAAAAATGGAGACCAGACAGTCAGGGGTTGAGTTATAGGGACGAGGCAGCCAACTTGCTTTGTTTCTGAGACAGGGTCTTGTGTAGCCCAGGCTGGCCTAGGATTCCCAATGGGACATTACACTTCTGTTCCTCCTGCCTGCACCCACTAAAGGCTTTGATTACAAGCATGCCTCTGTGTCCCTGTCTTACGCAGTGTCTGGGAGAGAACCCAGACCTTTGTGCATGGAGGCAAGCATCCTACCAAATGAGCCACACTCTAGTTCTTTGGGACTTTGAAACTAGGGTTTCCAAGAGTTGTCTGGAAACAGATTTATGTGTAGGATGCAATCCATGAGACAGACAAGAGCCAATATGAGCAGAATTCCAAGTGAGGCAGGCAAGGGCCGCCATGAGCAGGGTGCTGAGTGACATTCATAGGTGACACTGACCACAGAATGCACGTCCACCTCAAGCTACGTGGCTGTAATAATCACAGAAGCAATAAGGAGTAGACTCTAAAGCAAGGTTCTTGATAAACTGAAAATGACTTAAAATTATGAAGATCATTTTTGTTTTGATCAAAAGATAATTAAATTATAAACCAACATCAGAAAAAAAAATTCTCAGAGAGAATATAAGCCGTAGGGGAGAACCCACTACTGCTATTTTGCTAAATGAACATAAACAAATGTTCTTTGAATATTTATCTCTATATACATAGATTAGGGCAGCTCCAGCCCTTTGTTTTGCTGGGGAGGGCAGTTCATACAGAGACTCCTGCTGATCAAAGTTCAGAGAATAAGTGTTAGCAGAGAGCTTAGCCCTAAATGAGACATCAGCATCACATATCTTCACCCCAAGGTTCAGACAACATCACAAAAGAAGGGGCCGGATGATTGTAAGAGTCAGAGGAAAGAGAGAGGAGGTACCTTCTGGGTATGGCATGGCTGCTGAACTCCTAACAGCTGTGGTTGTCTGCACAGATCAAGCCAATCAAAATCCAACAGAGGAGAGAGGAGATCATGAAGTCTCACCCTAGTGGAGGAGCTACTGGCATTTGATGGGCTGCTGGAGGATGGATAGTTTTCTTTAGGGGTGAGGCCTTTGGTAGACGGCCCATGTTTCAGTCACTGGTTACCGTGGTTTCAATGAAAATGGCCTCCATCGGCTCATAAGGGATGGTGTTACATGAAAGGAATAGGACCTGTGGACTTGTTGGAGGATGTGTGTCAGTAGGGGCGGGGCTTTGCAGTTTCAAATGCTTAAGCCAGGCCTAGTCTGTCTCTGTCTGTCTGTCTGTCTGTCTGTCTGTCTGTCTGTCTGTCTGTCTGTCTCTCTCTCTCTCTCTCTCTCTCTCTCTCTCTCTCTCTCTGTCTCTCTCTCTGTTTCTCTTCCTGCTGCCTGTAGACCCAGATGAAGAATTCTGAGCTACTTCTCCAGCACTGTGTCTGCCTGTGTGCCACCATTCTTCCCACCATAATGATCATGGACTAAACTTATAGAACTGCAAGCCAGCACCAGTCAAATGCTTTACTTTATAAGGGTTGCTATGGTTATGGTGTCTTTTCACAGCAATAGAACACCAACTAAGACACTGGCTATACATGTGTGTGCACATTCATGGACCTCACTAATTGGACCCAGTGATGTGTGTGTGTGTGTGTGTGTGTGTGTGTGTGTGTGTATGGGATTTTGTGGAGATACTGTGAGGAATTAGAGGATTCCTGTGAGAACACAAAGGATTAAATACATTGACTACATATACAAAGTCCAAGAATAAAAAAGTGTTTTTTAAAGAAAAAAAATCCCTGATAATTGGTAATTAAACAACATACTTTTATATAATCCATTGGTCAAAGAAAAAAAAAACACAGGGGAAATTAGAAAATTTGCTGAACTAAATAAAAACAGAAAATAATAAGTAAAGCTTTAAAAATTCACCTGCTACACAAAGAAAATAAAGCTGACAATCAATGATCTGGGTGTTCCCCTAGAAACCCAGATAAAGAAAAACAAATTCAACCCAAAATACATAGAACAAACACAACGGAGATAATAGCAGACATCAGTGAAACAGAAAATGAACACATGGTACAGAAAAACACAATGGAACAAACCTTACAAAAAACTCAATGAATCTCATAAATGATTGGCTAAATTCATCAAGAAACATAGAAAATAGGTAACATGATAGGAGGCCATCACTAGAAACCCTACAGACATCCCATGAATATGAAGAAATATTGCCAACTGCTCCTCAGCAATAAAATCAACAACTGAAATACACATCATAGACACAACGAGGCAATGAATACCAGAAATGCAGTGTGTAGAACTCTTGCTAGATCTTGTGGCACAGGCCTAAAATCTCAACATTCCAGGACTGTGAATTTGAAACTAAACATTGAGACACTGTCCAAAATAAAAAAAAATATTCTCTTTTTCCTTTCCTTTCTTTTCCTCTCCTCCTCTTTTGCTTGTTCTTCTTCTGTCTCTTTCCACCCACTCAAGTACACATACCACACCCTCACCCACAGCTGAAGGTAGGTCAGACTAGCCTAGACTTCACTGCATAGTCAAAGATAAATTTTAACCTTTGACCTCCGGTCTCCTCCTCATGAGTCCTGGTATGGATGGATGGAAGGATAAGTGGGTGGAGGGATGGATGGATGGATGGATGGATGGATGGATGGATGGATGGATGGATAAATGAGTAAATGGTGGGTGGATGGGTATGTATGTATGCATGGATGTGGGTGGGTAGAATGATGGATAGGTGGATGGGAGGGTTGGGTAGATGGATAGATGGGTGGATGGATGATTGATAGATGGTTGGGTAGATGGATGGTTGAATAAATGCATAGATAGGTGGATGGGTGGATGGGGGTGGGCAGAATGATGAATAGATAGGTGGGTGAATGGGTAGATAGATGGATCTAAGATGGAATGCTATCCTAAAAAAAGAAACAATAATGAAAATGTGTGACTAGTTCCTGTGTCCAGCTAGCTCCTGGTGTATTAAGCAAGGGTTTTATGCTAGGGAACTTCAAGAAAGGGAAGAGAATGTCAGCTGACTTGTAAGTCGGGTGGGCATCTTCTAGTTGGGACTATTAGGATAAGAAAGAGAATTTTCAATAGCTTGCCTTCAAATGGTATGAAAAAGAACCCAAGGGGTCAGAAGTAAGAGGAAGGAACTGGGAGGATTCAGGGACAAAAATGAGTTCAGAGTCTGCATGTCCAGGTTCAAGTACACTACACGATAGTAGGTGGGTTATTGAATGTCTGGATAGGTTTCTTCAAAGTATCTGTAGCTCTTTCCTTCTTGCCATAAAGATAGCCTAGGGAATTGCTTTTAAGTGGCTATAATAACTTTAATGCACAGTTTTCCCTCTGAGGCAGTCCCACACTGAGATTCGCATATATCTCCAGGCCTCCCTAGGTGAGTAGACTCAACCAGTCTAAGAAAAAAGGCTGTTACTGCCCTGTTTAAGAGATGGAAATATGATCTGATAAGTGAAATTTAAATTCAAGTCAGCCTGATGGTGGAGGCCAGAGGACAACTTTCCAGGGTTGCTTCTCAGTGTCCACCTTGTTTTTGAGTCCAAGACTTTCCTCTTTTTGTTGTCCTGTGTACCCAAGGCTAGCTGGCCCATGAGCTTTGGGCTACTTCTCCTGTCTCTTCCTCATGCTCGCTGGAATTATAGCTGTGTGCCGCCACACCTGGCTTTGCGTGTGAGTTGTAGGGATTTAACTCAGGTTGCTAAGTTTGTGCAATATGCACTGTTACCTGCTGAGCCAGTTCCCTGGCTCTTTATCAGCCTTTAACTGGGCTAATGCATATTCATAAAGCCTTCTTCAGTGGCTCCCAATGATCTCCTTGCTGGTGTTCATAGTTGGACACTCCCCTCTCTTTAGTTCAGACTAGACCCAGTGATGTCCTTGTCAATGGCAGAATAACAACACATGATGAGATAGCTTATCCATGCAGGCTGACTTTCATCGTGTGTGTGTGTGTGTGTGTGTGTGTGTGTGTGTGTGTGTGTCTGTGTGTGTGTGTGTTGACTCTTGGCTTGCATTCTGTGGATAAGCAAGATGTCTGTTTCACAAAGGTAAAAAGGGGCCTTTGGCTAATAGACAGAAGCAATAGAGGCCCCTAGTCCACAGTCTGGGGGGCTGAATCCTCCCAGCACTCCCTGAGAGTTATTGCTCTTGGATCCTTCTCCAGTTAAGCTTTTAGATGGGACTACAGCCCTGGCTGACTCTTCACTTGAGGAGCTCTGAGGCAGAGGACCCAGAGTAGTCATGCTTACACCCCTTATCTATAAGAACTGAACTCTCAGGGAATAAACATTTCAAGCCACTACATTTGGGAGTCATATGTCAGGTAGCTTAGCTAACTGACACAATTCACATAGAAAAGCCTACACATCACAGATGTATGCCGTAAAGAGTTTTCGTCACACAAGCACAGCTGATGAGCCAATGTAATCAACAGGTGGAAACTTAACCAGCATCCCAGAAGCCATGCTCTTCACCTCCCAGCCCCCACCTATCACCTACTTCTCTCTCAACATGGAACACCATGCATTAGCTTCATCTGACTTTGAATTCCATGCAAATGAAATAAAATAGTAAGTGCTCCTATTAGTTACTTTTCCTGCTGCTGCAATCAAATTCCCAACAAGAAGCTCTCTTTGTGGGCAAGTTTGGGCAGATTGCTCTGTTTCTGAGTTCCATCTGTTGACTCTCAAGCTTCTAAGAGGACTTCCTGTCTAGATCATCAGCACCCATGATGTCATCCCTTTAATCAGGTGTGTTGACAAACTTGAGTAATTCTTTTAAATCTAGTTTAATTTTAACTCACTCCAAAGATATACAAAATCAACAACTTGGAATGGAGAGATATTATGAATGAAATAAATAATAAATAGGACATAAATTTCAAAAGGGCCGAGAATCATACGCCTGGAAAAAATGATGATGGCTCGGTTTCTTCGAGTGGAAAATGAGGCCAATAAAGACAAATTGCAATGATAATTGCTTAGTTCTAATCAGTAGTAAATTATGAGTAAGCAGATAGCCGGGAAGTGAGTCCCAGCAAAAGGCATTTGTTCTATGATATTATAAAGATATGAAAATGTGGCCTTGGGTAGGACACTTTAACTCCCACAAGCTATTCATTCCACATCTGTACATGTAAATTTCTTTAGTTAGTTATCCTCAGCCCTTACATCTCTGTGTATCTCTGAAGCTGGATGGAGAAGAAATTGCATGCCATGGAGATTGAAAGCAATGGGGTACTTTGTGATGCGAGCCTGTGCTGTGGTTCTCACTAGACTTGTCTGAATGTCTACAAGAGCTTTCACCTTAGAGCCAATCACAAAGAAATCCAAAAGATTCCACAGCCTATTTACCTGTCTGTTCCAGACATCCATGTGCTCTTATTGCCCTTTCTTTTTGTTACTATATTATATTTTATCCTTTTAGATCCATCTATATGTACATTCATGCACTCATTTATTTGTCCATCTTTGCACCCATCCATCTACCCATACACTCACACATTTCTACATCAACCCACACATCCATCCCTCTATCCATCTATTCACCTACCCTCCCATCCATTTATGTATCCACTACATACCTTCCAATTCACCCAACTCATCAATCCATTTATTCACTCACCCTATCTATTCGTCCATCTACCCACACACCCATTATCCATCATCTACCCATTTATCCATCATCCATCCATCTATCTATTGCCTATCCATCCATCCATTAATACATTTATCCACCCACCTACCTTATCTCTCCATCCACCTACCCACCATATCCATACATACATACATCATCTATCTATACATCTATTCAATACCTATCAATTTATTTTTATTATTTATAGTGCCTTTCTACCATAACTAGTAGAAGAAAGAATAATAAATGAACTGTATTCTTTATCATCAGCCACATTGCAACTAGAATGCATGATTTTAAACACTGTGGAAGTACAATGTTGTATATAGGCTTCTTGGGGCTCAAATCTGATGTTCATGATGCCTTCCCCATTGTTCTATCGTTCCAGTATATTCTTTATACATCTTTACAGCCCTGTTCAGCTAAAGTTTAATGTAAAAATCAAAAACAAACTGCCTTCTTCAACATGGCTATAAGATTTTAAAACCCTTACTGGAACATACATACATACATACATACATACATACATACATACATACATATCCCAACATGCCCCTGTGCAGGTAAGGTCACTAAGTTGGAGTGAGCAAGTTTATTGTCTCATAGCTAAAATTCCAAGACTGGCCTATCTGACTGTGAAGCACTTTCTTGCTCTTTCTTTCTTTTTTAATATATCTTTTAATTTATTTACTTATTTTTATTACATACACAGTGTTCGTTTGCATATTTGCCTGCACGCCAGAAGAGGGCAACAGATCTCATTATAGATGGCTGTGAGCCACCATGTGGTTGCTGGGAATTGAATTCAGGACCTTTAGAAGAGCAGTCAGTGCTCTTAACCTCTGAGCCATTTATCTAGCCCCTCTTTCTTTATTTTTTAAATATAATTTAAATTTAAATATAATTCTTCATTGATTCTTTGCATGTCAATCCTGCTCACCTTCCAGTCCCTCTATATCATCCCCTCACCTCTGCAGCATCCACACAAAGGAATTCCCAAAGTCAATTAAAAACAAAACAAAACACAAATCCACCTTTCTTCTCCTTTCCGTCATATGTTCATTCATCCTGGTGGCACTGGGTCCTCTCCAAAACTCCTCTTGAACATCCTGCTGTTGCTGGAGTCAAGGAGATCCTGTGGTTATTGTTGTACAGGACCAGTCCCTTCATGCACTCCAGCAGGTCATAGATGTGGGTCTGGGTGGTAGTTGAGCTGGTCAGTCCAGGCACTAGGACCACCCTCCACAGGAGAGATTGGAGCCAGCTCTCCTAGGCCCATGCCAAGGCTCCCCCATGCCTGTGTTGTGTGGTGGGAGCATCTGTCCTGAGCGAGTGTGGGGGCCAGCTCTCCCATGGGTGTGGAACCAGATCTCCTGCCGCAATGTCCAATTGTGGGGGGGCTTGCTTTCTCTTATGTTCTTGGTGTGCTCTGTTTCCCATTTACCTCATAGTCCCTGAGAAAGGACTGGGTCTACGGCTCAATAAAAGATGAGAACAGCAAGGAATTGTCTTTCCAGGGAGACAAATGAATTAACAACACTACCTCAGCTCCTTTGTGACAGAAATCACCCATTGAAGTTCTATCAGTATGGAGATGCCCATGTCATCACAAGCCTTTCCAGCACCACCTCTTATGACACAACCAAGTTCATTCTTGGAGGTTGCCTTGCTTGGCCATGCCTGTATGGTTATTCTGTGAAACACCCTTTGGAAAAGAATGGGAGATGTCCAGGCTTCCAAAGAAAAACCCCATTTTCCTTGGGAATTCTCAAATGTGGCTGTTAGCAGATGTGTTTTCAGAGCCCCCAAATGCAGGCACAGAAGGAGTGCTCTGAATAGAAATTGCTGGTAAACTTCACAACTGGGGGACATAAAGATCTTTTATTTGCAAAAGTTGGAGACTGCAATTTGAGTGTGTGAAATTGCCAATAGTTTGGTAAATATGTTGGCCCACCAACAGCCTTAAGAGGGAATTGAAACGTTTTAAAACGCAGTGAGGTAGCCACATGTGGTGGGGGAGGGTGCTTTCTAAAGAACCAATGGGGAGATTTATACTAGACAGAAAACACTCCTGCAGCCATCGAGTGCAGAATGGATCATTAGGAAGGTGGTGGATGTGTTCTAAGCATGGGTCCTGCTGGGGAGCTTTCCAATCTGTTCAGAATCCTATGGTCGCCCCCTTTGCCTGTAGGAAGAAATCTATTTTCTTTTGTTCTGGCATTTTCCATCCTAATTCCAAACATGTCTCTTACACCTTTCTGTTCTGTAACCCACTCTCTAGAAGGATTCAAGAGATTCCTCCTTCTCTGGGCATGGCCTCTGTGTTGTCGAATGTTTCTTCACTTTTTCCTTCTCCTGCCCCATCTTTCTTCCCATCATGACATGTTCAAGACTGACCTTCCTCTCTTAACTAGGAGCCACCATTGGCTGTCACCTCTTCTTCAACTCCCAGCCCAGCCCAGTCCAGTCTCTATGTCAAGTCCTGATGGCTCAGCCTCTAGTGGTCTTGTCTCTCCCTTTTGCCTCACCTGCTTCTAACCTAGAACCATCCACCATCCTGAAGATCTCTGACTGCTTCCTTTTCTAGTCATCCTGCTTTGAGATCTGCTTATGTCACTAAAAGAATACATTTTTCTTTTTTTCCCCTAGAATGTGAATAAGTCCATGGCATCCCCATGTTGGACACTCTTTGCAGGACTCCCATAGCAGTGGGAATGAAATCTATATTCTTCCCCTCTCTGGTCCCAGCCATCATTTTTGCCCTTGGCTTCATCTTATTTTTCTTGTCCCAATGATCAAATTACCCTGACCCAAGTACTGCCCACCATAGTGGAGAGGTCACATCATATCTTCAGGCAGGAAGCAGAGTGAGATGAGAGCTGGTACTCAATCCACCTTCTTTTTACACAGTTCAGGACCCAGCCTTGGAAACTGCTGTTTTCATTTTGGATGAGCTTTCCTGATTGGTTATTCTAATCAAAATAACCAGTTACAGTCATATCTACTCAAAGGTTTATCTACCAGTGAGTCTAGACCCTAACTAGTTGACAATCAGTAGTGATCACTGTAAATCTCCCTCCCTCCTTCCCTCTCTCCCTTCCTCCCTCCTTCCTTCCTCCCTCTCTTCTTTTTCTGAATAGCTCTAAATCCCATACATTATATTTATCTACAAACACCACAGTGCCAGTGGCTTCTGCCCAGTGAATATATGTCAATTTTTATCAACCAATTTATGTTTCATTTTAAACTGGAGTTTTGGACATATGAAAGGCATCTCACAAAAACTGAACAATTCTTTAAAATCCTATTTTACTTTATTTTATTGTGACACTTAATTTCTTCTTTTAGCCTTATTTCCATCTATGGTTTCCATCTTTAGGGCATCTGCCTTCTGGAATAAACAAGCAAACAAACAACATACACCTAATTCAGAAAACCCAACAGGTTGCATTGCTCTGGGAGAAATGTGTTTGGTTGATTAGCAGAGAGACTCTATATACATTTTGACTGGGCCAAAAATATCATGCTGTTGGTTTTTCATTAATACTTGTTAAGTGCATTGAGGCCCCTGGAGGACAGTGTATGTCTGATGATGTCTGGTAAAATGACCCCCAAACCGAATCACAAGTCTTTCACCTTTAGAAATGCATCCCTGCGGGTGATCTGACAAATCAAGGAACCATACCTCACAGACAAATGGAACAGCACAGAGGACTGGGACCACCACCACCTTCCCACTCACTGGTAATTCTAGCAAACGCCTAATGATTACTTATGAAGCTCCAGGCTCCATTTGCCTGTGTGTACCACTTCATTTCATCCTCAGGAAATCCCAATAGATAGGTTCTTAATTATCTATATTTGCAAGCAAGGGAACTGAGGCATAGGGATATTCTGTATGTTGCTGTCTGAAAGATGCAGTATTTAAGACTAAATGATAATAACACTTTACTCAGCAACCAACTGCTGATATAATGGTGGTCCCATCAGACTACAATGAGGCTGGGTGGTACCTTCCACTTAGCGATATCATAACATCGCACCACCAGGCATTCTTCCTGTGTTTGTGGATGTTGATGTATACTCCTCACACTGGTCATTGTATGAGAGTGTTTACACACAATACACACTTGGTGACAAAAAAAAAACTAAGTCAATGATTTGTGCATGTATTAGACCCTTGTGTACATGTGTATTGTGTGTGTGTGAGAGCATATGCACATGTACTCACACATATTTAGGAATGAATATACATAGGTAGGTGTTCATGAAAAGTGTGTGCATGTACATATATGGGCACATGTTTGTCGAGGACATTGATTGACAACAGATGTCTCACCAATAAGTTTCCACCTTACATATCGAGGCTAGGTCTCTCACTTGGACCTAGAGTTCACTGGTTCTGCTAAGATGCTCTGTCTCTGCCTCCTGAGGAGTGGGGTTACAGGCAGAGACAGAGTATCCTTGCAGAGTGTCCTAGGTCATCACACTCGCCTGGTGTCTACATGGGTGCTGAGCAAGTCCTTTACTCACCTGGCCATTTACCCAGGCCCTATTTATTACCCATAACTATACATTAGGTGTACTTCTAGTATGTACTTCTGTATGTATTACTGATTTTAATTTTTCCCATGAAATGACACATCTGACATGAAGCAACTTAAGGAAGGATATGTTTTGGCTTTCAATATAAGAGGAACACAGTCCATCTTAGTGGGAGGAGTGAGAGGTGGGCAGACATAATGCAGAGACTAAATAAGAAGTCACCCACTTCCTCCAGCAATTCCCACTTCCTTTACCAAGGTGCCACCTCCCAAAAGTTTCACAACCTCCTCAAATAGTACCAGGAACTGGAGACCAGTCACACATGCCATCAGCAGCAGCCTCATCCACTGAGGTTTTCTGAATCCCTTCATCACACCAAGAGAGTAATTGACCGGAAGCATACATGTTTAATACATACACCATATGGTGCTCATACAACAATATTAGTCAGTGAATCACATGCTTTTCAAATTATGTTCCCATTTTTTAAGTCATGTATTACGGTGCTCCAACTCAGTGTCTGTCCTTGGAACCATAGCTTTGGAATACATATTTACAATTACTTACTTTATGTTGTCCTTGATATCTCAGAAAACATGCAAGAGCTATTTGTGAACCCCCATAGAACATTTATCTAGATCTACATAGTGGTCATACCTTAACCTTGTTGGTGCTCTCATGATTTCCATATGTCTCCTGCATGTAGCACGCTATGATTTCTAAAACATTCTAAGTAATTTGAAGCCATCTTGTCCAGAGAACTCTAAATACTTCAGCATGTATTCCCCAAGAATATTCTCAATCAGAAAATCCAATATTTGTACACCATTTATAGTCATTATTCAAATTTCACTAGTTGTCTCAGTAAGGTATTTTATAGCTGGTTTTTCCCTGTTTGTGGATCTAACTCAGGGGTAACACTGAGGTCAGTGATCTCAAATCTGCAATGGTTCCTATGTCTCTATTTCTGGACATGTTTGAACACAGGCCAGTCTAGAAGCACATTTGCAGTGTCTCCTACCATAGTGTTAGATGCTCCCTAGCGCATTACACCAAGACCCAGCAGATGCCTTTTGGCCTGGTATTGATGATGTTGGCTTTGATTGCTTGAGTGAGGTTGTGCCTACCAATTGCCTGCAATGCAAAGTGACTGCTTCTCCTTTGTAGCTGATAAATAATTCTTAGGGAGATGCTTTGGGATTTGGTGCACATCTTAATTCTCCCCAGACAGTCACACATTATTTTCAACACCTCTTTGTGGGGAAGCATTGCATGCTACTACCTCTCTTTCTGACACGAGGAGTGGCAACCAAGGCTCAGATAAGGGCTGTGTCAGTGATATCTGAGGGCAGGCAGTGTCCCACAGAGATCCTTGTCACGGTGTTGGGAGTTAACTGGACTAGTTCAAGCAAGATCTAGGACTCGTATGGGGCAGTGGTCTTGGAAGCCAACTGACCTCCGTTTTTTCGTCTATAAGGTGATTCTGTCGGGAAGGGGTCTATGACCTAACGGATTGAGCATCTGACCACACTGGTGTTAACACCAGCTGTGGGATTTTCACAGTAGGGAGAAGCAGCCTCACACATCAGTTCTGGGCAATTTTTGTCACTGATCAAAATATCCATGGCAGTTACTGTATGCCTAGCAGGACACCAAACATAGAAGTAGGGATGTGTATTTAAGTCATGCCCAAAGTCACAGGGAGTGTTCTGAAATACGGGTGCAGAGGATGATGGGGACAAGGAGTCACTTCAATGGAGGATCGGGAGGACATCACAAAGATTGTGGTAACAACGAAGCTGTGGGACCACAGAGGGTTAACAGTTGCACGTTCAGCTGACTCATATACTCTGCTCTCTGCTGGGGGCTTCAGGGTTCCATTTGGTGTCAATGGCATTAGAGAACTTGTGCACTGGAAACAGTAGCAGGGTTATGCCCTTGCCTGTGATGTCGAATAATGTAGAAAGAACAGGGAACATGGAGTTTGAATATTGCTAACTCTTTCCTATACTTTGAATGGGAGATGAATGCTGGGCAATGGCAATCATCTGGGGCAATGAAGTAGAGTTAGAAAGATGTCTTTTCAGCTCAACCCAAGACCTTCTAGATATTTCTGGCTATGAGCTAGTCTGGCACTGTCTAGGACCTGGTCTACTGGAGCAAATATAACCTGTCCCATCATCTCCTAGTCTGTGACTTGTAGCTCTTGTATCTCACTCAGTCTGCCTCGGATTTTATTGATGGAGGAGGGCACAGGGGGCAGGTCACAGAGTATCAAAGAGGATAATTCTTCCAATAAGTAGCCTAGGACACACACCTCTGCAGCAAGAGCAGGCAGGGTGTCACGATTGTCTAGACTCAAACTAGGACCAAGAAGGGACAAAAAGAGAGTCTGGGGAACAGGTCCGTGGTAAAGAGCAGTTGGTGCTCTTGCCAAGGGCCTGGGTTTAGCTTTCAGCACCCATATTGAGTGGCTCACAGCCACTT
Organism: Cricetiscus sungorus; assembly: GCA_030556225.1. Taxonomy (NCBI): domain Eukaryota; kingdom Metazoa; phylum Chordata; class Mammalia; order Rodentia; family Cricetidae; genus Cricetiscus; species Cricetiscus sungorus. The sequence goes on from JANBXA010000734.1 coordinate 136,673,298, forward strand.
TGTATCTCTATCTTCAATGAACCTGACTCCTTCTTCTTACCTCCACAGGCACCAGCATACACACATAATACAATACAATACATAATACAATAAATACATACATACAAGACAATACATACATATATAATACAATACATGCATACAAAATACATAATACATACAATATATACATATAATACATACAATACATACATACATACAATACATATATATAATACAATAATACATAATATAATACATACTACATATACATACATATATACAGTACATAGTAATACAATACATACATATATAATACAATACAATACAGACATACATACATGCATACATATATACATACACAAAATAACTACTTTTAAAGAGAACAAAGCCAGCCTGTTCCACACTCAACCCTCTTTCTTTTTCACCTTTATTTTTGACAATGGAGTATATATTCACACTCCATAAACTTCTTTCTTTCCTTCTAAGTACCTTTTTTCTTCCTAGACTCCTAGTGGTACCATTAGAGGAAATGGTACCAGATCTCCAGAAACCAAGAATAGTCACCAGCTCCTCAGGAAGGTCTACGGTGTCATGGGTTCCCCCACTCTCCACAGGCTCACCCCTCGTATACAGAATCCCCCTCTCAGCCATTCCCAGGTCCTGCAGAGAGGCTGTGATTTCTGGTCATGGGTGGTCAACCTTTCCTCCCCTCCCTACATGAACGTTAGGTATTCGGGTTGTATTGTAGATGCTTCAGCTGGGGCTGGGCACTAGTCAGTTGTTCTCTGCATTTCGACTGGTTGTGGCTTTCTGTAATGGTCTCTGTCTGCTGTATAGAGAAGCTTCTCTGGGGTTGACATGAGGGAATTCTCACAAGGCTTCACCTCCTACAAGAAAAGCTAGAGGGAATTAATGACTACTGAAAGAGCCCTAAACACATATAAGCAATGTTAGATATCTTAGCGTGGTGTGTGTGTGTGTGTGTGTGTGTGTGTGTGCAAGCAAGAGGTCAACACTAAGGGGCTTCCTCAACTTCCTCTCTACCTTATTTTTTGAGGCAGGGGTCTCTCTTTGCATCTGGATCTCACTGATTTGTCTAGATTGGCTGGCCCATTGGCTCCAGCAATGCTTCGGCCTCTGTCTCCTGTGTATTGGGATTTTAGGTGTACACTACCACTTCTGACTTTTATGTGGGTCCTGGAGATTAGAACTCAGGTCCCTGTGCATGAGATAACACATGCCTTCTCCACTGAGCCATATTCTCAGCCCTGGTGGTGAAATCTGTGAATGGCGGCCCATGGTAGGAGGTGATTAGGAGAGTGGAATTCCGTCCTTAGGAGGTGACACATAGGAGGAGGTGATTAGGTCATCAGAACTCTGCCCTTGGGAAGAACTAACACTAGTCTTCAGGAATGAGTGTGTCCTCGTGAGAATAAGTTATTAAAAATTAGTCTAGTCTGGGGTGATCTGGCTTCCTTTCTCATCATGTGACCTCTTTCTCTCCCACAATGCCATCCACCATGAAGCCTTTAAGCATTGATAAAACTAATGAGGCTACCTGTCTCGCACTTTCAACATCTCATATTGCAAGTTAAGGAAACCTTTGTGGTTTTTTTTTTCTTTCTTTCTTTCTTTTTTTTTTTTTTCTATAAATTACCTAGCTTTCTGTTACAGCAACGGATAAATGAACTAACTAACACATGCACAACCCAATGTTTTCATTCAGTGTCAGGGAGTTGTCACACATACTGAACATCCCTTTGACTCCAGGATCTAAACTGGATCTATAATGTTATTTTGTGGCTTATTTTCTGGCCCTCAAACTGTGGAAGGGGAATCAGCTGCCAGCCTGGATTTCATCGGGTTGCTCATTCTGAAAGAAATGACTGTGGCTTTTCTCTGCTGTCTGTCTTCTACCTAGCTGGTGCTCAGCAAGCCATGGCTGAATCTATCTGGTGAAAATGCAGCCGAGGTACAGACTTACATCAGTCCTAAAGTGTGCAAACATGCTAATATTCGGAAAAGGGAGAGTCAATTTTTAAAATACTAATCCTTTTATTGCGAGGCCCTTGGCTCCATCTTCTTAATAAAAGGAGACCAGACTTTGGCTGCAGAGCCACTGTGCTTCTTAAGGCATCTAGAAAAAATAAAGAACATCCCAATGAAAGGTGATGTGGTCGTAGGCCTTCATCAGCTTCCGAAGTTGACATCTCTATTACAAGTTGCAGGGATTCTGGTAAACCATTCAAGAATGCAGAAAAAAAAATGCAGTTGTAAATTATGTCACACCATGAGACTGTGGAAAGGTTCTAGAAAGGGGGTTTCAAATGACTTTATAAAACTCAGATGTACTCTTGGGGGAACTCTGAAAACCCACTGTTTTTCCAGAGCCTCATGAATCTCTGGAAAGGTATTAAAATGAATTCATGTGTCCATTTCTTTATGGTTGACATCCAAAAGAAAAAAAAAAAAGCAATGTTTGACATAAGACTAAGGAATAGACCAAACTTTCTATGTATGGAATGTGACTTTCGTAAGCTGCCAAAATGCCTCCAGATGTTCACTGAAGCTGATCAAGATGTCTGGACCAATAAGGTGGAAACAGGCTGAGCAGTGCCCAGTTCCCAAGCAGCTCATACAGAGTTTGGCTTCTGACCTGTGAAGTACTTCCTTTCAAGGCCCTCCCTGGGCTCTCAGGAAGCACTGGGCCCAGAAAGCCTTTGCCATTTCTGGACCCTCCCTGTGTTGGTCAGCTTTATGTTACTGTGCAAACTATGAGATAATCAGGAGAAGAAAGGTTATCGTTGCTTTGTGGTTGGGGCATTTTGCGCAGCTGCCTGGCTTCCTTGGTTAGGGCTGGGAATGAAAAAGTAGAGGATGGCAAACGTGTGTGTGTGTGTGTGTGTGTGTGTGTGTGAGTGTGTGTGTGTAGGTGGGGAGAAATGTGTTCACTTCAGGACAGTAAGGAAACGGAGAAAAAGGAGAAGGATCAAGAGACTCAATAGACCTTGCAAGGACACACCTCCAATGACCTACCTTTCTCCCACTAGGCCCTGCCTCCTGACAGTTCTATCCTGTCCTCAAAGCACACAGGCTAAAGACCATGCCTGCAGTATGGCTCTTTGGGGGGAACATTCAAATCTCCACTACAGCAAATCTCTCAGAAGCCTGTTCCCTTGAGGTGTTGGATGAGAGATAAGCATGGGTGGGTGAAACTGAGCAGTTTGCAAACTGCTGTGGCCAGTCAACTCCTTGTATGAATTCACTGTTTGAAGAATAGAATTTAAAAAAATTCTGGGCCCATTTCCTACTACTTCAAAAGGAAACAGTGAGAAGTGCACCCTTGGGAAACTACAATATACAGCAGAAGGTGGCCAGGGGCTGGCTCAATCTACAAAGTACTTGATGTGGAAGCATGGAGACACGGACTCCATATCCAGCAGCCACGTAAAAAGCCTGACTAGGGGAGTGCATGCCTGTAATCTTGGTGCTGGGGAGGTGGAGCTAGGAAGATTGCAGGAGCCCACTGTCCAGGCAGCAGAGCCCAATCAGCAAGCTCCAGCTTCAGCAAGGGACCCTTCTTCAAAATATAAGGTGGAGGGCTATGAAAGAGTATACCTGGCATCGGCTTTTGGCCTCCAAATGCACAAGACACATATCTGCATGTATGCATGTATATTATCACAGGCATGCAAGCAAGTACACCAGTCCACATGTACATACACACACTCACACACATACATACAGATAGACACACACACTCAATCATATGCACACACTCACACACATACACACTGTGGTGATATATTATTTGTGATTTATAGAAGCTTGCCTGAGGATTCAGAAAATCAAAGTCAGCCTCAAGCTATAGAGATCAGGCAGTGGTGACACACACTTTTAATCCCAGAAGCTAAGAGGTGGTGGTACACACACCTTTAATTCTAGGACTCAGGATTAAGAGGTAGACATATCTGTGAGTCCAAAGCCACCCAGATCTACACAAGATTGAATAAGTCTAAAAGAGAATTATAGCTCTCACCTTTAATCCCAACATTAGGGAAGTATGCAAGACAGAAGAAGGTCTCAGTAGGGGCTTGATTCTCCAGCCACACTGAAGAGAGGAAGGCTCGGTATTAAGGAGGATAGGAAAACACTTAGTGTCAGGATTCTCCAGCCATGCTGAGGAGAGGCAGCAAGATTGGCCCACCAGCCTGGGGTAGTGGCAAGAGCTAGTAGGCAACTGCTTTGCTTTTCCTGACCTTCAGGCAAGCTTTAATAAATCATAAATAATGTATCGCCATAACAGATACACATACACAAACACAAAGAGAGAGAGAGAAGGGGGAGAGGGAAAGAGGGAGGGAGAGAGAGAGAGCAATGCAGCCTTAGTGGAGTTGCCACATTTGTTACTATAATTGAACTGAGAAGAACATAGTCACAAAACAGAAAAAAAGGAACAGGGAAGAACTGCAGGAGCTAGAGAAGAATGAAGTCAATAAAATCTTAAAAAAAAAAAATCAAAGAACTTGCAGTGTGTCAGAAAGCTAAGGTAAACTTGAAGGGCACAGAGAATTTGGGTCCTCATAAACTGGAAGAAGAATGTGGAAGAAGAATGGTTACAAGCCAACATGAGGCCAGTTTGGAAAAGTCTATAATTTTTCCCAGGGTCAAGGTAGAAATTTCATCATGCATCAGAATGAAGACTGGCAGGACCTATCCAAAGCACAGACCCTTGTCTCTTGTCCTGATTAGTTGACTGTATGGATCTGGGCAAGGCCTCAGTCACCTGCACGGTTTTGTGTGTTTGTTTTCTGAGACAGAATCTTACTTCATTATTCAGGCTAGCCTGGAAGCCATGCAGCCCAGGCTTGGCATTTCCAGGCCAAGATCTTCTTGCCCTAGGCTTCTCAGTGCTGGGATTAGAGGTGTATTACCTCCATGCATGACTCTAAAATCTGCATTTCTAACAAGTAATCCAGATGCCTCTGATGCAGTTAGCCCATGGATCGGGCTTGCCCAAAACACTAACATCTACTTCCTAGCAGGGAGAGAGTCCAAGACTTGTCAGTCTATGGGATGGTTAATGCTCATTGTCAATAATCCTCCAGGCACACCTGGGAGGAACTGTGTGGACTCCAGGTGTATCTGTGACAGTTTGTCTTGATAGATCAACTGAGGATGAAGGATCCATCTTAACTGCAAGTGGGGACATTCAGAGGCCCTTCAACCTATAAATTGGAACAAGGGAGATGAGTACCAACATGTATGCATCTCTCACTGCTTCTTCCCTACCATGACGGACAGGACTCTTAAACTGCTATTCTGGTTAGTTTTTATAAACTTGGAACAAGTTTTCATATCAGGAAAGAGGGAATCTTACTTGAGAAATTGCCTGTATTACACTGGCCTGTGGACACATCTGTGGAGCATTTTCTTAAAAAAAAATATGTGTATGGCTGCTTTACTTGAATGTGTATACCTTTGCACCATGTGGTTGGTGTTCCTAGTGCCAGGGAAGGCTGAAAGAGGGCATCAGATGCCCTGGAATTGGAGTTAGAGATGGTTGTGAGATGTCCTGCACATGCTGGAGAGTGAGCCCAGGTCCTCTGAAGAGCCCCAATCACTCCTAACCACTGAGATCTCTCCCTAGCCCTATGTGGGGCATTTTCTTATTTACTAATTGATATAAGAGGTTCCAACCCATTGTTGGCAGTGTCATCCTAGGCAGTTGGGCCTGGGTTGGAGAAGAAAGCTAGGTGAGCAAGCAAGCAAAAGCAAGCCAGTACGTGGTGTTTCTCTGTGATCTCTACATCAGTTATTGCCTCCAGATTCTTGCCTTGGCTTTTCTTGATGATTGTCTGTAATGTGTAAGACAAAATAAACTCTTTCCTGTCCTAAGTTGCTTTTGGCTGTGGCATTTGTCACAGCAACAGATAAAGTAAATTAGCACAGCATCCTTCATGAAGTTGCTTTTGACAGTTATTTTGTTACAGCAATGAGACAGGTAACTAATACAGTATGGGACCTAAGAGTTACAAGCACCTGTAAGAAACAAACCAAGAAAGGATGGGGACCAGAACACACAGGGAGAGACATACACAAGAATGCCACCAGCTACTGTCATGTCCTGTCTCTTCCCTACATCACTACTGCCACCTCCCACCCAGATGGTTCCCACCAATTCATCGCCAACACTGAATCCCCGCAGACTGTCCCCATCAAACACAGGCTGCTCACCATGAGCAGGCAAAGGTTGGGGAGACTCTTGGTGATCCATATGGAAGCTGCATTTTCACAGTTTCTTTCTGTAGCATTATGATCCATGTGACCTCCCCATGAGTGTGCCTCTGAACACCACCTTTAACCAAAGTTGGAAACCACCTACTCTTCTGACAATATGAGAAAGACCCATGTCCCTTCTTCCCTGGTAATTCCATATGGACACTTGCACACTATGTCATTTGTCATATTATTTTATGGAGTACGGCAGTAAGACTCCACTAAAGTGTTTTGTGAGACCCAGGAATCTAATCTTATGGGAACCGTTTTGTCCCATTAACTTCTGAGATATATAGGCTGTCTTTGGTATGATAATATTCACCTGAATTCCTCTTTAAGATCCCACTTCACTGTTGCCCGAGGAAATGTTTGCAACCCTCCTCTAGAAGAGTTTTCCACTCCTCTGCTCATCTGACTCACCTCCTCAAGATCCTTCCAATCTGGGAGATGCCATATTTCCATTACATTCCAGTCTGCAATGACTGGAGAACAAGTGACAACTTCATTAAAGACCTGTCTGCTCTTTCCATCTCTTTGCTATGACTCAAGGGATTTCTGCTCCCAAGCTTGTCATTCCTCACAGCCACAGCACTGAGGCCATCAACTCAGAAACAGGAATGGACAGAACCAATAAAAAAGTACACCCAATCTTTTATTCATTCCTCTGTGCACTCAGCAAGTATTCAGGGCCCAGATCCTGTGCTCGGTGGTGGGATGCAGTGAAGAGAAAGGCCTCATGTCCCACGGAGCTCAGAGCAAAATTGGGGGAGGCAGATTGTCAGTGAATATATACTCAAGAGCATTCTGTGTGCCACCAAGGGAAACAAGGCCCTGTAACAGGAAGGAAGTGATGCTGGGCCTATGACTTGGGCAGGCTGGTTAAGGTGGGTGCCTTGGTTAGTTTTTTTGTCAATTGAGAAATGTCCTCATCAGCTTGGCCTGTAGGCAAATCCAAGATATAGCTGGAATCTTTTCTCCACCCCACTGGGTCCCACAGCCACTTATATAGTAATCACTCAGAGGCTTAATATTAATTATAATTGTTTGGCCAATGGCTCAGGCTTGTTATTAGCTAACTCTTACATATAAATTAACTGGTTTCTACTAAGCTATGTATCGCCACATGGCTGTGGTGTTGCCTTATTTTCTATATGTCTTGCTTCCTCAGTGGTTGACTGGTGTCTCTCCAACTTCTTCTTTTTCTTCCTGTGTTCAATTTGGCTTTCCTGACAAGCTGTATTCTGCCCTGCCATAGGCCAAAGAAGCTTTATTATCAAACAAAAAGGAAACACATATTTGTATCACACAGAAGAACATTCCATATCACCATGGGTGCATTTTCCTGATTGATGATTGATATTGGAAGGCCATGCTCAGGTGTGGGGAGAAGGCATATACTGGCTTGTGCTTGTTTAATCCCTGTGGCTGAGGCTCCGCTCCTGTGAATAGCCACCAAATGTCTTCCAGTGGAGAACACGCTGGTGCAGTTGAGATACGAACCACTTTCTGCATTTAGTGCATGCTTCCTGCTTCAGGGTATGTCATGCCTCAGTGGCTGACAGTCCTGCCAGCGTCGAGCAGTTTCCCTACAGGCAGCACCTCCATGTCAAAGAGTGAAGGGGTCTGATAGGAAGTCATGGTGACAGACAGATCCCTGTGGGTCAGGCACTCTGAAGGGGTCTGTCCACACTAGCACCATGGCTGGGCTTATAGTGGAACTCAAATTCTGAAGAAGCATGGGTGTCTTTTCCAAGATGATGGGCCTGGAGTCAGAGGAGGGAAGTCCGCAGGTTTGGGCTCTCCTAGAGTACGGTGTGGGTTTCTCTGTCATCACTTCCATCCTTGGCAGGCACAGCAATCAGCCTAATGTGTGCATTCTGAGCAATGTGTGTGGTGGCAGTCATGGGTTGAATTTAGTCCAGCTTTGTGAGTGATCCTGGATCCTGATCCCTACTCACAAGGCCATGAAGCTGTGTCTGCATCTATAGTGTTACCAGGAATTCTTTCCCGAGCTTCCTTGCTCCTACACGTAGAAATGATCAACCACCTCCTAACCAGAAACTGACAGCCATCAACATCCACCTTGTTTCTTTCCCCCATGACTCTGAGAGATGCACAAACATCACAGAATAAAGGAAGCTCTCTGGCATGTTCTATACCTTCACATCCGGTTACACACGGACCCAGTCCTTCCTGCCACATCAGATGTGTGGGACAGGTGAAGTGTCAGACAAGTATGTGAGAAAGAAATCCTGAGTTTCTCAGAAAAGCAAGTCACTCCATCTGGTGACCAATCCCTGCTTGCCTGCAAGGCCTCCCTCACCTGTAGCTCCTTTCTGTGGACGCAGCCCTCATCTTAGTCAAGGCCTTCCTCTCAGGTGCTATGTGCTTTCCAGCCTGTTTCCACTTCCTTCCAGTCTAGTTCAGGTCTCCATGGAGGCAGAGGGACCCTTAGAAAACACAAATCAGATCACATCACCCCACTACCCCAAATTCTGAGAGTGATGTGTAGGGATGAAGACTCCCCAATCCAAACAAGGCTCTGCAGATTTGCCCTCTTGAATTTATTCATATTTTTCATGAGAATCGTGCATCTGAAGTGTCATCGGACCAAAAAGACACATATTGTAGAGCAAATGGGGCCAAGTTTAGCCATGCTCAGCGCATGGCTTTCATTATGGGGACATACTGGCAAAGTCTTCATATAAATGCCAACTTGAGTCAAGACAAAGAGGAACACAGAGGCGATTCCATGAATGACATGGGTGCCATGTCAATGAGCTGATTTGAAGGCAATTTACAAAGACCATCATATAAAATGGTCTCTGTAAGGTGGAAACTATTGAACCAATTTTATATCTGCTCATGCAGACAATTTATCCTGGCACACAGGTAGCAATTTCCCCCAAACTGATCTCGGCAGCAAGTGAGATATTAATTTATGAGTGGTAATGAAGTCTTAAGTTTGACAAAGACATTTTAATGTAAATTTGATCAAAGTCAAGGCTATTTCTCTTATTCTTTGAGAGGAAGGTGGGGTTGAGATTAATATTGGGAACTAGAGATTTGGGATTAAGGAATTAACCAGTATGTCCTCTAGGGGAGACATTGTCTCTGTATCCAGAACTATCAATGGAGTGTGATGGAGGATTTCCTTCTGTATGCTGTGAATACATGTTTTTCTTATTGGTTGATAAATAAAGCTGTGTCAGCCAATGGACAGGCAGGATGTAGCCAGACAGGATGTATAGGTGGGGCTACCAGTCTAGGAGAAGGAGGGAGAGGAACTCAGAGAGTCACAAAGGAGACACCATGTAACTTCCAAGGAAGAAAGATGTCCGGGCATTCTCTGGCAAGCCATGTGGAAATACATAGACTAATAGTTATGGTTAATAGTTAAGAGAGATCTAGCCAGTAAGAAGTCCGAGCCATCAGCCAAACAGTTTATAATTCACATAAGCCTCTGTGTGTTTATTTTGGATTAAACAGCTGTGGGACCAAGCCAAACAGAAACTTTCATCAACAGGAGTGAATGGACGTTAAGATCCACCAAAGGAGGGTGTGTAGCTGGCTGAACCCAGTGATGCTGTCCTTGGTTCCCCCCACACCCCCACAGCCCTTTAGTCCCTTGTCTACCTCTGTTGCAGAGGCTAGGAAATGAAAACTGAGTGTTCAACATCATTGAAAGTCAGAGAGTGGCCAAGTGACACAATATGCTACTATGACTCCATAGGCATTGAATTTTGCATCTCTGATAAGAGCAGATCAACCCAACAATCTCCCCACAATGTTTGATGTATTCCCCAGCTTGCTGTAAACATGGTGTCTGCAGCCAGAGCACAGCACTAATCTCTTTACCAAGGCAACTGTCAGAGATGCTCCAGAGAGCCACGGGGATGCTGGCCTGATATGGATGCTTCACAGAGCCCAGGGGAAACCTTGCTGCTGGGGAGAGAAAAGGAGGAGGGCCTGCGTGAGCTCAAGTGGCCAGGTGTGTTCTCTCTCTCTCTCTCTCTCTCTCTCTCTCTCTCTCTCTCTCTCTCTCTCTCTCTCTCTCTCTCCCCCTCTCCCTCTCTCTTCTCTCTCTCTGAAGCAGAATGCGTTGCTAATTGAGTGAGGTGTGACTCAGCTCTTGTGCCTTTGCTTCTGGATAATTCTCAAACATGCATGGCCTGCCAACACACACAGGATGGTGGGGGGAGAAAGATCGAGGAAGAGAGGGAGGGAAGAAGGGAGGGAGGGAGGAAGAGGCAAGACAATAAGGCTCATCTTTTGAGAACAAAGTACGCAAACTCTGCCCCACATTATAGCAAAATTCTTGTGTAATTTCCAGTAAAATGCATGGACAGCTGTGCACAGGTATATGTTTTCCTAGCATGGACTGTGAACTAGGCTGATGTGGGTGGTCTCCAATTTAGTGCTCAGGACAGACCCATCGGAAATGAGCAGGGCTTGCAGAGGTTAGTGTCTCTCTGCAGTATGCCTGTGTCTCTCTCTGGGGGTGCTTATGTGTCTGTGTGGTGGGGAACAGGAGCTGGGAGAGTCCATGTTTCTGGCCATGCTTAGGAAGAGAAGGCAATGCCTGCGAAGGGACAGGAAGACAACAATGCTTTGAACAAATGAATCATGGTTACCGCAGGCCAGGGAACTTGAGCACAGAGGACAGGATGATAGAGCAGAAGCAGGGGGAACGGCAGGAGCAGACAACCACAGCTCCCCTGTCTCACCCAGCACCTTCACACTCACAAGGCTGAAGAGAGCAGGTGCACAGGGGAAATGGCGTCTCAGCTCATCCATCGAGGGCTGCTGCAGGCATGCATGAGGCACCAGTGCAGGAGGAAAAAGAAGTTGCAGGATGCAGGCACCCATCTGTCTCCCCCACACACAGGCCCACCCTGGTGCCATACCTCTTCAAGGAGGTGAAGCAAGGCTGGTTCACAGACGGCTTGGAGCAAGTCAGATGCCAGGAGTGGGGGTGGGGGTGGGGTCTTCTCATCAGCTTAGCTCCTGCCCTAGGTCCTAAACACCAATCATTCACACCAGATGTACCTGCTACCCTGACGGAGGGCTCTACCCACCCTTCATCTCTCTGCTCCTCTTCAGCTAGCATGATTACCTAGGTCAAGCCCTGGAGGGCCCCCAGGCAGGCAGCTTTTCCTAAGGCCCTCCTAAGGGAATCCTCAGGATCCCTCCTCACCCACCTGGGCCCCCAGCATCCCCTCAAGGCAGCACTACAGTGAGTGACAGAAAAGATCAGCTGGACAGAGCAGACAAGGTGAAGGCCCCAAGGTGAAGGGTGGGTGCTGCCTATTCTTACTGCTCTAGGGATGAAGTGGCAGAAAGCTCCTCCTGCCAGCAACACTGTGCTTGCAGCAACAGGTAGAGACACAGCCGTTCCTCGCTCTCTGCTTCAGCCTGGCTCCTGTTACTGTCACAGTCATCCCGATGCCCCATCTCAGCCCTAGCCCAGTGATCCCCTGTGGCTTTCTCATTCCACAAGTACTGCTGTTTCTCTGCAGGCTGCATCTGCACAAGCCATCCTGATGCGACCACAGCAATCCTAGTGCAGGAGACTTCCTAGGGTGTGTGTGGGGGGCTGGGGGAGCGGGGTATGTGTATTCATTTGTATGCAGGCGCATGTGTACATATATGTACATGTGTGTGTTGGGAGACCAACCTTGGTTGTCATTCCTCAGGCAACATCCACTTCATTTTTTTGAGACAGAGTCTCACTGGCATGTTATTTTATTTTTTAGTGGTGGTGGTGGTGGTGGTGGTGGTGGTGGTGGTGGTGTGTGTGTGTGTGTGTGTGTGTGTGTGTGTGTGTGTGCTGTATGTGACTGCAGGTACAGATATACTAGAGCATGCATACAGAACTTTTGGGGTCAGTTCTCTCTCTTCATCATAAGTTCTTTCTGGGATCAAACTCAAGTCAGGCCATTGGGCTTATGTGGCAAGCACCTTCATCTACTGAGCATCTCAACTGGCCCTCAACATCCCTTGTATGAGAATAACCTTAAGACAGGTGGCTTAGTTGCTAGAGAGCTTATCTGGCACGCACAAAGCCCTGGATCCCATCCTGAGTACAGTACAAAGCGGGTGTGGTAGTTCAGGTGTGTAGTCCTAGCACGGGAGGGGGAGAGACAGGAAGATCAGAAGTTCAAGGTCACCTTCAGTGCTATAGTGAGTCCAAGGCTAACCCAGGCTACAGAAGATCTTTGTAATAATAAATAATGATAATAATAATAATAATAATAATAATAAAGGAATAACACAGGTACACAGGGCTTTCCTTCTCAGCATTTACTCAATTCTGCTTTGACAAGGAGGGGATTTTAGATTTTAAAATCTGGGGATTTGACAGAATGCCTCAATACTGATCCAGAATGGTAGCTTCAGGCCTCAGGGAGTTGCTTTGTCTGAAAAGGCTGCAGCCCGATTATTACTCTATGAAAGGAAAACACAGATGAGCTTAGCTCAGGAGAGCCAGGTCCTGGGCAATTCTGACACGGCTATTTGTGCCTCCAGCCCCCAGTCCTTTGCCTTGCAAACCCCTTGACCCTATTAGCTACCTGGAGAACAGATAAACTCACTTGTCTGACCTCCATCTGAGCAAGAGAAGGCGAGAGTTTCAAAGAGAAATCACAGAAGCAACCTGCAACTTCCAGCAAGGTGATTCTCTGGCCCCTTGCATCCAAGACACCCGATTCTGACAGCACCATGTATTATATTCCTGGCTGGATCCTCCCAAAAGGTCCTGAGGTGGCTGCAGTTGTCCAGGCCACCTCACCAATGTAAAGGAAGCCTTTACATTGGGAGGACAGCAAAGAATCTGGAGTAGATGGATATGCCACCCACTGGCCTGACTTCCATGCTGAGAGGTGCCTCTGGGCTGCAGGCGTGCTGCACAGGGCTCCTGTTTCTCAGTAATAAGGTCTCCAAGCAAAATTGTCTGGAGCTCAGAGGCTCCCATGGCTGTGTGGAGGGGAGTATCTGAGTATTGGGAGAAATTAGATCATTCCATGCAGTATGAGTTCCTAAAGAAGCAAAGCTACATGGTAACACTCACCCAAAACTGATGGTTAAACACGCTGGGGCAGCCAGTCCTCATGAAAAAGAGGACTCATTCACGTCAGTAAGACAAGCGGACCCCTGGCCTAAGCCATGCGTCTCAGGTGGGAATTTAAACGATGGGTGATTTTCTGTCTCCATCTGAAGCTCTTTCCTGGTGGTTGCTGTGCAAGTAGGGCTGACCCCATTTTACAGTTCAAAAGGTCATCTGTACCAGTCCCATCTAGGAATGGCATCACAATTCATGGTTCCAGATAATTATCTGCAAAGGAAATGGTGCCTGGGACAGAACAGGGTGGAGGAGGTATCCAAACTGTATTCTTAAGGTATCAAACATGGTTGCCCTGGGCTGGGATTTAGCTCAGCTGGAAAAAATGCTTGTCTAGAGTGCAGTGCACAAAGCCCCGGATTTGATCTCTAGCAACAAATAAAGCAGGCATGATGGCAGCTGCCTGTAACCCCAGCACTGAGAGGGTAGAGACAGGAGGGTAAGAAGTGTTCAAGCTTATCCCTGGCTACATAGAGAGTTCATGACCAGCCTGGGTTACATGACCACCACCCCCATACACACACACACACACACACACAGAGAGAGAGAGAGAGAGAGAGAGAGAGAGAGGAGAGAGAGACAAAGAGACAGACAGACAGACAGACAGGGAGGGAGGGAGGGAGGGAGGGAGGGAGGGAGGGAGGGAGGGAGGGAGGGAGGGAGGGAGGGAGTCATATAAGAGGCAAGCTGGGGGAAGAGGATTACTAGGCATGAGGGTTAGGGTCTTGGAACCAGGGTCATTAGCTCTATCATGGTCTGCCCTAACTTTTCTTCAAATAGCTCCATGGTCCAGGCAAGCTGAAACAACCAGATACCCTTAGAGAAACTACGCTCACTGGACTAGTTACCAGTGACTGTGCATGGGACTCTAGGGATCCCATAGGCTCCTCGACAGTCAGACCAGGTCTCCATCATTCTCTTCTTGAGTTCCTGTGCCAAGATCTCCACATGGTTATGGAGGCATTAAGTCAGCAATGAATTAAGATGACATGAAGCCCCTCACAATGTACTTAGGCACCACTGATACAGAGGAAATGCCAAGGAAAGAAAAGGAAGGGATATATATCCATGTGTTCCAGAATGTCCCAGCTCCTGGGTTAAATGCATTACATGGATTACTTTTGGAAACCCAGGAGGTAAGATTTAGGAGATTGAGTGTGGTGCAGGAACTGTCACTGTGCCACAGGTACGGGGATCTCCGGTACCTTTGACCTTCCTGCGGGCCTTAAAGGAACTCAAAATAACCTCACTTCATAACCGCCACCCAGCACCCTGGGAGCCATCTTCCCAGCCCTACTGACTTGTTTCCACTGCCTGCTGCCAAGCAGGACCTGTGGCCCTGGGTCATACCATATGAAGACAGCCCTGAGATGGACCTCAGTTCTCAGAGACATGAAAGTCCCTTTGCTTCAGGAGTCCTGCAGCAGCGTGCCTGGAAGCTGGCTCACGTGTGTGCAGAATCATCCCCTGCAGCTGCCACTGATTAAAAACTGCGTGTGTGCTTCACAGCTGCCTTCATCCTCCAGGCTCGGTAGAGATGTGCTGACTTTGAGGTGCACAGTATTATGGGGGTGTCTCAGTGGAATGGCTCCTGGGCTTACACTGGACTCGACGATGGCCTTGGGACCAGGTGTGGCGTCACATTCACAGACCAGAGATCATTCCAGAAATACACAGTGACACTGGCTCTTTGTGTCTTTGAAAAATCTTGGTTTCAAGGTCAAGTGGGAGCAAATAGTCTCAGAGGTTAGGTTTGACAGTCTCCTCTGCATCATAACTACACACTGCCTCTGAGTGGCAGGTCCAGGCTCCTCTGAGTTTGGGCAGGTTGATTGCATCTGCACCATCCTCTGTACAGTTGGCATAACAACAGTCCTTGCCTCCCAGGTTTGAGATGAGGCTTGGGGAGATAGTGCTGTGATATCCTTGCAAATGATCCTGGCATATGTGGGTTGCCATCTCACTTAACGAATAGCATGGGATTCCTAGAGTCATAGTAGAAAGTGTCATAATCTGGATGGCTTTGACCACAGATGTGTACGACCTTGCTTGGAGGTTATATGTCCAAGAGCAAAGTTACAGAAGGGTCCCTGCTGCAAAGGGCTGTAAGAGTGAATATGCCCTTGCCTCTCCACTCATGGTGGCTAGTCTCTTGGTCAGCCAGCCATGTTTGATGTTTCTTCCAGAGCTATGCCATTGTCTTCAGATGGCTGATTCCCCAGGGGGCTGTCTGTATCCGAACTTTTCATACAGCGCTATCAGCTACATCAGTTGGAGCCCACCAATCTACCATGCCCTTATATTAAAAAGTGTCAGCTGCCATGACCCTGTTTCCAAAGAAGGTCATATCCTATAATCTTGGGGTTAAGACTTAAGACATCTGAACCAACTGTGTCCCTAATTAGGGATAAACCTGAACCCTAATATTGACTCACCTCCTAGACACTTTTTGCCAGCAGCAGAGGACATTTGATGTTCAGCAGTCAGCACAGTTCTGCAGCCCTCATCCCACATTCTCATTAGTGCTGGGTTAAGGCTTATTTCTCCCCATGATACCTGCTTCCTTCCTGGGTAGTCCCTATGCCCAGAACACTGCTCCATGTAAGCAAACAATCTGTAGATATTTATTGACTAGAAGTACATTTCACCTGACCCTCAAATAAGGTTAAGACAGGGATATCAATATTGTGACCACAAAAATAGATAGATAGATAGATAGATAGATAGATAGATAGATAGATAGATAGATAAAACTTTTTCCATACAAAGAGCCACTGTCATTAAACCTGTTACCTGTGGGTTTTGTAGTATACTCTAGATCCCAACAGCACTGAATTACCAAGTCTCTGCCTAACAGATGCCAAAGCCCTTCTGACTCTCTGTCTTCAAATAGTGTCTTCTCTGTATAAGTATAAGCTAGCTGTGTACGGATGTAACTATGGGGGCAGAGAGGCCCTGTGATGTCATGTTACCTATTTCCTATTGGTGTTTAATAAGGATCAGGAGAAACAAATAGGCTGAATAGATGTTTATGCAGGGAGAAATAACTCACAACATAGACAGATGAACACCAGCAGGATTCTGGTCCCAAGGATGCCTCCGGATGTTCTCCTGTTCCTGTGATGCAAGCAAGAGAGCTCTCCCAGCCCCCTCCTGAGCCTTAGTCTCCCAGTTCACTTCCGGCCCTGTCTCCACCCCCAATGGGCGTGGTCTATGCCACAGGTAAGGACAAGGTGAATATCTCACTACAATTTCCAGTGGTTCTCAACCTTCTTAATGCTGCAACCCTTTAATAGACTTCCTTATATTGTGGTGACCCCCAACCATAAGATTATTTTCATTGCTACCCCATAACTGTAATTTTGCTACGGTTATGAATCATAATGTAAATATCTGTGTTTTCTGGTGGTCTTAGGTGACCACCATGAAAGGGTCATTCGACTCCCAAAGGGGTCATGATCCACAGGTTGAGAACCATTGTCCTAAAGGTTCCACAGGCACTCAAGGCTCTCTACCATCTGGGGAGCAAGCTACCAGAACATGGTTTCTGTGTAGGGGATGGGGATATTTCAGATTTAAATCTTAACACTGCCTAAGAATGTAATTATTATAAGGAATGTTAGTTTAAGTATGCCCCAGCTTTTCTCAAACAGTAATTTTGTGATTGAATAATACATATTAAAACATTTAAATATAGGCTTTTTTTTTTGTATTTTCACTTCACAACTTTTAAGATTTATTCTGTTTTTAATCATGTGTGTGGCTATCTAGAGAGGCCTGCAGAGGGTGTCGGATCCTCTGGACGTGGAGTTACAGGTGCTTACGAGCCACCTAAAGTGGGTGCTGGGAATTGAAATCAGGTCCTTAGCAAGAGCAGTGGGCCCTCTTAACTGATGAGCCATCTCCAGCCTTCATATTAAAACTCTTAAAATTACATAGTGCCTGGGAGTTACTTCAAAATAATTTAGTGGGGGCAATGAGTATAAGTTAAGAGGAAAGGAGATGGACCATGAGGGAATAATAAAGCTGAGAATTGTCAAATGGGAACCCTTTACATGGCTTCTAACTCTGTATGTGCCTGGGAAAAATAATTTCAGTGTCACACATGGCATGTGGCTATGTTAAAAAAATAAACATTATCTTTCAGAGACTTACACTAGTATATTTATGTATGAAATGATACATGTCTAGGATTTGCTACATAATCGGAGCATGTCCTTATAAAGAGACAAATGAAATTCACTGTATTGTCCATTCTTGAAGCTGTGTAACGAACCTTTGGGAAATTTTCTATTATTTTTTTCTATTTTTGTTTCTGTGAAATTTTCATAATAAAAACTTTAATATAAAAAAACAGAAAAAGAGGAATTACTTCCTAAAGCCTTCTTTATAAATCTACTAGAGTATTCGCAGCCAAGGTAGACACAGACACGCCAATAAGAAAAGTTGTAGGACAATCACAGTGATGGACGTATGCACCGAGGTCCTGAATCAAATCTAAATGAGACGTTCGCAAATTCAGCTCAGTGATGTACATAAATACAATGTAAAAGAGAACTGAAAGGTTGGCTCTTCATTAGAAAAGAATTCATCTGTGTTATAGACTGAGCTGGATTCTGTCCTTCCAAAAGTTACTGAAGTCCTAAGCCTTGCTGCAATTATACACATTCATCCTGTTTTGAAGATAAGGAAAAGGAACAAACAGCAAAGCAACTAGCTCAAGACATCATGGCTTATATATGGTAGAGTTAGATTTTAGACCCAGGTTAGAAGGTTAAGTCTACTTTTAGTCATTGTATTTCAGTTTTCTGTTACTATAACAGAATACCTGAGGCTGGTACACCTTAAAGAAAACACATGACTAGGTGGCTCAGCAGTTAAGAGTGCTTGCAGTTCTTTTAGAGGACCCAAGTTTGGGTCTCAACGCCGATATTAGTATGCTCATAAATGCCTATAACTCTAGCTCCAGAGGATACAGTACCCTCTTCTGGTCCCCATGGGCACCTTCACACACCCATGCACACACACACACACACACACACACACACACACACAGATATGAAAAGAAACACATAAGTGTTTAATAAGTCTCATAAGTGAAAATAAATCTTAAACTAAAATCAAATTCTGAAACCCCAAGCCGAGGGATTCTAATAGACTTGTACAGTTGAGACAACTCAGGTCTCTGGGTGATGTTTATGCATAAATAAATGCATAATCAGGACTATTTTTTCCAGGTCATGGAAACAGCAGAACTTTATTATCATTCGTGCACTTGACTTTGTATGTCTTTGAATGGAAGACTAATGTGAGTTTAAGAATGTGTCAATTTAAGGTGGGGCAGAGACAAAACTGAGGGTGGTGTATGTTAAAATGTTCTCAGCAAGAAAAACCAGTAACCTAGAAATTCAAGACATCAAAGATGGAGGTGATTTTGACAGGGGAGCTGTTTTTTCCATCACATACAAAAAAACAAAACCCACTCCCTCTTACAAGGGTTATAATAATTAGAGGCATGCAAACATCTATTTTATTGCATTTCGCATTTACAAAAAAATATTCATCCCAAGGCAATGTTTGTACTCAAAATCCCTGTCCTTTCTTTCTCTATGTTCAAAGCAGGCAACAAAGTGCTATGAATCACATTGGGTGACACAGCTTTTGTGTATGCTAGCACGGGGGGCAGTGAGGGAAGCATGAATAGGAAAGGCAGCCCTCCAGCCTTCCCAGATGGGACAGCTTCATTCCGTGGCAGCAGGAGATGGCTTCTGACGTGACTACAGAATGAGTTCTTTATAAATTGCATTTTTAAAGATCTGTTTCTTCCACCTAAGTGCTTCTACTTGGCGGGTCCCTTTCTCTGAGGCCAGAGAGGATAATGCAAACACTTCTGAAGCTTTCAGACCTTGACAAAGGAGCTGTTTTCAAAGAGGTAATCTCAGCTGTGAGAATGATGAAGAGGGCATGGAGGGGGAACTGGATGGACCAGTGAGATGACCCAAGGAAAGGAAGAAGGCTGGGGACTCTTCATCCTGGAGATGGGGAATACTGAAGAGTATTTTTATTCCTCTATAAAACTTTCTAACATATTTTTGCTTTACATGCTGTGCAGGGTTTTTCATCAAGTTGTATATTGTCTTAGTTTGGGTTTCTACTGATGTGAAGAGACACCATGACCACGGCAACTCTTATAAAGGGAAACACTTCATTGGGGCTGGCTTACAGTTTCAGTGGTTTAGTCCATTATCAAGATAGTGAAAAAGCATGATGGCACACAGGCAGACATGATGCTGGAGAAGGAGCTAAAAGTTCTACATCTTGATCCGAAGGCAACGGCAGTCACTATGAACTACACCAGGCATAGCTTAAGCATACATGAGACCACAAAACCTGTTCCCACAGTGACACACTTCCTCCAACAAGGCCACACCTCCCAATAGTGCCACTCCCTGTGGGCCAAGCATTCAAACACATGAGTCTATAGGAGCCATACCTATTCAAACCACCACATTCCACTCCCTGACCCCATAGGCTTGTAACATAATTCAGAAGTGCCTTTAGTTCAACTTTAAAAGTTCCCTTAGTCTATAACAGTCTCAAACTTGTTTAAAAGTCCTAAGTTCATTCTGAGACTCACCCAATCTTTTAACTGTAATCCTCTGTAAAATCAAAACAAAAAAAAGTAGATCACATACTTCCAACATATAATGCCACAGGATATACATTACCATTCTTTAACCACAGGCATCAGAAGGAGACTGTGTACCACACTGTGCATAGCTTGAGCATATGAGACCTCAAAGTCCACCTCCACAGTGTTGCATGTCCTCCAATAAGGTTGCACCTCCTAATAGTGCCACTCCCTACAGGCCAAGTATTCAAACACATATGTCATTTTATAGGGCCATTCCTATAAAAATCACCACATATACTTTTAACTAAATGATAATCGGATATTTTCCACAGCCTCATTCTTCTATTGCTGAGGAAGATGGCTGAGTTTTGGAAGAGACATTGGCTGTAGATTGCCTCAAGGGTTGATGGTAATTACAAGGTCATTTTGAACCACATGCGCCTTTGGGATCAGTTGCTTTGGCCAGAGGTGCTGTGACAGCTTGACTGAAAAAGTCCCTCATATTCTCAGGCATTTCCCTCTCGGTCCTTCGTTGGTGGCACTGGTTGGGGGAGTTTATTGACGGTGGAGCCTAACTGGAAGAAGTACATCACTTTGCGCTCTCTCCCTGCCTCATGTTTGTGGTTGAAGATGTGATCTCTCAGCTTTCTGTTTCAGCTACCTGCTGCCACGCCTTCCCCATCACTATAGACTCTCCCTCTGGAGCCACTAGTCAAAGTAAACTCCCTCTTCCATAAATTGATTTTGGTCATGGTATTTTATTAACCACAACAACAGAAAAGTAACCAATACAGGTGTGGTCTGCCTGGTCCTGCATAGAAAGTTGTGGGTCAGCCCCATTCCAACACTGCAGGGGAGCAAAGTGGAGAAAAGGGCAGTTTCCAGGCCAGTGAAGCTGTGTCATCACCAGAACAAGGAAGGGCATTAGTAAGTGAGGCCACAGCTGCTGGCCTTGGTGCTCTGCAGAGCTCTGTTTACACTCCAGCTCTGGAATCCTGAGCCCCTGGTGTGACTTTTACATAGCCATTCTTTGTTGAGGGCTAACTGTAACCACAATATGGCAATGTAATAGTGAGTTTTTTATATATATATATATATATCCTCGACATATATCATCCTTTGGGTGATCAAAGAATTCTATGACTCATAGTTCCATTTCTTTTTTAGAAAGATTGCCTGAATTATGGATAATTACATCTATAAATGAAAATGTTAGCTAGGCCTTTCTTACTAGAAGCAAGATGCAAAGGCCATGAGTGTAATTATTGTGCATATGTAGATGATGGATGAGTGCAGGTGTAACAGGTGCCCAGGTCTTAACATAACTAACTCCATGTTGTCGGCACCATTCCAATCTCAGAACTCAGCATGTAGGTCCCAACACCTTCCGAAACAGGAACAAAAGCCTTATCAAGGACCTGGTCCAAAAAAGTCCCTAAATGAACTAACCTTGCTTTTTTACTTCTGTAGTTCTGCTTCTCACTAACTGTTCTTGGTCACCAACGTGTTTCAGCCAAGATGTAGGCTCTGTGCATAAAAGACAAAAGATGGTGAGGCTCCTGGATGCATGGTTTGGGGATGTTGCCTGTGCAGCCACTGACTGACAGTACAGACTTTCTATTCAGCTTTAAGAATGCCCACGTGTTTGGGGAGTGGTTTTCTCCTTCCACTGTTAGATCCTGAGGATCAAACCCAGGTCATCAGGTTTGTGGGGCAAGTGGGGGCAAGCGATCTTTTTTTTTTTTACTCTAATTTCTGCCTCTCCCCATCCCCTTTCTTCTCTCCTTTCCTCTCTCCAGTCTTCTTTCCCTTCCTCCCCCGCTTTCCTGGGAATTTATAACAACTGAAGCTTTTTAGTGATAAAAGACCATATTGATTTGAGATTAATTACTTTATGAGACAATAAATACATAAATAAATAAAGGGAAGGAAAGAGACACAAACCCAGAAAGATACACAGAGAGAAGGATACACATACACACACACATAGGAGAGAGAGACAGACAGACAGACAGACAGACAGACAGACAGAGAACATATTACAGTAGAAAGGAGAGCTATGTTACCAGACCCAAGACACCGAAGCATGATTTTTGACTCCCAGTTGGACAGCCTGATGCATCTTCTGTCTCAGAGTCAGCACATGGGACTCTTTAACAAGTCCCTCTTTTGTTATGTTAGCTTCAGCTGGGTTTAGTTCCCCATGTGCAAAAGGGGTTTAACCCCATCAGAGTGGTTGAGGGTTGTCTGTTCGCAGGCTCAAGTCTTTTTATGTGTTTTCATGGGCTCAACTGTATCTTCCAACTCTCTAGAAATAATTAAAGATTTAAGTCCTAAGTTATAGCCCCCAGTGCCTCAGTGGGTAAGAGTATTTGGAGACATGGAGCTATTACTAAAATTCCTTCCCTGGGTGGTGGGGGGTTGTAAACACCCTCTATCACACGGTCCCTCTGACTAACCAAAGTTAGATGCCATCACAGTTCACTCCTGGAAACCAATGGCTCTACTGGGCTCACTTAAAGAGCTCGAATGAGGGGATACTGACACGGACATGAAGGACCCCAAAGCAGCTGCACTGGGAAATCCTCACCTGTTACCCATGATCCTTTCCTATAGCCACGAAGATGGAGCCCCCTTCTCCTAAACTTACCAACCTTTATACTCCAGCACCTCCCCTAGGTCCCGGGGACACCTACAATTAGGGCATAAGAGTGACTGGTACCTAGGGTGAGGGTCCAATGACCCCTGACCCACACCTCATCCTTCTCTGAGGGAATGTCACAGCCAGGGAGGGGACACAGCTGATCCAGGAGGGTGTCCACAGGTCAGAGGACAGTGGCTCACAACAGAGTGCTTTAAAACCACAGTAAGACAAGGTCACTAAAAGAGACTAGCTCATGACTGGTGGCCTATCAGTGAAGGATATTAGGATACAGGACACAGAGGGATGCTGTGTGCAGACACAAGGAGAAGATGCCATTCTCTGGCTGGGCAGGAAGCCTTGGATGAGGACAACACCCTGCTGGACTCCAGCCTCCAGCCTGGGGGAAAATGGACTTCTATGCTGTATACTCTAATCTGTGGCACTTTGTTCTCTCAGTCCTGGCAAACTCACCCATCAGCTGATCCTTCCTCATAGCACTGTGACGGGGCTTTGGTCCTTACAGGCTAAATCTCATTTTCTGTGGCACTATTCAACCAGACAGTGTGCAGCTGAAGAGAGGACGGGGAAAAAAGAGAGGGGGGTAGAGAGACAGAAGAGAGGGAGACAGAGAGAGAGAGAGAGAGAGAGAGAGCAAGACAGCCTTGAAGGGATGACGGGACTAGCTTTGTGTCTTCTGTTATCCAGAATAAAATAGGGACATTGAGGGATGAGAGAAAAACACAGAGCCCTGAAGATTCATGGCGTTAAGAAGCTCACTGAAGGCACAGTGAGGCAATTTTGAGTCTCCACATTGAATTTTTTTATCCAGCTGGTTACTGTGGACAGGTCATCTGACAGAAATGGTGCATCTGTGGTAGGAGAGAACCCCTCAGAGATGAAGGGGGTCACTCTTTTTGAGAACAGACTTTGGGGCAGGGGCACTGATGTCAGTATATAATTAGTTCTCACAAGAATCTTATCAAATTCAAATTCACTTATGTAATACCTACTAGAAAGATGTGGGGGTTAGAGGAGGATTTGGCCTACCTGGCTGACGATTCCAGAACCCAGATCAGGACATGGCTCTGTAGGACACCATGTCCAACCTCTGTGGCTTTACTTCTAACAGTCATCTTTGTTCTTTCTGTCGAGGCAGAGTCTTGTTGGCCCGGAGCTGCCTCTTCCTCTAGCTCCGATGGTGCTCGAGCCTGGCTGCCCAAAGCTGTCTGCACAATGCTGGTCAGCCACACTCTAGCTGAAGTTACTGAACAGAAGCAAACTCTTGGTTCAAGCTGCTCCCTCTGTCGGTGTCACCAGCATTGGGGGTGTTGGCAGAAAAGTTTCAGAGCCTATGTCTTTTCCATCACCTAACTTGCTTTCTCCAGATAGCTGGCATGGGGTATCCCAGGCAAACCTCTGCTTGGAAATGGACAGCCATTTCCAAGATCTTGTCCACTGTTTCCTCAACATCCATCCTGTTGCCTACCCTGAAGACAATTTTCTGTTTCCCCCTCCATATCTATGCCTAACTTGTTACAATACTTCTCCCTACAACTTTGTTATATTTCTCCTCGTCCCTCTTCCCTTGCCCTGAAGCACAGGATTTATGACTGTCCCCCAACTCCAGACTCTTGTTTCTGCTCTTTTCTCCCAGTCCAGCCTTCGGTCTGTCCCCCACTAGGGTATGACCAGCTCTCTCATCGGTGAGTTTGTGTTTTGTACCAAAGTCTACATTCCTCTTTCATTTGTAAAAATCAATTTGAAAACATTTTAAGGCGTGCATGCATGTGCGGTGTGTTTATATATGCATGCAAATGCGGGTGCCACTAGGGGCCAGAGATTGACATCAAGTTTCTTCCTCAATCCTTCTCCGTCTTTTTGTTTGCTTGCTTGCTTGCTTGATTTGCTTTTCAAAACAGGGTTTCTCTGTGTAGCTTTGTAGACCAGGCTGGCCTCAAACTCACAGAGATCCACCTGCCTCTGCCTCCTGAGTGCTGGGATTAAATGCATAGGCCACCACCACCTGGCCCTTCTCCATCTTGCAAAAAGATTTTCTTTTATTAATTTTATTTCATGTGTATGAGTGTTTTGCCTGGATATATGTCCATGTATCACCTATGTGCTTAATACCCACAGAAGTCATAAGGAAGGGTTAGATCCTTCGGTATTAGAGTTGTGGATAGTTGTGAACCACCAAGCAGGAAACAAGCACAGTCCTCTGCAAAAGCAGCAAGTATTTCTAACTACTGAGCCATCTCTCCAGCCCCTCCGCCTTAGTGACACGGGGTCTCTTGCTCCACCTGGAGCTTGCTGAGTCAGTCCCGCTGGCTGGTGAAGGGGTTCTAGGAATCCAGCTATACACTGCTCCACAGTCAGTGTGCTGGACTTTGATATGGTGTTAGGAATAAAGCTCAAGTCTTCATGCTTGCAAGGCAAACATTATACTAACTGAGTCATCTTCCAGGCCCTATTAAGACACGTTCTTTATCACAACTGGTTCCTCCTCCTGGTTTTTAAGATGGAACTTCACTGTATAACCCAGGTTGACCTTGAACTCACAATGTTCTCACCTCTGGTGTCCATGTGCTGGGATCGTAGCCTGTGACACTGTGCTCGTCTAGCTAGTTTGCTACAAGTCAGCTCTTCACAACTCAACCCAGCAAAGCAGTCTTCTGGGTCTTGTCATTCACAGCCCTCCCTTGGGGAGTCTTCCCTTTATCACTCTATTTCATGAAAATTCAATTTACATGCCGTGACCCATCGGAGGCCACGAAATTGCAGTTTCCATGCCATGTGGCAATGTCGACTCTATTCAGAATGCAGAAAGAGATGGACACAGAGACACAAAGACAACCAATCAAGCCAAAGCAAAGACTCACTGATAGTAACATCTTCTTATGCATTGTATTGTCGTAACAGGCAGCTCCAGTCTCCAGCCATTTGTGCTTCAACATATTCAGAAACATTAAAAACCAAAAATCTTCCGTTT
This sequence comes from Cricetiscus sungorus, assembly GCA_030556225.1. Lineage (NCBI taxonomy): Eukaryota > Metazoa > Chordata > Mammalia > Rodentia > Cricetidae > Cricetiscus > Cricetiscus sungorus. The sequence continues at coordinate 136,698,946 of JANBXA010000734.1, forward strand.
GCTCCCAGCGCCTTAATGACTTTGAGCCCGAGAGATAGGCTTATACTGGCTTTCCGGTGCTCTTTGAGAAATGATAGAAGTTGCTTTTTCAAATTAAGGTGGCAACACCATTGATAATTTAAACATTGCAGGCATTCCGAAGTGCTGTGATTTGTAACGCTGGTTTTAATTAATGCCTGCAACCCGGCTGTGAAAATTGGGACCTGTAATTTGTGAGTTACAGTAACTGCTAGTGTTTATTAACCTGGCAGGTCAAATTCAGTTTCATGGCCTTAGATACATGTGTATATCATCGACCTATTAAACTTCAAGTTGAAAGGTGATGAGAAGCATGGAGTAATCACCCACAGGTAATATGCCACCCCTGAAAACAGAGGTGAGAGGTTAACCCCTTCCTCCCCGCACCAGCCACTGAATGTCCTCTCTTCTGCATCAAGGACGCTATTATTGCGATGTTAGCCTTTTCATCCCTCGCAAAACTGGATTACTGAAGAGTTGAAAGGTTTCTTCCACCCCGTTAACTTCCATCCATACACTTGAGGGACTGGCTGGTCCCCACGTGCGCAGTTTTCCAGTGGGGCCTGGGGTATAATGAGAAAAGCACAAACCCCACACTTACCACTTTACACGGGGTCAGCAGACATTCTGAAAAGCTCCTCCCACACAAGCACGGAGCATACACACATCCCCAAATGCAGGACCAGAGTGTCCCGGATTCTCTCATATATCGAAGAAGCAGAGCCTAATCTGGACATGTAATTCATCTGTTTCACACATATAGCACACAGGTACTGGAGCAAGTGAGCCAGCTCCCCAGTGCTATCTTTAATTCCATTTTGGCCAAGGCATAGCATTGGAGAAATCTTTCTCCCTGTGGATGTAATGGTGGGAAAGCTTTCGTGGCGCGGCAGTTATGAGCTGATATTTTATTCAGAGATCCAGTGATGAAGCTGGGCAGAGCACCATGCCATTTGCCACAGATGAAAAGGAGGGCTCGGGTATGGGTGTCAGATGTCAATCAACCATCCAGGATTCTTGTGGGCAGGTGCATGAGAGGCTGAGACATCACCAAGAATGATATGTGACCTAACCCAAAGGTCAGAAGGCTTCAGTAAGGATGTACACTTGAGTCTGTTGCCTGCCCATTTCCCTGGAAACTTGGGCTTGGCGTCCTCATTTTAGAAACGGGTTTGGTCACGCTATTCAAACGGCTGTTGTAATGAGTGGGTGCAATATCAGCACTATTTTATCATGACCCACAGTGCTCATGGATAGCCACAAGCAACACCAGTCAAAATGCCCCCATGACTGCCAGCCAAGTGCTCTGTAAATCTCATGGCTTTCCACTGAGCACCCCACCCCTCCCCAGAATATCACTGTCTTGTGAATACAATGCAACTAGACCTTACTTATCCTACAAGGGTCTTCCCACACCCATGTGTAGCTGTAGAAAAAGAGGAGCAGAATAAATATCTTTGCCTAGCCCCCTGGCAACTATCTGATGGCTAATGGCCAACTGTGGTACCTTTGAGATCCTGATCCCATGGGAAGAGATGCCATTCAAAGAGAATAGAAATTGCCTGGGACAATTACAGCTGTCCATACACGGTAGCATGTCTTCGTATAACTTTGTTTTTTAAATCATGGAGTTAGATAAAACTATATGAAATATCTGGTCCTATTTTATCATGGAGAAGAAGTGTGACTCTGCTAGCCTGTGTCTTTGTGGTGCATCAGCAATGCCAGTGGTGTCTTCCAGTAAGGGTGTCTTGGCTTCACAGTGCAGTTCAATATCCCTACTAGGTATAGGTAAAGGTACATCAAGCTATAACTATCCATCATATCTATTTGTGCATATGCCCATTCTCTACATACATACATACATACATACATACATACATACATACATACATACATCCCTCTGCCCATCTATCCATCATGGGACACTGAGGGGAAAAAAAGATATAGCTCACATCAGGCAAGGGCAAAATTTAAACATGGTACCTTCATTACAAAAGAAGCAACATTGCAGGTGGAGGCCAAGCCAGAAAAATGTCAATTGGAAACACTTTGTATTCATTCTCTTGGAGAGTCCTATCAGGCTTGTTGCTTTCAGACTGATTCTCTAAGAGACAGGGGAAAATTAAGGAAGAAGCTAATCACCACCCACCATGGCTCTCACTAGAGAGGGTACCCTCCCTGTATTGAAACAGGTGTCCTTAGTTCTGGTCCTGTTAGGGTCACGGTGTCATCTTTGATGGATTACTTAATTGCTCTCTGCATCTGTTCCTAAAACACAAGGATGCTAGGGGGACATGGGAAATAGGATTGGGTTATTTGGAGGGAAGCTGCAGCTGCCACACTGAGATTCGTATTTCTCTGGCAGACTCGGATGAGCCGTATCTGTTCAACCTACTGGGGTCAAGCCCTTCAGAAGGAAACGCCCTGCTGGCAATATGAGGTGGTGCTCTGGGGACCTGAATGGACTTTGGGGGACTTGCAGAAGGGTATCAGTTCCCCCACATTTATCACTACTGTGTGTTTTGCTGTGTCTTGGGCTTCCCCTCACCTTCAAGTCTGCATAGATCCTGCCTGTATCTATGGCAGAGGTGATGATGCCCAGGTATCCCAGCAATCCTGGTATCTTTTCCCCAGAGCCAAACCATCTCCAGTGATTAACTAAACCAATAGCAGAGTGTCAGCACGTGTGAGCCTGTGAGGGTTTACACTACAGCCACAGAGGTCTCTGGCCACCATAACACACTGGACTCTTTCTACTTTGAGCTACCTTGTTCTCTTACACCTGCTAATTTAAAATCATGCGTGGTCTCTGGGATGCTGCCTGGGGCAAAATTCAACTCTGTGCTTTGTATGGGAAAGAAAGCATTAGCTGAATGGAAATGATCAGGCCTGGGGAGAACATTTAAGCTCCATGAAGATGAAATACTGTCCTGCCAGCACAGTCCCCTGCTGATCACTCAGCCAGCAACTTTCCTCCGCCGAGATCTCTTTGATGGTTAATCATGAGTGTCAGCTTAGTGGTATTTAGGATGATCATGGAAACAAACCTCTGGGCATGTCCGGGAGGGACTTTCTAGATTGAGTTAAGTGAAACAGGTGAAATGTGGGTGACTCCACCTTATGGACCAAATGAAAAGGAGAAAGAGACTTGGGCACTGGCACTCAACTCTCTGCTTCTTGGTCATCGATGCAACATGACCAGCTGCCTCTTGCTCCTTCCAAAGTTCCTTCTGTACCATGATGAACTGTACCCCAGAGATGTAAACCAAAATACCCCCTTCAGTTGTTTTGTTGTGGAAGTGATCATTTGGGGCAGTGGCATTGACAACTTAGTCCTTAATATGCTATAGTGTTGATGGCCAGCAACTGGTGGGCTGTCACTCAGAGTGGCCATCATACAACTCAGTGATCGTGTATGGTGAACTAGTGTTTGCTGATGAATAACTCGGAAGATGAGATTAGGGGCTGGCTCAGTGGTAGAGCACCTGCCTAGCATATACAAGTCTAGGGCAGGGGGCATGAGCATGGGGGAAGTAGAAGGAGAAGGGGGGTCAAGGAAAGAAAATGAAATGGAAGGGAAAGGAAGAGCAGAGAGAGAGAGAGTGGGGAGGACAGAGAAAGACACACAGAGAATGGGAATGAAGGAGAGAGAGAGAGAGAGAGAGAGAGAGGGGGGGGGGGTCTATTACCTAAATATTATCTAAAATACTTGACCATAAAGCTTGAGACTGGGATGGTGGTGAACTATATGCACTTTACATATGAAGCTAAATTTTATGTGATTTTCTTTCCCCATAATTTTATGCATTGACCTTAGTTTCATAGTGTGCAATTTTCCCTCATGGTAGCACATCTGTGTTCAAAACGCTTTGGGTCTTCTAACTTTGGGTTTTATACGCTTTTCAGGTTAGGAAGAATGTTCAGTTTGAAAACCTTTCCTAGCTATGCATGCAGAAGGGTGTCTAAAAAGCAACGTGTTACATACGCTCTGTCAGCTGCATGTCCTCACAGGGCAACTGGGTGCCTTTGCCACCCAGGAAGTCTGTGAGCATTTCCACAGCATCTAGTGACTAGTTCTCATTTCTGTTAGCTTTCGTCCCTTTTTGCCAACACCTGCTTTCCTAGCTGCCCCGGACTCCCCTTAGCAACAATTTCTACTTCTAGAGGCCATCCTCAGACTCCAGCCAGAGTCAGTCATGGGTTCAGAAGTCTTCCTCGCTGCCATGGTGACGGGAGACCCTCCTGTTGCCGGTGTTGGATCAGAACGAATGGAATGAGTCTAATGTGTTTGTCAACCGTCAGCAGGCTCCTCCCCCACAATTATCCCGTCTAATTAGATTAGGAGCTGACAGCTGAGAGCAAGCCCTTGTGACATTTCAGTTTGCCATACGCAAATGAAGAGCAAACAACTCGGCTTGTTTCCTTCATTTAAAACCAGGTCTTTTGAGTTGTTGCAGGAACTGATTTTGGTAATTAGCCATCATTTATAATGTCGCATGGTTCTGTTTTCTCTGTGCAGCATACAGCAGATGAAGCCATGTAATAAGGGTTGTTGGAATGTGGCTTGGAGAAACTTGGGCCCTAAATGTCTTGGCAAATGCCTAGGGACGCAGATTCCTTTCTAATCTTAGAGAAGGAAAACCAAAGCCAACGGCTGGAGAGACGGCCCAGTGGATGAATGTTTGCTGAGCAAGCATTAGAACCCAAGTTGAAACACTGGCATGGTTGCATGTGCTCGTAACCCCAACACTGTGGGATGGAGACAGAGACAGCAGGGTCATCAAAGTCTGCTGGCTGCCATCCTAGTTCCAGGTTCCATGAGAGAACTTGTCTCAAGAGGTTATGGCAGAGAGTGAGACAGTGGGAAACATAATCTCTGCTGGCCTCCGTATATGCATGGGCATGTGTATCTCTATGTACGCACCATACACACACACACACACACACACACACACACACACACACACACACACACACAAACACACACGCACATGCACACTAGAACTCAAACCTGCCATTAGAAACCAACCCACCATCACACAGCAGGAATTTTATGCATCTGAGGGCTACACAGAGGTTGTTGAGATGGCAGTAAATTTCTACCCCGACTTTAAAGAGGAATGAAAGACTCCCTCCCCACAGCCATTCTCAGCCCTAGCTACAAGCTGGCTGCTACCAAAGATGCCATTATGACTTCTTGTACCAACGGAGGAACGATTTACAGCGTGCCCAAGCCGTCTTACAAGAGATAGCTTGAGGAACGGCTCTCAGAAAGGCTTGTATTTCTTAGTACGGACAGTTTTGAACAATAAATTTGAACAGGAGGCTTAACAACGTTTTTGAACAGAGATTGAGAGTGGTTTTATCATGGGGGCCTTCCAGGATTAAATGACACTGGACAGCAGCCAAGGCAGCAACCCATCTTCCACTACTCAATCCTGTAGCCTAAAAAGGGAGGGCTGCGATATGGCCCTTGAGCAGAATTTACTGAGCTAAGTAAGTGGGGGCACTGGGGTGTGTGGCTAACATGTAGGGAACCCTAAACTTTGAAACTACAAAAGCCTCACAGAGTGGGCTGCAATCCCATGGTGGGTGTCTGCCAGGAAGAATCTCAAGATTCTTCAACTCAACCCAAACCAACTTCTGCTGTTAAAGAGCCGGGAAGTCACCCTAGAGTCACCACATGCCCAGATAGTTACAGACAGGTGGCCATTGGCACAAGTCATATTTTTAGGGAACAATTAGGTTGGGTGTCTAGAAGTGTGTGACACATTTTCATCGGGCATGGCCTTTACTTTAGCTATGCACTCTGCTGTTACCCTTAATGTTAATTTTTGTGTGTGAGTGCACATGTGTGCAGGTGCAGGTGCACAGGCACATGTGTGCGCATGCATGCACACATGTGAGTGGTGGACCAAGAGATTGATTAACATTAGGTTTCTTCCTCAATCACTTCTCTACCTCATATGTCTTTAAGTTTTATTTTATGTCTATAGGTGTTTGACTTGTTTATATGCCTTGTACCATGTGTGTATCTGGTGCCCTTGGAGGCCATTAGAGTGTGTCCGATGCCCTGTAAGTAGAGTTATAGATGGTTGTGGGTTCTGGGATTTGAACCTAGGTCCTCTGGAAGAGCAGGAAGTGCTCTCAAACACTGAGCCATCTCTTCAGACCTACTTAGTTTTTAAGACAGGGTCCCTGTTTGAACCCAAAGCTCACAGTAGGCCACCATGTTCATCTTTGCTTGGTGGTGAGGGAGGGGGGTTCTGGAGATTGAACGCAGGTCCTCACACCTGCATGACAGCTGCTTTATAGACTGAGGCTCCCAGTCCCTGCTGGAGAGTCTTCAAAAGCAATTCAGCTTTTCCTTCTCTGATGTCAATTAAAGTTTTAAAAATTGCATTAAAGGTTTGATGTGTTCATTATATTCATTTCTAAAACTTGGAGGGTTTTTTGCTTGTTTTTTTTTTAAATTCTTTTTTATATCTAAAGCTGTTGGCCTGTTACTAGCTGGCTCTGTCTTAAATATTAACCCATTTCTATCAATCTAAATATTTCCAGGATCCCATGCTATAGCCTTGGCCGAAATGGAGCTTGCTATGTAGACTGAGCTGGCCTTTATCTCATAGAAATCTGATGGGTGGGGGATGTCCTTCTGTATGCTGTGAAATATGTTTCTCTTACTGGTTGATGAATAAAGCTATTTCAGCCAAGGGATAGTGGCCAGCCAGAAAGTATAGGTGGAGAATTTTGGGGACAGGAAGGCAGGGAACAGTCACCAGAGCAAGATGTCATGTAGCCACCAAAGGAGTGACATGCTGAAGCATTACAAATAAGCCACAGTAGTATAAATGGGTTAATAATTAAGAGAGATGTAGCCAATAAGAAGCTTGAGCCATCAACCAAACAGTTTATAATTAATATAAGCCTCAGTGTGTTTATTTGGGACTAAACAGCTGTGGGACCGAGCAGGACAGAAACTCCATCAACAAAAATATGCCTGCCCTTTGCCTCCCATGTGTGCATGAACACACACACACACTCCCACACAGATGCATACACATGCACACATACACAGCTATTAAAACATTAGTGTTCTTCCTAACTGTCCCCTATGATATGGCACCTGTCTGTCACCATCTAGGGGTATGGAGACTCTAATATGATTTTCAGGCATTTTAAGATCAGAAGTTGGATTGAGTCTAGTTGAAGTTCCTGAGACCCTTTCTGGTAGTTGTCAGAATGTCTCAAGCAAGGACAGAGGGAGACAGGAGTGGCCACACCATGACACCAGACAGTACACAAGAATGGTTTGCTGAAAGCCCAGGGTTGAATATCACAGGAATTCTTATGCAAAGAAGGTGAGCTTTGAGGAGAAGTACAGAGACTCAGGGAGCCACTGAAGGGAAAAGGTCTGCAATTATCTACCCTGAAAGATCAAAACCACTTTAAACAATGACTCCTCCAGCCTTCCCAGAAGGGTGGGGTACCCAGGTGGAGAAGGAGCATGGGGGAGGAACATACAGCCAATTTGTGACTGAGAAAATAATCCACTGTGGGGTCAGTCCAGCCTCTTGACTTGACTTAGGACCTGAGCAGTCACCAGAAGGACTGAGGAACAGGTGGGAACTTCCCATGACGATTCAAGTCAGGAACAGCTTACTGGATCAGACTGTTGGCCACATACCAACATCTTGGATCTCACCCGGATCAAATCCTCATGTGGGGCATGCTTGTGCTGGCCTCATGCCATACCTGGGGAAACTGAGTCACGGCAGGCATCGGCACCAGTCCAAGGTCAGCTTGCTTTGTAGCAAGTAGCAGATTCAGGATTTGAACTCAAGAAACTCAAAACCTATCAGATCTTCTCAATGAGTTTTTACACTGGGCTCCTAAATGACTCCATGATGTCTAGAAAAAGCTTATGCACACTTCCAAGAGATGTCTTTATGCCCAGGGACATAAAGATGTGATGTACAAGCACGCATTGTATGCTTACACATGAAAATCCCTTGTGGGTCTAATCACACTACTCATGCCAGCCAGAGACACACATCTAGGGGACCATCTGCTCGATCCCAATTCAAACTGCTCACTTGGCTGGTTTGTGACTTGTGACCATGGCTTAACTTCCAAGCCTCATCTGTAATGCAAGGCAGTGAGAGTAGCAATCTTAACAATGTGAGATGTAGGGTAAGGAAGTCACTGTATTCGCTTATCAGCAATGAGTGGCCGAAGTTGACCAAGGGAATGTGCCTGGCAGAAGTCTGGTTCCTAGCAGCTGGCTGTGTCCTTGATACCCAAGGTCAGGCCTGCTTCAGGACGGATCCTGACATCTCCACTATCTTGGAACTTGGTCTTGGTTCTATACAGCCCTCTCTAGCTCACTTTGCTCCAGCCATGCTGGTCACCTGGTTATAAATGTCCCCGCCTCAGGATGTTTGCACTGACTATTCTATCTGCCTTGTGTATCCTATGGGTGGCTATATTGCCTTGCCCAAGTTGTGCTCAAGTACCCAGATCTACTTCCCTCCTGTGTAGCTATCCATGCTCTCAGAACACTCACTCACCAGACATTTTGTATATTCCCCCCTTTTTCTGACTGTCAGACCCCTCCATAGCTCTGGTAAATGAGGAAGAGATCTTTGTTGTTCAAGCCATGTCCTGTGCACCTGCAACAGTGCCCACACATCTCAGGCCCCAAGTGCATGCATGCAAAATAAAAGATGGTTTGTTCCGCCCAGGCAAAAGGATCACTGACTTCAGTAGCACAGAAACCAGAAGTGGCAGAAGAGCTGACCCAGGAAACACACGGGGACAGAAAAGAGTCAGCAATACCAGCCACCTTAAAAGATAAGCACTCTCCTCTCCACCCTGCCCTGAATGCATCTCGGGGAGACCTCCAAGTCTGTGACAGCATTCTCACTCTTGAGTTCAGGGGGACACAGCTGCAGCTTAATAGCTCTAAACTCCCTAGACCCACTCAGAATGTTCAAGGTCGTCCCGAGTCACACATGAACTGATGATATCACTGAGCCCAAGAACGAGATTCTTTAAAGTTGTCTCCTTTGTATCTCTAGACACTCAGCCAAGGTTTCTTCTAGATCTCTTCGAAAAAGAAAAGTTTTGAGTTACACTTATTTATTTCTTGTGTGTATGTGTGAGCATCTGCATGGGCCTGGGCCATGGTGTGCTTGTAGAGGTCAGAGAACAACTTCTACCATGCCGGCCTCGCAATGGAAATGTCTTCTCAGCTCAAGCCTGTACCCACCCAGCTATCTGTCTGGCCTGACCCCCATGTTTTCTCAACTGGAGAGAGGACATAATAGAGAAAACAGTGTCTGCAGCAACGCCAAGCTTTCTCATCTGCTCCTGGAGGGCTGATACCCCCAGATTCACACAATCAACGTGTTGCTTCTACAAAGTTCATGATCCACAGCCAGCTCTATGTGATGTTCCTTTTCAGGGAAGGAACTGGATGTTTCCAAGACTGAAAAGAGAAAGCACCCAACAGGAGGGTCCAACATTTCGAAAGGGGAACCTGAGGGTGTCATGTACCCATTGTCTACGTGCTGTGGCTGCTGTCCCAGCCAGGCACAGTGAGAGCCTGTGTTAGGATCCATCAGTCGCAGTAGGGAGGATGAGAGCACAATGAGCTCCCACAGAACACCAGGTCCTTGGCCTCAGCATCTTGCAGCTGTGTGCATCTGGAACAGCGTGTCCTGAGGGAGCTGCACAAACACAGAGCCTACTGAGGGGTTGGATGCTGAGTGTGGAACCAGGGCAGCTGAGGATGCTGCAGCCTTGTGAGCTGCCTTTCAATCCAGACTGAGTAGGCTTTTCTGTACACTTATTTTTTTTTAACTAGTATACAAAATCACAGGTTTCCTATGTTATTTTCATGCATACTTAGTTTTGGCTGGTCCTTTACTCCCCCGTCTCTCTGACTTTTATCTTTACTGTATCCCTCCAACCCGAATTCCCACTTCTATTTTCATATCCCATGTGGGATTTTTAGATTCATTTACTTCAGTTTATGTGTAGGGGTATTTGCCTATGTGTACATATGTGCACTGTGTGTGCCCAGTGCTCGCAAAGGTCAAAAGGGAGCATCACATACCCTGGAACTAGAATGATCACCTACCCTGTGGATGCTGAGAACTGAACCTGTGTTCTCTGCAAGAGTAACAAGTGCTCATAACCACTGAGCATCTCCCCAGCCCCTGTGCCCATGTGTTCTATTACCCACCTCACTCACCTTCCACCAAGCCTCTTTCTTCCCCAACCCATGGTCTCCCAACCAAGAAGGTGATGGACCTCTACCCAGGAATCTCAAGATCCTGCGAAAGAATCGATGACATGGGTGATAAAAGAACCCGCATGCTCCTGGGCTGGCAGAAGTAACTTTGTGAAGACCCCATCCTTCCAGAGATTGTCTGCTGATTTACTGGGACCCTTGAGTCCCGGTGATCTCCACAGAACTGTTCAAAGCCATTCCTAAGATGTGCGCTGGCGGACAGAAGACACCAGATAACAGAAACATCCGAAGCAAAAACATGCATTTGCTGGTGTGACTTCAGTTCTGTCTGAGCTGCGGCATGTCTGTCCTTCGTGGTGCCTCATCTCATAGATTAGTAACCTCGTTTAGGCACCTTCAGGCCACCCTACCTTTCACCAACCTCCCTGGTTATGTCCTCTCTTCCCTTCCTCTCATCAGATGTGGACCTCACCTCTGCCTTTTGCCATCACAATCCATTCACTACCACTATACACACGTGGTGGCCATTTAAGAGGAAGATGCCAATGTGAATCTCTCTGTTCTATTCACCTGCCTCTACCTGGGGAATCCCTATAACCTGCACTCCAGATGAGATTCAAGAACAAACGGTGCAGGAGGCTGCCCAGCCACTTTGTGGCAGAGCCAAGACTTCTGGCTGGGTGACATCGCGTGGGCCACCTGCTGCCATGCACTCGAACACTTGAGTAATGAATTTCAGCATTTGAAAGCACAACGCTTCAGCTCACTTGTGCACATGGCCCTAGCTGGCGTAGACTCCCCACGTGATTAATAGCGAAAGTTCCTCTCCCAGAACCACAGCTGGATTCTATCCTTAAAACACAGTTACAATCTTACAATGTCCCTCAAAATATAATTTTAGGACTGAGTCACTCATGACATGAGATCCTAAGTTCTTTATCATTGACTTCCTGTTTTTCTTTCTAGCCTGACACTCATTGGTTTCTGTCAATTGGTCTAGTATTTTCCCCATTTCTTACCTTTCCCCTCTTTTCAATGTGTCCATTCCTACAGAGAAATACATGGGTTGAGCATACATTTCAGTGGGTAAGAATGTTTATTGCCCAATCAAGAGGATCTGACTTTGAAACCCCAGCCACCATGTAAAGTATCCAGGCATGACTGTGCAAGCTTGCAACTTTCTCTACTGTGGGAAAAGAGATGGATGGAGACCTCCATACTAGCCCTAGGACCAGTGGGAGACTATCTCAAGAGAATAAGTCAGGGACATCCTCCTCTGGCATGAGTGTGTGCACACATGTTCACATCTGCACACATGGGAACACACACACACACACACACACACACACACACACACACACACTAAAACCCAGTCAGGGTTGTACAAATGAATTTATGAGAGCAAATTATAACAGAATGGAACTAAGACATACATTAAATTTTCCCCATCCTTCCTATCTTTATCTTTTTTCTGATACTGGATTATAGGGTCCAATGCATACTGGACAAGCTCTCTACTGCTGGACTGCTTCCCTAGGCCAGGATGAGCACCCGACCAGGAGGTAATTAAGTAAAGCGGCCTCTGAGCAGTCAGTGGGGAAAGACAGACACTTTGTCTATTGTGGAAATGAAGCAAGCCCTGTAATGATGCTTTTGGGCCAGGGAAGGGAGAGACAGACTTAAGAAAGAAATAGAAGGCATTGCTTATTAGGTCTTCAGAGATTCTGCAAATGAAGTCACTATAGGCACGAGCAGAAAAGACGTGGTAGCCTTCCCAGGGAGAGATTCGAGAGTTCTGTAGCTATTACAATGCACTCCCATTTAATTCTCTGCACAGTTCTTTGGGGGCATGAGCTATTATCTTCACCACTTCAGAGATGCTGAAGCAGAGGCTCGGGAGATTTGGATGAACAGCCAGCCTGGAGCACACAGTGAGAAGGGCTCAATCCCCGGAAGACATGATGGAGAGGATGGGGAGCCAATGCAACCTCCTCTGGAGCTCTGTTCTGCTGTGATCTGAATGCAGGCATTAGAAGGCAGCTGAGCAGGAGGGATTCTCCTGTCTCCTTCAGCCCCTCCCTCTTACTCCACTTTTTCTCACCCCCCACTTCCCTCCTTTCTTCCATCCCCACCCTTTATCCCTCTCTCTTAAATTGGAGATGAGACAATGACTTCATTATTTAAACAGGGGGTCAGCTTCCTGATATGTTCATAACAAATGCTCATGTGGTTGAAGATTTGGAAACCGGAGAGACACCAAGGTGAATCCTAATCGAATTTATTACAAAACCCTTGGTAAGACCAACATAGACCCATGATTATACCTCATCTCTCCAGAGCCAATAGCACAGAGGGATGCTGGGGAAGACAGAGAGTCTCGGGTCCCAGGAAAACGGAATTCTGGGAACTGAGTATAAAGAGCAGGAGGGTTTTATTTAGGATTCAAGGGGTACAAACCCTAAGGAACATGGGAGGTTAGAACTGGGGGGCTGTTTAACAGAGCAAAGGGAACCCCAGGATCTTCCCTGAGCTCTGCCTACTCACCACTTTCTTGCCTAGGCTGGGACATTACTGACAACTCATAGCGGGTCATAACATAGGGACACATACTTTAGAGGCAGCGAGACCCTGGGTTGAGTTGCTACCTCATTCTCCACTTAACTGAGCAGATTATCCAGCGCCTCAAAACATCAACAGCTTCCCCCATAAAACAGACATTATGATATCCACAGCACACTCTGCTCTGAGTCTGTAATGGCAGCTGGCTCCAGGGACAGAGCCTGCCTCAAGAGAATAAGGCAGAGGATGAAAAAGCAGGTCACCCGACACCCTTCTCTGGCCCAAGTGTACACCTGGAACACACACATCCACACATACAGTGTGGATTCATGCAGTGTGCATTCACTCCCCCTCCCTTCCCCTTTCGCTCTCCCCCTCTCCCCTACCCTCTCCGCCCCCACACACAAAAATGACAATGACATTTGAAGAGGGTTCAGCTCAGTGTCAGTCACACTGTAAGCACTCTACCAGTGGTCACCATGAAAGTGGCACACACACATTTTTTGGAAGGGACAAATGGTCAAAGGCATAGACCATTCTAATGGGGGCAAGTCAGCCCCCATTCTGCCCCCACTGTGTGTAAGATGTAGAGTTCCATGTGTTGCTACACTGTTCATCTCCGCTGTCAATCTTGCTGAGCAGATGTGTGTGGTTTCAGGCACACACATAGACAGGAGGACACAGGACTTTGTACAGCAAGTCCTTCGCTACTAAATCTGGTGCTTAGCCAAAGAAATGGCTTTTCTCATTGTTGCAAGCAAATTCCTGGCAGTAAGCAACTGAAAGGAGGATTTGGGGTGTTGGGGCTCACAGTCCATCATGGCGGGGGACCCATGCATGGCAGCAGGAGCATGAGGTAGCTCTAAGTCAAGGGGCAGGCAAAGAGAGATGATTGGCAGTGCTCAGCTCCTTTCTCCTTGGTATTCATTCCAGGACACCAGCTTGTGGAGTCATGCCCATCACATTCAGGGTGCTTCCCTCCTCCATTTAATAAATCTCTCTTGAAATCCCCTCACTCAGAAACACACAGGTGTGTCTCCCAGGTGATTCTAAATCCAGCCAAGTTGATGCTGAAGAGCAAACATCACAGAACAACATTGTAGTTGGCAGGCAATCTGAAGGACTGTAATTTGACCTTTTAGTTTCTGAGCCTACCCCACCTCATTGTGGCTCTTATCATCCTCTTGCTCAATAGACCCTTACAGGCCTTTGGTTTGCATGGTCAACAAAGAGATAGGCTGGCACAGCTTCAGCCTCTGAATGATGATGCAGGTCACACAGATTAGGCCTGATGGCCCCGGAGCCTCTCTCTGACTTTCTGCTGATGTTGGGGTGAACTTCAAACAGAGCCGAGATTCCAAGTGCATCTTATTAGCATGAGTTGCTGGCCGGAACAAAGTCTGTCAAATTATTTGATAAAGATCTGTTCATTACCCTTATCCAGCCCAAAGGAAAATATAACTGAAATGCAGTCACGTGCTGCCAGAGGGTGGGAATAAGATTTCCTCTTCTTTCTCCCTAATTAGAAAATCAAGGCTTAGAAAAAAGCATAAAGGCAAATCAGATAGGAAGACGAGTTACAGGCTCAGGGTGCTGTTGTGGTTTGCTTGAGTGAGGAACCTTTCTTTCTGAGTGAGTCACACCAGCTAAGAGATTTTATAAACACTCCAAAAGAAACAGCTAAACTCAAAACAAGACATCCCCTCTCACTCATACACAAAAGACACTCCCAAAACAGGGGTGTGTGTGTGTGTGTGTGTGTGTGTGTGTGTGTGTGTGTGTGTGTGTGTGTGTCATTGATAACAATGCTGAGAGCTCACACATCTGTATGCAGATGTCTGGTCCATCAGGGTTCTGGGATGGGTAAAGGCACTAGTATGTCAAAGAGTGCTCTCTCTCTCTCTCTCTCTCTCTCTCTCTCTCTCTCTCTCTGTCTCTGTCTCTCTCTGTCTCTCTCTGTCGTCTCTCTCTGTCTCTCTCTCTGTCTCTCTCTCTGTCTCTTTCTCTGTCTCTCTCTGTCTCTCTCTCCCTCCCTCCCTCCCTCCCTCTCTCCCTTACTGCCCCTTCCCTTTCTGTCTCTCCCTCTCCTGGTCTAGGAGGGGAGAGGATAAAAATATACCTAGAGCAGGGCTTGTGCAGATGGCCATTGCTGCTGTGAGCTCTTGGGTGTAGTCAACATCCTATCATGAAGTGGGAAGGCATCATGAACTCCCTCTTCTAACTGAGGGTCTACGGCCAATGGCCGACTGATGGCTTATGCAGAAAAGAGGGTCAGTTTCTGCAAGGATGTGACTCTAATGGGTGACCCCACCCATAGAACTACGAGTATAACACAACTGGACTTGACAAGTTATTAAACCTTACAAAACAAACACAACGATGACATGACATTGGGGGGTCCAGTGGGGCAGGGGTGGGGCTGAGAAGAGAAAGGGGAAGCATTGGGATGAATATGCGTTACAGGAAATTCTCCAAGAATTGATCTTGTTAAAAAGTTACAGAGGTGACAGGTGTTGGTGGCACACACCTTTAATACTAGCACTTAGGAGGCAGAGACAAGCCAATCTCTACGAGTTCGATCAGGCCAGCCTGGTCTACAGAGCTAGTACCAGGACAGGTTCCAAAGCAATGCAGAGAAACCCTGTCTCAGAAAAAAAAAAGTTATGGAGGCTGCAGTGTAAAGAAGTAGAGATCTCCAGTACATGGGGATGAGGAGGTGCCTGCCAAGAAGAACAGCCAACTGCCAAGGTCACTGTTCAGACTTGACGTGAAAAGAAGGCTACTTGTTGCCTGGGTTCCCAGATCCTTGACCCTGCCTCTCTTTTCCCTAGAGGCATCACTCCAAAATGTGAACAGTCTTGGGGACAATTCTACATTAGCACACTGTTAGCCACCAACCCAGATCAAGTGACTGTAAAACGTAGTACTGCTGTCGGGTGACACGGTCAGTAAAGCACTTGCTAGGCAAACTGTAGGACCTGAGTTTAATCTCCAACAAAGTATGTTTTGTAAAAAAAAAAAAAAAGCTGGGCACAGTGGAGTGTGGTTGTAATCCCTGCAGGGGATTCTTGGGGGCTTGCTTATCAGCCAGTCTAGCCAACCAGGAAGCTTCAGGTTTGGTTATAGACTGTGTCTAAAAAAAAAAAAAAAAAAAAAAAACAGGTGGAAAGCGATTATAAATACGCCCAATGCCAACCTCTGTCTTACACACTCACACACACACACCACACATGTGGGAAATGTTTCCCTGTGGTTATGGTTCTAAAATTCCAAGTAATAATAACTCAGGGAGGTGAGGGTAGTCAGGCAGATAGGGAGCTTGGGAAAATATTATGGTTTAGATCTTAACCGTGTTCTGGGGCTGGTAAGAAGACTCTGTAGCTAAAGCATGCTTGCAAACCCACAGTTAAAACATCACAAAACTGGGTGAGTGTGCGGGATCATTTGTACTCCTAGACTGTGCAAGACAGAAACCAGATGCCCAGGGAAAACTGGCTAATTGCCAAGCTCTTGGTTCAGCGAGAGACCCTGTGATGGGCAGAGATGAGGAAGACACTGGTATGAGCCTGCAGCCTCTACATTCAAGGTACACACCTTCAAACACTCATCCATGCATGCATGCATACACACACACACACACACACACACACACACACACACACACACACACACCCAAGGCTGATGTGAAGGAACTTTGGGAGGTCAGACCTGGTAGCGGAAAGCCCTTGAAGAGACTTCTGGGACTCTAGCTCTTATGCTTCACCCACTCTCCTCCGGGTCTCCTCAAGGGTTATCTGGCCTCCATCTCTGCGTCTCCATCGTGATGTACTATGCCCCTACCTTGCTCATGTAATGGGACCAGGTGACCATGGACTGAGCCTTTTAAATCATGATTCAAAAGGTCTCTTTCCTCTTTGGTGATGATTTTGGGTATACTGTCACACTGACAGAAAGCTAGGACAGAGAGGCCAGCTGCTCTCTAGGTGGGTCACTTAATGGGTTAAGGGCCTTGAGAAGAGCCTTGAGGCTGATGGCTCTCTGCTGATGGCTCTCTGCTTCTGTGCCTATAGCACCTGTGAGTCAACTGACCAAGGACTGAAAGTGTTTAGGCATCATCACATCTTTATTGAACAACTGGATGTTTTCTGTTCATTATTCCCTAGGTACAGAGTAGATTAATGATTTACACAGCATTTGGACTTTGGTAGGTGTTATAAGTAACCCAGAGATGATGTAATTTATCCAGATTTATAGGGTTAAGCTATAGATGATTTGTTCTGCCCCCAAGTGTATATGCATAGCTTATATGCAGATGCCACACCCTTTCATATTCAAGGACTTTAGGATTTTTGTGTCTGCAGGGATCCTGGAGGCCATTCCCCAGAGACATAGAGGAATGACCAATACAATGGCCTCACCCTTCTTCCTTTCTTCTCTGTGTACAGCTAGACTGCTTAATCCTGCCCCATGTGTCACAGTGCACACCTTTAATCACAGCACTCAGGTGGCAGAAGCATGTGGATCTCTGTAAGTATGAGGTCAGCCTGGTCTATGTAGTGAATTCCAGGCCAGCCCGGGCTGCACAATGAGACCCTGTCTCAAAACAAAACAGGACAGGCTGGAAGAAGGGTGTCCATGACATCCAGACCAGCCCACAACATCTCCCACATCACTCCGGACACTTAAGCATTATTTCTGAAGCCCCAGATGCTAGTTTATCATTAGGATTAGGTAACACCACCCTCTGCACTCAGGAGTCTGGGTTCCAGCCCTTCCCACCATACAGCAGCCTCTGCTGACTGATGTTGGCTTGTGGTATAAATGGGAAAATAAACATTTATTGTGCCGGGCCCTTGCATTATATGTTGAAGCCACTAATGTCACATAATCATGATGATAAAATGGCAGCTATTTTCATAGGCACATCTGTCAAAAGTTTTAGAATCTCACAGTCACCTACATGCTTGTGTCCTAGTGTCACTTCTGCTGCTGCTGTGGTAGGGAAGGAAGGGTTGATTTGACTCACAGTTCTAGATTACAGTCCATCATAGAAGAGTCACGGTGGCAGGAACTTGGGACAGTTAGTCATGCCTCACCCGCAGTGGAGAACCAAGATAAAATGAATGCACCTACGCTGCCTGCTAACAGCTTCTTAGTAGTTAGCTAGCTTTCTGTACTGTTACACAGTTCAAGGGTCAGTCTAGGGAATGGTGCCACCCATAGTGGGCTGGGTATGCCCACAACAATTAACAATAAAGGCAATCCAGCATGTAGGATGAGCTGGAGCAATGTGGCTCAGAGCTTGTGGGAGTGGCCATGGGTCTGTGCTAGGCTAGGCTCTCCATATACATGTTGTGGTTGTTTAGCTTTGTGTTTTTGAGGGACTCCTAACAGTGAGAGTGGGGTCTCTGACTCTTCTGGCTGCCCGTGGGATGCTTTTTCTCCTCCTGGGTTCCTCATCCTTGATATGAGAGTTTATGCCTAGTCTCATTGCATCTTTTTATGCTGTGTCTGGTCTATATCACTGGGAAGCCTGCTGTCTTCTGAAGAGAAACAGAGGAGCAATGGATCTGGGGGACAGGAGAAGTGGGGGGCCTTGGAGAAAGCCCTGGAAGGGAGAAGAATAAAATAGGAAAAAGTAATAAAAGAAAATAAAAAAAACCAAACAAACACAAGAAAGACAATCATCCATGGACATGCCCACGGGCCAACCTGATCTAGACAATTCTTCAACTGAGACGCTCTTTAGTACACAGCCTTTTAGGGGGGCTCCGTATCTAAATAACAACAGCACTGAAATCAGTTTGTCCTAATAGAAGTTGAAGGAAGAAGATTCTCACCTTCATCTCTGCTCTACGTTTTATCCATAGGCGCCAGGCTCCTCTGAATACCTTGCTGATCCTCAGTCTCTCTATATTCTACGGTATTGATCGGAAAAAGAAAGCAATCCCAGGTCTCAATGCTTGTGTTGAGGAGAGCAGAGGCTAACAGTGAGCTCCCACATCAAGGCTTTGAAGAAAAGGCTTAGAGCAAGGCAGAGGATATGGAGCTCAGGGTACTTAGTCTGCAGCCTCTGAGTAAAACACAGTGATTAGAATAAGATCCAGAAGGCCAAATACCTTCTAGCTTTTAAACAATTGACATTTTAGAGAAAGCTTGGATATGTTCTTTCTACTTGTACTGCTGAATACAATTGTATATAAAGGAACCTGTCATTAAAATGTAGGAATATCTGTTAATTAACACCAAAAAAAGAGGGGCAGTAGTGATAGCTCAGTGGTTAAGAGCGTTTGCAACTCTTGTAGAAGACCCAGGGTTAGTTCCTAGTAACCACATGATAGCTCACAACCACCTAAACTCCAGCTCCCGGGGTTCTGGTGCCCCTTCAGGCCTTCACAGGTACTGCATGCATGTTGTGCACATACACGCATGCATGCCTACATACCCATAAAAATAATAAATAAATCTTCAAGACAACAAAAATAATGGAAGTTATTAACTATAGAAATTACCAAGACTCTAGAACTAGTCAATGTTTTCTGGTCTATATAAAGACAGGACGGCTTTGCTGCTTTCATGTTGGTTAGCCCAGTAATGAGGGTTCCAGGAAGCCTGAGTGGTGCTAAGTTATGCTCAGGGGCACCTGTGGGAAGAGGCAGAAGTCTTCGCCTAAGGGGCATTCATTTCTTCTCTAGATAGCATTTTGTCAACTTGACACAAGTTAGAGTTGTTGGGGAAAATCTCTGTGTAGCCTTGTCTGTCCTGGAACTCACTCTGTAGAACAGACCAGCCTCAAGCTCATAGTGCTCTTGCCTCTGCCTCTGAGTGCTGGAATTAAAGGCGTGCACCATCACTGTCCAGCAAAAGAAAGAATCTTGAGAGAATGTCTCCATAAGACTGGCCTGTAGACAAGTCTGTGGGGCATTTTCTTGACTAATGACTGATGTGAAAGGACTCTGGCCATTGTGGATAATATCATCCTCAGGAAGGGTCCTAATTTATATAAAAAAGCAAACTGAGCAAGCCATAGAGAGCAAGCAGTACGCAGCTCCCCTCCATGGCCTCTGCATCAGCTCCTGCCTCCAGATTCCTGCCCTGTTTGAGTTTCTGTGTTTTTATCACAGCAATAGAAAGCCTACCTAAGACAGGAACCATAGGCACTATCCTGACTTCTGTCTCAAAAGGGAGAAATGTGGCCACCAGGCCAAGTTGGGTATAGTACATGCTTCCCATGGCCATAGTCACGGGCCCATTGCAATGTTTGGATCATAAAGGTTCATCTACCTGTTGACATTTGGTCTCCAGATGGTAATAGTATTGGAAAGTGATAGAAGCTATAGTGAAGGAGCCTAGTTAGAAAAGACAGGTTATTAGAGGCATGTTCTTCAAGGGGCTATCAGAGTCCTGCTACCTCGCTCTCCCAACTCTTTTTGTTTTCTGGCCATTTTGAGGCAGGAAGTTTCATTCCAACATGTCACATACTCTCTGCCACAGGCCCAGAAGCAACAAACATGGGCCATCTTTCCCCTATGCCTCACTGTCTTGGCACTTTCTTTCCTAAGTTAACGTCCTCCCTCTCTCTCTTTTCATAACTCTCTTCCTCCTCCAAGCCATTGGGCCTCTTGGAGAAGCATTCCAAACTTCTCCTCAAGTGGGTAAGAACCTCTGGATTCTGCTGTGCCACACCTGCATGGATCTCATCATAGACTGAATGTTCTCTGTCACTCCTCTACAAATCATGGTCACCCTGAGGCACAGACACCATGGTTTTTATTGTTCTAATTATTCTTGAGGCGCTGGGGATGCATCTCTGTGGTATAGTGCTCACCTAGCATGTACAAAGCACTGGATTTCATCTCCAGCACTATAGATAATGGCAATGAAGAGAGGACACCCCAAATAACGTATGGAATAATGCCGATAATTATTATTTTGGCTGCTGGCACATCACAGATGCTAAAACATATGTGTTTGATGAAAACTGTCCAACTTTTTCACTTTGTCAATGGGAAACACCACTCCAAAAGATGAGGCGCATTGTTTAAAGCCTCGGGATTTTCATGGTGGAGTAGAGGGTCTATGACACCTCTAGAGCATCAGCCTAGATTGATGCTTGGGATGGCATGTAAACCATGGGAATAAATTCAGGAACAGCCATAACCACCATTGGCCTGTGAAATCCCTGACTCTCCAAACTCACTAATGTGTGAAGTTCCAGAAGCTAAGAAAGAGACAGATCGAAGAGGCGGTTATATTTGCAGAGACAAAAAGCAAGCAGGGTGGTGGTGGTGTTCACACCTAATTAGGTCATGCATTTTAACAGTCAGCAGGCTGCGAACTTTTCTGCTAACACTAAAAGGATGGATTGAACACACTGGCTTCCACACACACATGGGAGCCAGATGTTGGTATTCTGGTGTGTGCAAGGATTGCTGTAGAGAGGCTTGGGGGGGGGAGAAAATGGAGAGAGGGGGCAGGGAGGTGTTCTGCGAGGTTGCAGGAGAACATTATTTACTTTTCATGAACTTGTCACAAATGAAAAAACCAAACTACAGTCAGTAAGAAATCTAACTGTGGGGGTTGAGATGATGACTCAAGCGTCTAAGTGCCTGCTGCTTGCCGTGCAAACATGAGAACATGAGTACATGAGTCTCTCTCTCTCTCTCTCTCTCTCTCTCTCTCTCTCTTTTCTCTCTCTCTCTCTCTCTCTCTCTCTCTCTCTCTCTCTCTCTCTCTCTCTCTCTCTCTCTCTCTCTCTCTCTCTCACACACACACACACACACACACACACAGAATCTATAAAGAATCACAGCTACTCATACACCCTGGGTTGGCACACATGGTATGGATACTTCACTCGCTAACAATTCCTAGAGCATGGGTTCCCATTCTACAACTACTGACCCGCCACTTTGGTGGTGGTTATCTGCTGAGTCTCCTAGTTGGTCCAAATCTAGGTTGTTTGGGAAAATATAATCATCAGAAAAAACAACAAAGAATAACAACACATCAAATCCAGGCGGCTGATTTGTTGCCTGGAGAGAAGTAGACCACAAACAGGGCACTGGAAATGCTGTTCCTCGCTAAGCTGGGTGAGGAGTGTACAGGTGTTGGTTTTATTTACATCCATACCTTCCACAAGAACATCATATATAGTTATGCGGCAACATTTCATAATTTCTCCAACAAAAAAGTATAGAGTTCACTCTGGCAGACCCTTCAGCATCCACAATGTTTATGATTACCTGTCATGTTTTGGGTTGTGAGCCTAGCCTTGAACGGCTGAGTCATCTCTCCAGCCCATGATAGTGTCTTTAATTCATTAACTTGTAAGTCAAAGGCACCTAGGTGGCCACATGACAATGTGGGCAAAGCACTGGAAGAGGGCGTGGTGGGTAAAAGTGCCTTCATGCAAGCTGGACGACCTGAGTTTGACTCACCAGCAGCCATGTAAAGCCAGACAAAGTCTGTGTGCCTAATAGTCTGAGAGCTGGGGTGGCAGACATCCCTAAAGCTTGTTGTCTAGCCAGTTTAACCAAGCCTGCTGGTTCCCGATTCAGTAAAGAGTCACCCTGCAAAGTTAAAGTGGAAGACAACTCACATTGACCTCCATCCTCCATACAGGTGTGTACATGTGTGACCCATACCAGAACACATGTACATCCCTGTTACATGGACGTTTCCTACAGAATGGAACATTCCCTCTGGGAGGTGGGGGGGAATCTCATGAGACATGGGAGTTGAACAAAGGTCACATGTCTGGGAAAACTGGAACTTGTAAGACATTCAAGGCCCCTCCCCAGCTTTATAGAAGCAGTGAACATAGAAGCGGTCAACAGTGGCAGCTATGGGAGAACCTGAAGAGCAGAGCTGAGAGGGAAGAGACCTCCTGACATGTGGAGATGCCAGCAAGCTGTGCAGAGAGAGAGAGAGAGACAGAGACAGAGACAGAGAGTCAGAGACAGAGAGAGAGAGAAAGAGAGAGAGAGAGAGACCTCCTGACATGTGGAGCTGCCAGCAAGCTGTGCAGAGAGAGAGAGAGAGAGAGACAGAGACAGAGACAGAGACAGAGAGTGAGAGAAAGAGAGAGAGAGAGAGAAGACCTCCTGACATGTGGAGCTGCCAGCAAGCTGTGCAGAGAGAGAGAGAGAGAGAGAGAGAGAGAGAGAGAGAGAGAGAGAGAGAGAGACAGAGAGTGAGAGAAAGAGAGACAGAGAGACACAGAGAGACAGAGAGAGAGGAAGAGAGACAGAAACAGAGACAGAGAGAGACAGAGACAGAGACAGAGAGAGAGAGAGAGAGAGAGAGAGAGAGAGAGAGAGACAGAGAGAGAGAAAGAGAGAGAGAGACAGAGAGTGAGAGAGAGACAGAGACAGAGACAGAGACAGAGACAGAGAGAGACAGAGAGAGAGACAGAGACAGAGACAGAGACAGAGAGACAGAGAGAGAGACAGAGACAGAGACAGAGAGTGAGAGAAAGAGAGAGAAAGAGAGACAGAGAGAGAGACAGAGAGAGAGAAAGAGAGAGAGAGACAGAGAGAGAGAGAAAGAGAGAGAGAGACAGAGAGAGAGACAGAGACAGAGACAGAGAGTGAGAGAAAGAGAGACAGAGAGAGAGAGACAGAGACAGAGACAGAGAGTGAGAGAAAGAGAGACAGAGAGTGAGAGAAAGAGAGAGAGAGAAAGAGAGAGAGAGACAGAGAGAGACAGAGACAGAGACAGAGACAGAGAGTGAGAGAAAGAGAGAGAGAAAGAGAGACAGAGAGAGAGAGAGAAAGAGAGACAGAGACAGAGAGTGAGAGAAAGAGAGAGAGAGAAAGAGAGACAGAGAGAGAGAGACAGAGAGAGAGAAAGAGAGACAGAGAGTGAGAGAAAGAGAGAGAGACAGAGAGAGAGAGAGAGAGAGAGAGAGAGAGAGAGAGAGAGAGAGAGAGAGAGAGAGAGAGAGAGAGAGAGAGAGAGAGAGAGAGAGAGAGAGAGAGCACTTCAGGGCTGTCACTTTTGTGAGCTCTCCCTCAGGTTGGGCTGAGCATTTCAGGGATTTGTACCATCCCTGATGCTGTAACCCCTCCCCCACAGGCCTGTTAGTAACTCCAATATGAACTCACTGGTTCCCCAAGTTGGACTAACAGACTCAGCAATTGTTACTTTGGTCCGTCATGGATTCCCTTTCTGGGGCAAATAGACAAACAGACACGTGTGTGTGTGTGTGTGTGTGTGTGTGTGTGTGTGTGTGTCTGTGTGTGTGTTTGTACATTCATGTGTATGTATGTGTGATATTGTATCTCCCCTGGAAAAGTATGCCACATAATATGTCACATAATAGCATGAACACACACACACACACAATGAAATAGTACTAAATAACACCAATTAATAACACTAATCTGTGCTCACACTGGCTGAGAATATTTCAGACTGGTTGTGGAGATGGGCTCCATGCAATGTCACATGATCTACCAAGAATCTTCCACTATTTGCAGACCTTGGTTGACAGTTCTGAGATTCAAACTCAAATGGGTGGGCCAGGGCTCAGAGGTGAACATTCTAGAACATTTCATAGAAAAATTATGTATCACACCGAAGTCCATGAAACTGCTGAAGTGTGGGACTCATGACTTGCTAGCTGAGAGATGATATGAACACATAGGAAGTGTGATATTACTATCACTCAATAAGGAAAAATGTGAGCGGCACTACAAGAAGGACGGGAGAAACTGATCAGAAATATAGAAATGTAAGTGTGCTCTTTTGCACAACTATGTGTGTGCACACAGTCAGGCTGCCCCCTTTCCACGCCACCTTTTGCCTGAGCATATACTCTTCCCCCAGGAATTCCTGCAGCCAATTCTTAGTTCAGCATCCAGATGAACCTTTCGAAACAGCCACTGCAACTTGATCCTCAATACAAATGCTCAAACTGTTGTTATCTGTCCTGTCCCTCAGCATCAAGCCAGGATTTGCCCCGCTGTGAAGTGCCTTATTCCTTCTGTATGTAGCCCTTGCTTCCTACTGTCCATTTGACCACAGACCCCTCCCCGCCTGCTCACCCTACCCTAGCCACTGGACTGCCCTGCCCTTCATCACCCCTCAGTTCCCCATGCTTCTTCTGCCTCATCTGATCCCATAAACAGACCTCCCCAGTGTCCTTCAGCCCAATGAACACCCCAGCCCAATGGTCTCTTCCCTCCTCCCCTAAGCCTCCACCACCCTCTGCATGTTCCATGAAATGGGTTTACTTTCTTGTCTGCCACCTATGGCAGCTTCTAAAGACAAAGGGTTCTGTTTGTTTTATTCCCTGCTGTATCCTCGGAAGCCAGAACAACACGGGGCACATAGGAAGCCAGGACACACATTTGCAGAGTAATTGGATCCCTGAACAAAGGCAGGAGACAACTGTAGTAATAGAATGCAAAGCGCAGAATAATGGGCTGGAGTGTCCTCAGGGACGGGGGCACTCTGGCTGCGTCTTTAAATGATGTGTCTAAGAGCTGCTTTCTCAGGCATGTGGCATTTGAACAAGATCCAGATGAGAAGCAGAACTTGGGTGCTCAGAGACAGGAGGTGAAGCTGTCCTGGGTGAAGGAAATAGAAAGAGACAATGTCCTGAGGCTACAGCCACCAAGTGTCCAAGGACCTGAGGAAGGATGGCTTAGAGGGTGACCTCTACCTGAAAGGGACAATGTGAGGGATGTTTTAGGCACTGCTGTTTCTTTTTAATTTTTAAAAATATTTTATTACAGTTTATCAAGTGTGTGTGTGCATACACACACACATACACACACACACGTGTGCATGCTAAGGTATACATGTGGTTGTCAGAGGACAATCAGTTTGCTGGAATCTATTCACACATGGGATCTAGGGATGGAACTTAGGTCAACAGTCTTAGCAACAGTCACCTTCCCTGGCACAGCCATCCTGCTGTCCCTGAATTGTTACTTCTAGCCTTTATCACTAAACAGGGACCCAGGATTGTGAGCCAGGAGGCTGTTCCATAGACTAGATCCGTATCAGGATGATCCGGCTTCCCTGGGACCCCAGGGCAGCTGTGGGGACAATGGATGTGGGTGAAAAACACCACCAGGCCTCTTATAAGGTGACAACACCAGGCTCTGCCCTCCCCCCCAGGTATTCTGAAACACCCATAATTACACCTTTTCTCCCATTCTCCCTAGAGTGAGATTAGAAATGCTCTTCCCTCTTGCTCAAGCAAGCTCAAGTCTAACTTAAATTTACACCCAGATAAATAAGGTTGCCCCTAGCAACAGCTTCAGTTGAGCTGTTTCATAGAGCAGGGAAATTATGTCATCATTTATTTGCTTGTTTGTTTTTGCTGTGGTGAGGACACTTAGAACGAGGCCCCGTCTTCCTCGCTAACTGTGAAGTACACAGTTCCGTGTGGTTAACGGGACGTGAACACTTTTGTGTGCGCCTCTCTCTCCCCCAGTGTCTTCAGGATGGCTACTGTGCACAGGCGAAAAGGAACAAGATTGAAGGGTTATGTTAAGCCAGAACCGCGTGTGCCGCTTTCATGCTGTAAACGCCCAGGCATAATTTACATGTCGATGTGGCCATAAATCGCTCTGTGATCTCCTCCTCCCTAGACTGGTAGAGAAAGAATAAAGAGAAGGAAATTGACCTTCTGCCTGGGGTAAAGGACAGAGCCTGGCTGGAAGCCCGCGGCTCAGCAGTGTGTGAGTGAATGGAAGGGGTGTGTGGAGAGCAAGAGAGGAAAGAGCATAGGAGAGGATGCCGAGGTTTTAGAGAAAGCTCAGAGCACAGAAACAAAAGACAGACATTCTTGTACAGAAGCACTTCACCAGGTGAGCTGTCTCCCCGAGCCTCTGGGGTCCACCTTCTGAAGCGACACGGGGACCAGAGTAGTGTGGCCCTAAGGAACGAGACCTTCTGTGTGGACCTTTTCACGGCACTCAGGCTGCAACCATAAGGGAAAGAAGAGAGGGAAAGCTACAATACAAGGTGTGCCATTTCTGGGTAACGCTTGCCCAGGAAGAAAACACATAGACAATCCCTGTCTCTGTTCACTACAGCAGGTGGCTGCCAGACAGACCAGCTTGAACTTGGACCTGGCGCTCTTTCCAGTTTCCCCAGCCACTGCTTGGTCTGGGGCTGAATTCAGATCTCTACTGTCCATGTTTTCAAAAAGCTAAGTACAGCCACGGGCACCTAGGATGTCTCTGCACTGGAGACAAGGAAGCAGGAGGGAGAACTCCCCAGGGCCTGCTGGGCAATCCAGCTGAACTGATGAGCTTTGGGTCAGCGAGGGACTGTTTCCAAAAATCACATGGAAGGTGACAGACAAAGAGACTTGACATGGACCTCTGCATTCTACATGCATGCACACATGTGCTCACCCAAGAAGGTGGAGCTCAGTGGGAGGTCCTTAGGCCACTGGGGGCAGTTACTAAAGGGGATTAGGGAATCTGGTCTTGGGGTCTCCTGTCCTCCTCCTCTTTTCTTCCTCTCTTAATCTCTCCCTCCTTCCTCCTCTTCTCTCCCCTCCCTCCTTTCTTCTCCCCACCCCTCCTTCCTCTTCTCCCTTCCTCCTCCTTCCCTCCTCCCTCCTCCCCTCCCTCCTTCCTCTTTTCCCTCCCTCCTTCCTCCCTCCTTCCTCCTTCCATCCCCTCCCTCCTCCCTCCATCCCCTCCCTCCTTCCTTCCTCCTCTCCCCTCCCTCCTTCCTCCTTCCCTTCCCTCCCTCTTTCACTGGTCCCATGGGAGAAATGACTATATTTTCTTATGTATCCACCAGAAAATGCTCCTACCTGCCACCCTCATTAAAGACCAAATCAATGGGTTCCCTGATCCTGGCCTTTGAACATCCCAAACTATGAGCTTAATAAATCTTTTTACTGCCTGTGAAGCCGTCTTGAATGTTTTACTACAACAATGGAAACCTAACTTGGCTGGCAGATGGCTCAGTGACTCAGGTCCTTTCTGTGTAATCCCAGGACCTGAGTTTGGACTCCCAGCACCTCCATAAAAGCCAGGCCAGATGTGTGCATCTGTAACCCCCATACTAGGGATAAGCAGGCAAGGAAGACCCCAGTGTTGACCTCTGGACTTCACATTCATACACACACACACACACACACACACACACACACACACACACACCTCAGACAACTCCAATTTCATTCTAATATAGGAAAGTAGGATAGGTGGGATTGGAGACAAGGAGGATTCTGGGAGATGTAGGAGGAGATTCAAGATGTAGGAACTTGAGAGAGAAGAAAGTCCGGATCCTCTCTCTGGGAAGATAAGACCACGTGGAAACACTTAGATTACTAGAAATGGGTTAATATTTAAGACAGAGCTAGCCAATAATAAATGCTAGTAATAGGCCAATAGCATTACATCTAATACAGTGTCTCTGTGTTATTTGGGGCTGGTGCGACTGTGGGACCAGGCTGGCGGGAAAACTGATGATAACACTAACTCTTCATTCAGATTTTTAAAAGTAGTAAATTCATTTAATTTTGGGGGAAAGGTGCACTTGGTACGGTACATGGGTGGAGGTGAGGGGACAACTCACAGGACTCAAGTCTCACCTTCCACCACGTGGATCCTGGGAGTCGAACTCAGGTCATCAGCTTTGGCAGCAAGCTCCTTTACTTGCTCAGCCATCTTGCTGGCCCAGTTTTCATCCTTGCATCGGTGGCCTATTTCTCAGTCAGCATTTAGGAGCTGATGAATTTCTGCTTAGCTCATCTTGGTTGAACAGAAGACATGCTTTGGATTGATTTCCGCCTCTGTTTTACACAATTGCTCTTTAAGTGCAGGAATGTAACACGTCTTCAGAGAGAATCAGAGACTTCTGGCCACAGCAAGTGTGGACAAGGCCCATACTTTCTGGAAGGTGTCTTACCAAGGAGACTTTATGCAGCCATCTGGGGAGGGTCTGATTTGGTGCATGGTTTGTGCAAACAGGCCCGCGCTTCCCCTACAGCTGCTGTGTGTTAGGATCTCCAGTTGGATTCCTACTGGTAAGGCTGTTGGCACACTTTGGAAGTTGCTGGAGGGAGGAGGAGATAAGCAATAAAACGCTAACATCAGCAAGCTTTTTTTTTTTTTTTTATCAAGTTGGAATTAGTTTTGTTGTTGTTGTTGTTTTCTTTTTTTTTTTTTTTTAAGATAGGTGTTATGAAAAGCAGGTAGTGTACCAGGATCCCAGCTGGCTCTCTGAGGCCACTTGACTCCTTTGCTACTGGGCACAGCCCTCTCCACTGAGTCCTCAATCAGCCTTGTTCTGAATGAACCCCTGTATTCACCTGTGAAGTGGGAAGAGCCGTGCATGAGGCATTTGTGTCACTACTGTGACAAAAATACCTGGCAAAAGGGCCTTAAGGAAAGTTTCTGTGTTAATTAGAAAGGCACGGCAGCAGGAATGCACACTAACTGGCCACATTGCAGCAAAAGAACAGGCAGGAAGTGCATCTAATCTACAAAACCTCCAGACCCACCTCCAGGGCCTCACTTCCTCTGGCTGGGCACCACCTCCTAAAGGTTCCACAGCCTCCCAAACAAAATGACCACCTGGGGATCAAGAATTCGAACACGTGAAGCTATGGAGGAGGTTTCACAGTTGAGCCACAATAAATCCCTAGGAATGTAGTGTGAGGGAATGAGCAATGGGGGGCTTGGGGTAGAGCTCATGGTGAGTGGTGCATGCCTGTAATCCCAGCGCTGGGTAGATGGAGACAAGTAGATGCCTGGGGCTCAGTCGCCAGTCAGCCTTGCTTACTTGGCAAGTTCCAGGCCAATAAGAGGCATTGTCTCAAATAAGAAGGTAGATGGTCCCTGAGGAACAACTATGGAGGTTGTCCTCTCCCCTCACACACATGTGCGCAGACATGCACGTATACAAAAGAAGATAAGCAAGGTCACCTGGTGGAAGGGGAGGTTTGAACAAATGTGTAGGAGGTCAGATGACACCTGAGGGTGTTGGGACTCACCTTCCACTTTGATACAAAGTTTGCTGTGACTAAACACTGTGACAGGGACTAAGGATGAAAAGGCATGTCTGACTCACACTCCCAGGCCAGAGTCCATCACTGAAGGAGGTCAGGGCAGGGAACAGGAGCGGGAGCTTGTTGTAAAAACTATGAAGAGACAGCGCTTTCTGCCACACTCACAGGCTCAAGCTTAGGTAGTGTTTTTTAATACAGCCTGGGACCATCTGCTTAGGGACGGTGCCATGCATAGTGGACTGGGCTCTCCCACATCAGTTAACAATCTAGACAATCCCTCACAGAAAGGCCCCTGTTACGAGTAGGTTTTTCCTGCCGCCGGTCTGGTCCCGCTGCCACGCCAGCCCCCAATAACATGCTGAGACTCTGCATTTAATTTAAGGCTGTTGGTCAGGTACTAGTTTCTTACTGGATAGCTCTGTCTTAATGATTAACCTATTTTTACTTATCTAAGTATTTCCACATGGTCATCTTATCTGAGAGCGGTGGCCCACATGCTGCTCTCTCCAGGCTCTCCATGTTGACTCCTCCTAACTACTTCCTCTTTCCTCCTTGTCTCCTAGCCCCGCCTATCTTGCTTTCCTATTGGCCAACAGTACTTTATTCATTAACCAGTATGAGAAACATATTTATAGAATTACATCTCCCATCAGGCCCCCTGGCCAATCTGGTCTAGGCAATTCCTCAGTTGAGGCTCTGCTCTCAAATAAGTCTAGGCTATGACAAGCTGACAATGAAAGCTAACAAAGACAAAATGGTTCTCCTTCGCTATTATCCGTGCCAGGCAAGCTGGCCCAGGAATTTCTGGGATTTGCTTGTCTTCTCTCATCCCCTGGTAGGTGGGCCACACTCACGGACCAGCGTGAGTACTGAGTCCTCACGCTTGCGTGAAAAACATTTTACCTACTACATCCTTTCCCCCAGACCCTAGTCAAAAGTTTCCATGCACAATGAAAAGCAGGGCACTGCTATCCTCAACTGCCCAGGCACACCTGGAAGCCACGGCGTCAAGGGCTCCAGTGTCCTTTAAAAGCCAGCAGTCAGACTTGATTGTGCATTGTCTCCCCGCCCGGGGCAGCAGATGAAAGAGCTATGTTTGTGCCACTGATCGAGAAGCACAAACATTCTATGGATAATGGCAGGACTGTGAGGTAACTGGAGGGCTCTAAATCTTTCCCATAGGGATGGCGGTGGCCAGAAGAGCAGCCAATTCAGGATGAAATAGGACTGCTGTGTTCGGTTGCTCCCTCTCAGGGGCCTCGCTGGGCTGTTCATGAAGAGGAAGCTTCCAGAACCATGTCTGGCCTCTCATGGCTTGTGGCCCTGGTGATAAAGAGGAAGTAAATTTAGCTTAGCTACTGTTCATCTTGTAGACATCTGTGAGCTGTCACTTGCTTACTGGGTACAGGCTTAGTGTGTGAGGGTCCAGTTTACTGATGCTGAGTTCTGAATTTAACCCACCCAGCACAGTCCATAGCTCCAAGTCAGTTATGGCTTGATACTGGGGTGAGAAGATACTCCAGGACGTAGGGCAGGGAGGTGGTTCCACCGTCAAGTGCTTGATTTGCAAACACTAGCTAGTGCCTGGGTTCCACCCCCAGCATCCATTTGCTCAGCGGTATGGCTTGTACTTGCAATCCCAGTACCCAGAAACGGGAAACAGAGAGAGGTGGATCCCTGGGGCTCATAATTACCCAGTCAGCCTAGTCCAATTAGCCAGCTCCAGGCCAACAAGAGACCCTGTCTCAAAAAACAGGGTGGCACATGCCTTTGATTTCAGCACTCGTGAAGCAGAGACAGGTGGATGGCTAAGAGTTTGAGGCTGGTCTGGTTCATATAGTGAGATGTTGCCTCAAAAAAATAAACTCAAAACTAAGACTGAAAGCATCTGAGGAACAGAACCCGAGACTCCACACAGACACGTGCACGCATCGCGCGCACACACACACACACACACACACACACACACACACACACACACACACACACGCACGCACTGGGAGGGGGTGGGCATGCTGGGAATGTAATCAGTTACTCCCACCTGCAGAGGGCACTCAATGGGCCCCTCCTGCCCTCTCCTCTACCCTTGCATCTCATGTCTCCTTGTCTGAAGCCCTCTCCAAGTCAAGCCCCAGCTCAAGGTTCTGGCTCCGCTGCTTTTTTATGCCTCATTTTCTCCTCCCACCCCCCCAAAAGCCTAAAAGTATCAGATGAACTGTGGTAACTACCGCAAAACCAAGGGAACACAGGCAGCAGCGCCAGATACAGACTTCACATGGCTCTACTGAACAGCACATGATTTATCACTCAGGGATGCTGACAAAAAAAAAGAAATGATCCAAACACCCGGAGGCTTCTAAAGGGAGAACTTGCATAGATGTAAGGTGTGAACTCAGGAGAAGAGGGCAGGTCAAAAACTAACCGGCTTTGTATCTGACTTTATAAGTGGCAAAAGAGCTGTTTGAGGGCGCAGCCACCACCCCAGGGGCAGGGTCCACAGCTTGCATGTTGCACGGTCTAATTCCCATCCAGGCTCCTCCAGCCCCATGATTAATGTTCCTATTGATATTCCCCTCACCCACAGCCTACCACCACCCTGCTCTCAGCCCATTACATGTTACCAGTCCATCACATGACATTTCAAACCACCCCCACCAAACCACCCCACCCCTATGGGCCCTTTACCTTTCTGTCTATCCTAGGGAACTCAGACAGTTGCCACTTGATAAATGTTTGTCAGGCGGCCTGTCTGCTCGAATTGTTTTCCTCTATCGACGACACCAGTTTGTTCCATAATAATGGGCTCTGGTACGCTCGGTGATGATTTATCCTGCCTCCTACAGGGGTATTCAAAGGACACCACTAAATTAAAGAGCCTCAGAGAGAACACTCTGCACATCGAGCTTTCCAGATGGGTTGGAAACCAGAGGCCGGAGAGCAGGGAAGTCATGAGATGATTTTATGGGAGGAAGAAGTGATTTAAAGCCAAAGGTCACTGCTCTTTGCAATTCATTTTCCAGGGGGCTGCCTGGGCCTAGCTCACTCCTGGGCTGCTGAGGGTCATGTCCCTGCAGTGTGGAACAGCTCCAGAGCCTTCCAGCATGCCCCAGTGTGCTGCTTTTCCACTATCCAGTTCTCTCTTTTGGAAGGACAATTCCTGGAGCACCCAAAGGGAGGGGCTTGACAGCCCCTTCATCTCATCAGTATGCAGATTTGCCTTGATTTTAATAAGTGATAAAATTACATGTTCCTCGATGAGTCCTTTTAAAATGAATTCATGATTTGAGCATTTACTATATATATATGTATATATATATCAATACTCTTGGGGGTCATGTTAAAAAAAAAGTATCAGGCGAAAGAAGGGGGTCACCAGGGGAAGATGCTTAAGAATGTATGTGTTAAGACATGTTGCCCTAGAGGTTAATGTTGGGTGTTGTCTAGACTCACTTGGATAAAACAGTCTCAGCTGAGTGATTATCTTTATCAGGCTGATCTGTAAACATGTCTTAGGACGATTACATTGTCTTAACTGATGCTGGAGGAACCAGTCCACTGTGGGTGGCCCCATTCCCCAGGCAGATGGTCCCAGGTTCTATGAGAGAGCTAGCTAATCACGAGCTAGAGTGAGCTGGCAAGCATAGTTCCCCCATGGTTCCTGCCTCTGGGTTTCTGCCTAGAGTCCCAGCCTCAACATTCCTCTATGATAGATCTTGAGTTGGAAGAGCAAGCCAAATAAACCCTTTCCTCTCCTAAGCTACTTTTGGCTGGAGTGATTTATCCAGAAAGGAATGCTGTTAATCTGGGACTGTTTCTTTATTGTTATTTCAACAGCCCTTCCTTGCTTTGGGACTTACTGCAGAACAGGACAATGGATGAGACTAGCCCTAAATGATCATGTATAGAAAGTGCCTTCAAGGAGGCTGGAGGTAGCTGACCCCAAAGGGGCTCTGCTTTTTCTTCATCTAAGACATCAGGTTCAAAGGAGGGAACAAACCAAGGAGTCTGGGCTCACAACACAACTTGGGGGTCCAATGACAGAAATAGATTTCCCAACTGTGGCTACTTTCTGAGGAGGACAATCTCCCTTTACAGAGGGAAGTCAACGCCTGGTCCAGGGGACAGAAGAAAGGGGATAAAGAGGAAGAACATCCCTTCATGTCAGGGTTTGAGAATCACTTGGACTTTTAATGCGTGTTGTGGGGAGACCTAAGGGACCATTCCTCTCCCTACACAGGATTCCGAACAGAGTTAGGCCGAGCTGGAGCCTTAGACACCAGGAATGGGCAAGCAAGATGGCTCAGTGGGTTAACTGCATGCGGACAAGCCTGATGACCTGAGTTCTACCCTCAGAACCCACACAAGGCTGGATATGATGGGACACTTCTGAAATACCCACACTCCTGTAGAAAATTGGAGGCAAAGACAGAAGAATCACCTAGACGCTCTCAGGCAAAATAGCTGGGAGTATGCAGGGCAGCAGAAACAATAGAGAGCCTGTTTCACCTGGTGGAAAGAGAGGTCAGAGGACAATTTCCAGGGGTAAGATACCTGGAACTTGATTTACAGATGGTAGTGCGGTGCCACATGGGTGCTAGGAACCAAACCCAGGTCCTCTATAAGAGCAGCAAGAGCTCTTAACTAATGACCCATCACTCCATCTCCCCTTTTAATACTTTATTAGCATATATTTATTGTAGATAGTGATGCATTTCCAATGACATTTTCATACACTTTGACAACATTCACTGCCTCATCACCCTTCTCCCTCTCCCTGCCATTATTCCCATTTATTCCTAATGTAGTTCCATGTCTATTTTTGTTTATATCTTAAAATATTAGATTTTTATTTTAATCATATGTAGATGTATAGGAAGGATTTTGCACTTGAGTAAAGTCTTTCCTGAGTCATGATTGGTCCCTTGTCACCAGGCAACACTAGAGAACACCTAGAGATTAAATTCTTGATCATCCAGATGGGTCAAATGAAGACTTTAGATGGTGAATTGCCAAAGAATTGGGGCTCAGACTCAGTCTTATTTTTATCTCCTCAAACTGTTTCTAATCAATAATCTCCCCTATACAGATTGACCTTGATGGCCAGATAGTCCTTGATGGCCATGTAGACCCACAGAGGAGCACTGAACCACCAGGCCCCACAGTTATGCTTGGAGAAACTCCCACACAGCCTTCCCTGCTGCCTCTACTTTGCTGATCCTAAGAGGACAATGGCATGGCAAATCCTCAGTTGGTTTTTTTGTTTTGTTTTTTAATTTTCTCATTGCTGTGACCAAACACCTAACAAAAACCAATTTAAAGAAAAAGAAATTTTATTTTGATCTATGGTTTGGGGGTTCAATCATTATAGCAACAGTCTTTAACTCTCACTAAGCACTTACTGTGTAATAGACACCATGCTAGATACCGCATCACTGATTGTCAGAGAAGGATTTATGAAGATGAAACTTCCCTCGCCCCCATTTTATACATGACAAAGTGGAGACCCCAAGAATGAAACTACCAATCTCAGGCTCCATGATGCCACTTCCTCAAACCTCTTTGGGACTATCTTTGGTGATCCTAATATAAAATCAGACTGTCACATGACCACATACATATGAAGATGTCATGTTTTCTACTGTGTCATAACTGGAAATATGGGGCTACCAAAGAGAACAGCAGACAATTCTGAGACTTCTGAGTTCCCTGTTTAAGAGTCTCTCTCCATGCCAAAGCTATAATCTCACACAGAAATCTGCCATGGATACAGAACTTTCTAGAAGGAGCCAAATCTCTTGTTAGCAGAGGTGTGAATTCCGTCAAGCTATTTAATGACGTAAATTGACATTGGAGTCAGGTCCAACTTCAAAGTCACCTGATGGGAGCTGTTATTCTGTAAATATGTTTCTCATACTGGTTAATGAATAAAGCATTGGCCAATGGGAAAGCAAGATAGGCGGGGCTAGGAGAAAAGGAGGAAAGAGGAAGTAGGAAGGCGGAGTTAACATGGAGAGCCCAGAGAGGAAGCACGCCAGCCTCTGGCTGGTAAGGTGTGCCACGTGGAAATACTTAGAATAGTAGAAATGGGTTAATCATTAAGACAGAGCTAGCCAGTAACAAACTAGTACCTGTCCAACAGCCTTATATCAAATACAGAGTCTCTGCATGTTCTTGGAGGCTGGGGTGGCGGCAGAACCCGACCGGCAGGGAAAAACTTGTTCGTAACAGTCACCTCTCCCTAGAATAAGATGCGGTCATTAAGCTTTCTAATCCATGTGTAATTTTTTTTTTCCCTCTGCAAATGACAACAGCAGGTGGGAGCAATCGTACTTTGTAAGCATGCTACAATGGTAAGCTTGAGCCACAACTAGGAACACTGTTCAGTCACTCCCATAACACCCTGCCTGGCTTTGCATGGTGCAATGAGCACACTAGGGCTGATTCACACTGTTGCTGGATGCCAGACAACTTTGTGGTTCACCCTGGAAATTTTATTCAACTCAAGGCTGAATAAAGCTCGAGTTGTTTGGATTCTTTCATTGGTTAAACGTGTTCTTTGACCAATTTATTCCCATAGATAATACATTGTTTCCCCTCACCCACCCTCTCTAATCTCCCTCACACCCCCCTTTCCCACACCCATGCCTTTAGTTTGGTTTTGTCTTGTTCTATGATCCTAGGGTTTTAACCAGGGCATGTGTGGCCACAGGTTTGGAAACTTCAACTGGACCCTCGTGGGTTCACAGCTAAAGGCAAAGACTGACCTTCCCTTAGAACTCACCCGTTCGTTTTCCTGTTTGGTTTTATTTTGCTTTCTCTGACAGCTCTAGGAATGCACTGTCCATAATGTGAAACTACATAAATATAAATGAATTGACCTTGGGGAGAGGTTGGTGTTGATGGCAGGGAAGTTGGGGTGAGAGTGGTCAGTATGTATCCCAGTTACCTTCAACACAATCCAGAACTATCTGCAAAGTGAATCTCCATTGAGGAACTGTAAGGATCAGATTAGCCTTGGGCAGGTCTGTAAGGGACTGTGTTGATTGTTAATTGATGGAGGAGGGCCAGGCCCACTGTGGGTGGCACCATCCCTAGGCAGGTGGTTTTGAATCTTACAAGAAATCAAGCTGAGTTTAAGCTAGCATGCAAGCTGGCTGTCAAGGTGCTTTCCCTGTGGTTCCTGCTGTGCTACTTCAGCTGTGAAGTGAGTTCCTTGGTTAAAGGTAATGCTGTGTAGAATACCATGCAGGCCTGCCTCAAGTTCCTGTCTTAAATATATGCCTTGACGTCCCTCAATGATAGACTGTGACAGGGAATTGTAACCTGAATAAAACCATTTCTTCTCCTAAGCTGATCTTGGCCAGAGTGTTTATTTTCACAGTGGCAAACATAAAACTAGAAAAATATGCATTGTGTATGTGTGCAAAATTATCTAAAAGCCAATTTAACTAAAAAGCTAGAAAAGTCAGTTCTTTGGGCATGCAAGCAGCCATATGAAGCCAGTGGCTGCATCTCTGGATATGTAAACAGAGAGTTTCCATTTTTGTGGAAGACTTTTTAGATAATATGGTCAACTTGAAAGAGTTCAGTAGACCTTGCATGGTGCTTTCTCCACATAGGTCTATGTTTGCACAGCTGACTGCAGCAGGATGGTGAATCTATGAGGTCCTTCTGTACCTAGCATGGTCTGATACCCCTTGGTGTGAGATGGGAATTCTCAGAATGCCTTCCTTTCTTCCTGTGAGGCTGATTTTTTAAGTAGTGATATCAAGTTCTCCAGAGAAGGGAACTTTGGAAACTGAGGTTGGCATTCCTCAAGCACCTGAGAATCCAAATATGATTTAAAGGCATCATTCATGAGAAGGCCTTCAGAGCAATAGGGTGTGCTTATTTGCTGTCAAAAATATAATTCCAAGGAAATCTAAACCATGAGAGACTGTCTGCCTTAAAATGAATAGCCCAGGAGCAAACAGGAGGACAAATTCTTTACATCTGTTCATCTTTTTCATTTTCCCCCAACATGACCATATTTTTGTATAAAATATGTTATGTGGATATGAAATATGTCATGTTCAGACTTTTTTTAAATTCAGAGGATAACACCTCAATAATGTCTCTATCTAAAAGCATTCTATTTCCAAGAAACGTTCAGAGGAGTTCGCAAACATATTTTTGTAAAACAGATAAACAGTGTTAATGCCAGATACATCATGTGCCAGGAAAGTGTTCCTATTATAAATTTGTTTTGTTTGGGAGGAAAAGAAACTAACAAGGGAGAAAATCAGTTGGCTGAGACTGAGTTAAAGAAAGGCGAATTCTTCTTTCTTGGCATTTTACAGTTCGTGGTGCAATCTTGGTTTTCCCACTTGTAAAGATTGTGGGAACTAAACTAGGTAAACTCTTTTCTTGTTAAATGAAGGCAATTGATGACAAGACTCATGATATGTAGGTACATAAAAGATTTTGAAGTTGTTGGCGTTTCTTCATCTTAGTCACAGATTGTCCAAGCTAGCCCTTTGTCCTAACTGGATGGTCTTATATGTCTGCATCTGGTAAGCAATGTGACTCCCATTCTAGAATGTGGGCAGAGGAGGGTTGTCAAAATGGCGCCACCCAGTGGCCCTGAACTGACAATGCAGGATCCTTCTTGGGATGGGAGCAGAATAGTAGACCAGATTGGGTTTCCTTTCACGATGATACCGAACTTTAGACAGAAGACAGAGCTCAGGCTTGCAATTTCTGCTTTTTTTTTTTTTTTTTTTTTTTGCTTAGTATCAGGACCCTATCCTAGCTGAATTTCTGTTTCTGTGACAACTACCTTGACCAAGACAGCACTGGAGAGGAAAAGGTTCATTTGGCTTACAGTCTGTTGCTTCTGAGACAAGAGCAGAGAGCACGCCCCGTTGTTTGTTGGTGTTCAGCTAGCTTTCTTCATTCTTACACAGCTCAGGGCCCCATTGTAGGGAATGGTGCCACCTACAGGGGACCAGGTCTTCCTACAGGAATTAACAAGTAAGATCATCCCTCAAAGACATGCCACAGATCAACCGAATCTGGAGAGTTCCCCATTGAGACTCCCCTCTAGGTGATTCTAGGCTGTTCCAATTTGACAGTTAAAACTAACCAGCACAATTGTGCTTGCTAGATTCTCTAGGATTCCCAAAATTATAGGTAAGGTTCCAGCATCATCTCTCGGAGACTAGGATGAATTGTCTGGTTTTCAAAAGTAAATGAATGTTTCTTTACAACATTTCCATCTATTTTACACAACCGTTGCCTCATGTCCATCCTGTCAGGAAAGATCATCTTTGTACCTGCTGTCCAGAACTCTCTTCTGAGGGTCCTCTTCCAAGTGGCAATCAGAATAGCTTTCTATCCCCTCTGATCCGATGAATGAGTGGACGTACTATGCCATCCAAAGCTGCTCAGCAGTCTGGCATACAAACCCAATCTTCTCATTGTCCAATGTTCGACTTTGTGACATTGGATATGTTACTGACACTTTTTAAGACAGAGTTTCTTCGTCTAAGAAAAAAAGGACCATGACACTTGCCTTAGGGCCATTGTCAGTGCACAGTGAGAGTATTATGACTGAGATGGTTTTGAATTTAACATCAAAATCATTTATAGTTGGCTTGTTAGAAATACACTTAAGGAATGCTTATTATGTATGTGTTGGGAGTATGTGAATGTGTGAGTGCAGGTACCTATAGAGTTCAGAAGATAGCATCAGATGTCCTAGAGCTAGAGCTAAAGGCAGCTGTGAGTCGCCCACCATGGATGCAGGGAGCTGAACTTGGATTCTCTATAAAAAGATACTCTCAACTGCTGAGCCATCTCTCCAGCCCCTAGAAATTTATTCTTACAGTGGTTCATCTCTGGAATGATTAAAAAATTTTCCCTCCATAGAAATACAGTCACATGCCACATAGCATTTGGTCAGCAGCAGACCACAAGGATGGTAATGGTTACTGTAATGCCTGGATCTGAAAAATCTTGTTGACTAGTGACATCATGATACAACACTGTGGGGGGGGGTACTGTGGGGAGTCCTGGGGACACAACATAGGACAGACACCCTTTTCCCAGAGAAAGCAGGACAAGCTCTTCTTGCAAGAAACCCACAGAAGAAACAAAGGGTACCTTGGTATTTTTGAGTTCTTAATTTGGGTACCTGGCCAAGGTCCATTGTCCCTTTCCCTTTTTTCTCCTTTATGTCCCATTAGACACTTAATAATACCCCCCATACCCAATAACTGAGATTTACATTGTATGCAAATGAGCTTAACTAATCCAGGGTTTTCCCTCTGGAGTGGGTTTCATGGTCCCATTTCTTAGGTTATCTAAAATATCAGCTCAAGGAATGGAAATGGTAATTTGAGCAGGATTTCCTGTTAAAGTTGGCTCAGTAGTTGGAAAAAGATTAGAAATTTGGGAGAAGATCCAAATGTTTGCTTTTTCTCCATAGGAATAGAGAGAGCAAGAGGCAGGAGTGAGAGGGAACCAGGGAAGGGGGGGTCAAGGGAAAAAGGGGAGAAGGGGAGGAGGGTGAAGGAAAAACACAGGGGAGAGAAATCCACAGAAAGAAGAGGACAATGATAACTTATAAAGCTCATCCACATCAAAAGGAAGAGAACAGATGCCCATCACAGGGGCCAGCACCCAAAAGGACCAACTGAGGTCTCTCTCAAGTGGCTTGCTGATAACAAAGCTTGCAAAGCTCAGCATTAGTCAGGCTCAAAATAGCCAGCATGGACGTTCTGCAGGCATTGGCACTGGGCTCATAGCTCACGCCAGGAACAAGCCTGCTGTAGTCTGATGTTTTGCAAAGCTTAGAAAAGGAAGCATATTCCAAAGAATGTGCTGGATCCAAGCTGTTGTCCTAGGCAGCCATGTTTCGTTTGTTTGTTTGTTTGCAAAATTATAAGGCCACAGGTGCCCTGTTGCCTAGAAGGTGGTTTGCTTGGACTATGACTGTAGTCTAGGTCTCTTGGCAATTCAGAGAAGTCTTTTACCATTGACAGGCCTTTCTAAAGAGGTCCAAAACCCTGCCTTTGGAAGGCAGTTCCCATTCATGTTCTAGCCTTCCTTGGGTCCTCTCCATCATCCTTCAAGGACCCTGTAGCATTCTGTCTAGATGTTTGTGATTACTTCTGCATCATACTTTAACATGAATATGTTTTAAATTCACCAGTTTAAATAATTGTGATGATGAAAATGATAATCGAAACAAAACACTTTGAATAAACCAAACAGTTATGGAGCTGGAAAAATAGTTCAGTGGTTAACAGCATGTACTGATCTTTCAGAGGAACTGGGTTTGACTCCTAGCACCCACATGACAGCTCCCAACAACCTATAACTCCAGTTCTAGATCCAGCACCCTCTTCTGGCCTCTGCAGGCATTGCACACACAAAGTGCACAGATACACATCTAGGCAAAACACCCACACATAAAATAGATATGAAAAAATCTTTTAAAATATTTTTTTAATTATTCTTGGATGGCTAAGCATTGTGACATGTATAGATTCAAAGACTGAATACCAAATTTTCTTCCATATTTCACTATTAACATTTTGGTTTTGGCAATAGAATGTAATAGCCCACTGAAGATACTTCCCTGGGAAAGCAGAGTTCATATTACCTTATCTGGAAGATTCCACAATTGTCTGGGCATAATTAAGAGCTAATATTCCCCCAGATAAGGTTTGTATGGAACCACTCCCTGACTCCAACCAGAGATCCAAAATGGAAAACAACACTACTTTAGGGAAGGTGGTTGCAAAACTCAAAGTGGTACTCAGGCACTGCCAGGCTTTTAGACAGTCAGGCATCTGCAAGTGAGACAGAACAGGAAGAGAATGGAACAGATGTTTGATTGCCGATTCTAATAAAGCTGGAAGCTCTGGCCTCCTGCCTCTCAGCTTTCTGCAGCATGACTGTGATGAGTTGGACTGTGAATCTCCCATTTACAATCTTACCACTGAGGGTGGAACTGGTACCCATTAACAAGCTCTCTGGAGCCAGAACTTCTGAGATGTGACACTTTTCAGGCCAAAGCCTGTCAAAAAATCCAGAACAAGCTAACTGATTTCTCTCCTCAGGAGAGGAAATATTTCCATCTTTTCAGACAAGGACTTCTGGCACTTTGAATGAATGATGCTGAGAGAAGAAAAGAATGGAGTATGTACTACCCCAGGAAACAGGTTTCAAAAGAACATCCCAAACAGGAATCTTGAGCTGCTTTCCATGGAAAGGAAGGCGGATGGAAATGTGTCATTCTCACTAGCATCTCCTCCTCCTTCAGCCAAATGAGCTGTTGTGTCATGACACATTTAGATACACAGAAACGTGTATTTGAGCAGTGAGAGTTTTTTTTTTTTAAATCTGTTCTTAATTATCCAGAGTGCTTGAAATCTTCCTGGCAGCATCTTCCATCCCACCCTCTTCTTGGAACATCTGTATAGGCTGAAATCAGCAGGGTTGGGTTGTGACTGGTTACTGTCTTGTCTGTGAGGAGTATTGACATGGTTGCGATAACTTTGGCCAGTTTCAGGACTATGATTAGCTCAGAAAATAATTCTAGCTGGGAAGCTCCGCTGTGGTTTTCCCCAGAAAGCCACACCCTAAACTCGTTTGAAGAGGAGTTTTTATGCCCCTCAGTTATAATTTCTCTTCTTCATAGTAACTTATCTAGGCAGAAAGCAAAGGCAAACTCAAGCAATTTGGATCAACTCCACTCACAGTCATTGAGTTTTAAAGCATAAATCACATAGGGCAAGGGAAGTCCAGAAATGCATGGTAACAGATAAACCATAGGATATCAGCTTCCTGCTACTAGCCTTGTTTGGGGACTTGAAGGGACCTGAAGAAGCCTTGGACAAATGTGTGAAGAGCAGCCAAAGTTTGCACAGCCATGTCAAGAATCCCAATGCCTCAGACCCAAGGGAGTGGCAAAGCCTCTTCTGTAGAAGATGAAGTTCAGAGGGATGGTGAAACCCTCCTCTGGTCAAAGTGTAAATGTTGTCAGTCTGTAAAATAAGTAGCAACTGCAGCTCCCTCCCTGAGTATTTTCAGCCTAAGATAGCTCACCTA
This sequence comes from Cricetiscus sungorus, assembly GCA_030556225.1. Lineage (NCBI taxonomy): Eukaryota > Metazoa > Chordata > Mammalia > Rodentia > Cricetidae > Cricetiscus > Cricetiscus sungorus. Next base: position 136,741,875 of record JANBXA010000734.1, read on the forward strand.
CAGAACCTCCTATGGAGACTAGCTAACTCCTCCCCTTGCACTGTGCATAATAAATGTTCTGGGTTTGCAGATGTTGTGTGGAAGTTGGTACAACTCCATCAGCATGCACAGAGCCTGCATGAACCCAGCTTTCTGTATGTGTGTCCATTTCTGTCCTTTCTTCATTCCCATGCTGGCTTGAGTCAGGGTATCAGACCCAAGTCACATGCATCGTTCTAGGGACTGATAAGTCTGAATTATGCCCAGACAATGTGGAAGCTGTCAAGTAAGTTAATGTGAATCCCATTGTCCAGGGAATACACCCAATGTCTGTCTTCTTTGGAAATCCTTACCGGGCCTTCAAAAGACATTGTGAAGGTAGAGCAATGAGTAAGATACAGAATGGCATCTTTAAAGGACTGGGGAACTAATGGCAAGGGAGAAGAGGAGACTGTAAAAGCAACAAAGGGGTCTGGAGAAATGATTCACAGTAAGAAGAGTGCTTGCTGCACAAGCAGGAGGACTTGAGTTCAAATCCTCAACATCCAAGTAAAAAGTTGGGTGTAGCCATGTGCGTCTGTTAACTCCAGCTTTGTGGAGGGGGATGCAGGTAGACAGCAGACTCTCTGGCACTTGCTGGCCACCAGCCTAGCTCTGAGTTCAGGAAGACATCTTGTGGAATGTAATAAAGGCAAACACCTGCTTTCCTCTGGCTTTCATGCACATGTGCCAGGGCAGAATGAAAATATACAATGTGCACACGGGAAAAGGATGAATGAATGAGTGAATAGCAGACATATCCTCTGGACCAATAAAAAATTAAGGAAGAAGAAAGAGTATTGTAACCATGGCCAAACAGTTAATTCCTTGGGGCCATATTGAAAAAAAAAAAAAAAAAAAAAAAAGTCTTCCCTGGGAGTAATTTAAACAATGTCTACTCTTCCTTCACAAAGTCCCAACAACAAATCAAAGCATAATCCTACCCAAGTTCAGACTTGGAACCAATGAGTTCATTTGGGTTGCCATCATGAGCATGGATGCGGGGTTATTGGCAGGAGTATAGTGACCCCAAAGAATCAATAGTTCATTGGGCTGTCCTGATGAGCATGGATGAGGGGATGCTGGCAGGAGCATAGTGACCCCAAAGTAGACACACTGGAAAGTCTTCACCCAGCATGTGTGATGGTCTTCCCACAGCCTCAGAGATGGAGTCCTTCCCTAGTGTTCTCCACCTATATAATCTAGTGCCCCCTTTGGGCTCCAAAGCCACATGAAATTAGGGGGAAACTGTAAACAATTGACCAGGGAGTGTGGAATGAATGTCAGGAAATGATTCAGTGGCCCTCCCTATCCAGTCTTCTGAGGAAATGTCAACAGTCTACAGATCCACTCCCGATGACCCGTTCTTGGGCAGGCACAGCTAATCTGATGAAGATGGCGGCTTTGCTGGGAGGATAGTACTGTACAACATGTTGTGACCAAACTACTATCTGGCAAAGCAGGACCCTGCACCACAGTCCCTCAGCAATGCTTGCCCAGTGAATGAACAGATGGATGTGTGGCTGAACCCACATGTACCTAAACATGTACCTCTAGGCACAAACAACAGATGCCATCCCTGAAAATAATCTTTCTCTCTTTCTACCTCTTTCCCCTCTATCTATCTATCTTAAAAAATACAATGAAAATGAAGGTAAGTTCTTCAGTAGAAAATGAAAGCTTGTCGGGTACATGTGTGGTTGGGAGCAGACACCCCAGGAACTAGGAGTCACTAGCTGCTAGACACCCCTCACCTTGTCACCTGCAGAGCTGGATTTGGACTTTGTTCATGATCATCTAGTTTGATGGTGTGGAGAGAAGGCTGAGCCCATCCTCATCTCACCACATACACTGATGGCACAACGTGACTAGTGTTGGTCTGAAGCCCAAACATGCTGTCACCAGATAAGAAGCAGACATGATTCTGTCCATATGAGAAGGAAGGTTGTGATTGCCAAGGAGGCCATCACAGGAAGCCTCTAACCATCCTACACACAGCCAGGTGCAGGAAGAGACACAGATAATTGGAACCTTAATCAAGTTTGTGAAAACAAACATATTCATGTAGCAGCTAGAAACGAGTCAGCTTTACAGTCAGAACCAGGATGAAGAAGCTGTTCACTGAATTTGCAAAGAGGGGAGAAGGATTTAGATTGGGGAACAAAATGGACTCAGGTTGGGCGCACCAGTTTTATGGTGGCAGATGGACATCTGGGAAGAGATGATAAGCAGTGAGTCTCCTGCAGGGCAAGGGTCAGACATTTTGACGTTAATAGCTTATGATGGCAAGTAAAGAGAGGGCCAAGGGGAGAGGGAGAGGCAGAAGGCAAGAACACAGAAGTGCAATGCACATCCAAGGGACATAAAGGGGACAGATGGAAGGACAGGAGGAGGTTAGGGCAGGCTGATGGCTCCAACAAGAAGGAAATTTCTAGAAGGCAGCATATAACAACAGTGGCTTTTATACAATTTGTGACTGGTAAAGGTAACCCTGAGATGATCACCGACCTTCAAACAACAAATTTCAGTTGTGTTGAGTGATGCAAACTAGACTGTGAGGACCAATAGTGAGTACATTTGGGGCTGGAGGCGGAGATGGCTCTGTGAGTCAAAGGCTTCCTGCATACACTGGAAAATCTGAGTGCGATCTCCAGCACCAACATCCAGGCATGGTGACATATCTCTGTTAGCCTAGGACTGGTGGGAAGGAGACAAGCAGATTCTGGGGCTTTACTGGCCAGCCAGTCTAGCCCAAACTGGAAGTGGTAAATCCAGTGAGAGACTCTGTCTAAAAAAAAAAGAAGAAGAGTAACAAAAGAAGGCACCCAACACAGACCTCTGTTTTCAATTCACTCATACTTGCACACATATGCAACACACATACATGCAATATAATCCATAAAAATAAAGTTGAATCCTGTAAGTTATCTCATAAACCCTCTGCATGTCAACAACAACAACAACAACAACAATATAATAATAATAATAATAATAATAATAATAACTACTCAAAAGTAAACAACAAAGCTTCGATTTTGTTGAAGTCACTCTAAGCTCTTCTTTATGGTTTAATAACAAACTACACAGTCCCTAGCTCTTAAGTACCATCATCTTTATGTATCTCTATTAATGTAGATGTTTTCCCTCTGTCCCTCCACAACTTTTTTATGTAACGTTTTTGTGAAGAAAAGCAAGTTGTCATATGAAATTGCTCATCACGGATTTTACTCTAACTGATACCTGGGTGTGGAGCTAATCAGACCCTGTTGCATCTCCACAGAGCTACTGTATTGATTGCCAGCTTAACCTTTTAATATTTATTTTTAAAACCACGAGTTTTCGTGTGTGTTGGGTATGTGGATATATCTGCAGGCACACGCAGAGGTCAGAGATGCTGAATCCCATGGCATCACAGACAGTTGTGAGCCACCTGACGTGGGTGCTAGGATCTGAACTCAGATGTTGTGGGAAAACAGAAAGCATTCAGCCAGTAGTCTATCATATGCACCAAGAAACATAATTTTAATGCTCATCCTCAAACCTTAGAAAAGTGGGGTTTTAGTGATTTTGGAGACTAGCTGACACTCTGCCTGAGTTTTTACTTGAAAGCCTAATTTAGCTAGGTATAAAAATCTCAGCACCTATTTCTTTACAATGTCATCTTAACACATTATTCCATCTTTTATTTTGCCATAAATCACAGTTGGAGGACAGTCCAATGATAGCGTTTTCTACTTTATAACTTATTTGTGTGTGGTATGATGGGGAATGTTCTTCTGTATATATGTCTGTCTTACTGGTTGATGAATAAAACACTAATTGGCCAGGCAGGATGATAGGTAGGACTGGGAGACAAGGAGGATTCTGGGAAGGGTAGGCAGAGAAGAATCATCATGAGATCCCAGGAAGTGACATAGCTGGGCAGAATCAGAGTACAAGCAGGGACAAACAGGAAATTGCATTCTGCTCTTCTCTGCAGACATGCTGAGTCAGTTACCATATAGGATGCCAGAGGAGTAACAGGTCCCCAGACCTTTCTCCTGTAAGAGAAGACCATGAGGAAATACTTAGATTAGTAGAAATGAGTTAATAGTTAAGATAGAGCTAGCCAATGAGAAACTCTAGTCACTGGCCAACAATTTCTAATAATATAGCATTTGTGTGTTCTTTGTGGCAGAGAAGGGCAGTGGAACCTGCCAGGCCAGAAAACTCACATTACATGTGTACATGTGTGTGCATGCACCATGTGTGTGCCCGAGGAAACCAGAAGAGGCAGCCAGATGTCCTGGGCCTGGATTTACAGAGAGTTGTGAATCGTCCAACATGGTCAGCAGGAAACTGAAGTTGGGTCCTCTGTAAGAGCATCAAAGTTCTTAACCAGTGAACATATCTCTCGAGCCTCCTGGCTCTTACTTTTTCCACACATCCCTTTCATGATGTTCTTTAAGGCCTCACCTCTTGATACAGTTCACATCTCACCATGACTTTTAGAGTGGGCAAGCATTCAAACCACAACATCTTATTCATGTGGCTCCCCTTCCTTCAGTAGCCCAGGTCTCCTAACTTTCTAATCTTGGGCTCTGGCACATCCTGTCTTCATATAGTTTTCAAAGCACATGTCAGCTTGCTCTCCGGGCTCTCTCTCCTTCATATTCTTGTTCCGTGTTTGAATCTGATTCTTGTCCTGTGTCTATTTTGCTCAATTTGAGTTCTGCCCTCAACAGTTTATCCTTCAGAAGTGACAGTCTTGGCAGGCCTTGCTAAGATTTCAAGGAAGGTAGACTTTGTGTTAGATAACACAACGGACTTGTTCTAACCCTGTGCCATTAGAGTGCAGAAAGCACACAATGGAAACCTGGGGACTCTCAGCAGACCGGGTGCATTATTTCTACCCTTAGCTTTTTCCTGTTAATTTATTGTGCTATCACTCAGGTCCTCGTAGCTGCTGAATGTCTACTCCCCACTAAATCAAAGCTCATCAGCTTGATTTGTTGACAATATTCATGCGTTTTGATTTTGCTTTTCTTTGCTCTACTGGAAGAAGATTAAAAAGATTCAAAACTTTCTATTATTGGCAGAATAGCCTAAGAAATTTATACATTTCCATATTTTTGATACAGTAAGAAAAATAAGTATATCGTATGTATTCTTCAGAAAAGAACAAAATAAAATGATAGACATTTTGGCATGTAAGTAGACTAGACATCTCTTCTATGAGTAGAAGCTTGGACTATAACCAGGTTCATCACCAGTTCTAGAATTCAGAGCAGCTATGACCATGAAAGACATTGACTGGCACCCATTAGACCTGGGTTCAAATCTAACCCTACCACTGACTGTTTTCATGAGAGACTCCTCTGTGCCCTTCCCATTCTTGACAGAAAATTGGAGATGACATCGCTAGCATGAAACTAAGCTCTACACTCACAGTTAGGTTTTCTCACTCTAAAATTTACTTATTATGAGGGGCATGCATGGAAGTGAGAGGAAAGTTTGTGGGAGTCATTTCTCTTCTTCAACCATGTGGGGCCCAGGATGGAACTCAAGTCATCAGTCTGGGCCACTCTTATCTACTGACCTATCTCACTGGCTCTTTTCTTGATTTTAGAAGGAAACGTTTTTTTAAAAAAAAAATCTTGTGAAATGAGTTAACTTAACTCAAATATGTCTTGAAATGACTTCTGATATATTACTAAGCTGTAGTCTTGAAGCTCTCAGGGGCACTGGCATACTCATGCTATTAGGATAAACATCAGTATATAAGGAATGGTAATACTTAGGCAGAGAGGGAACAGGCCCTCCACATAGGTTTTCCAATCCTGTTCATCAGGAAAAATTGGGTAATAGATAATACAGTCTGAAAAGATCCGGGGCATTTACACTCTGGGGAGTCTGCTGACACAGCCTTCAAGTGGAAAGCAGAGACTGTTACTCACACAGCCCCACTCGCTCTGCCTCACATCAACTTAACGAATTGGTGTAAAACACAGAGTTACTGCAGCAATTATCTGAAGGGCTTTGTCACGCCACTCCAGACCATGAGCATCTCAAATCTCCCAATATGGGAAATGGCTTCCGTGATGAATGCTCTGCATCTGACTCTGGGAGCCCTTAAATTACAAACACGAGATTGCTAGACACTTTGACAAACAAACTCAGGCATATTCTTCTTCCTAAAGGTTGCCTGGCCTGAAGATATTTTAAAATATTCTCCTTGCATGCATTTTCTCTGCTGCAACCGACACAACACATTACCTGGGCTCTCAGTTGCTCTCTCCCACCCATAAGCCCTTGTATCTTACTCCATTTGGCATCACCAGTGCTTGGTGTACCATCTGGGCCTGATTTATCTGCATCCCGTGTTCAGGAACTAAGTGAAGGAGTCTGCCTTCTTCATCCCAGGTGTCCACACTGTGGTAGCTCATTTTATCATGTAATTCTATTCCTACATGTTTCTGGGAGGAGATTGGGGAAGTGACTTTCAAAGACACCTATTTGGGCCAGCTCAGTGGCTCAGTGAGTAAAGGTGCCTGCTACCAAGCCTGATGACCTGAGTTTGATCCCTGGGACCCACATGATGGAAAGAACCAACTCCTGCAAGGGGTTCTCTGACCTCCAAGTGTGGATCATGAGATGCATTCATGTGCTCTCTCTCTCTCTCTCTCTCTCTCTCTCTCTCTCTCTCTCTCTCTCTCTCTCTCTCTCTCTCTCTCCCCCTCTCTCTCTCTTCCTAACTTAAGACTATAAGACATAGATGTACAGCCTGCTTTATACCACAGATCTGTTCCCAAACAGCGGAGTGTACCTTTAATTTCCAGCCCCAGGTGTCATTTTTCATGCATTATAGGATCCCATTGTTTGAAGAAATCCTGGAAGAACACTTACCTAAAGCCAAATGCAATTGGTTTCCTTAACTTCTTGTATAGGCTGGATTTCCTTCTGTTTGCATGACACAAGTGTTACAGCATGTTGTTCCCAGCCGGCCTCCCGGACCCGCCGCCACGTGGGCCCACAGCCGCGCCAGCCCCAAATAACACTCAGAGACTCTGTATTTGATACAATCCCATTGGCCAGTTACCATTATTGTTTATGGGCTAGCTCTGCCTTAATCATTAACCCATTTCTACTTATCTAAGTATTTCCACGTGGTCGTCTTATGGGGGAGCCGCGCGGCAGGCTTCCCGGGCTACATCTTGACTCCACCTTCCCATTTCCTCTTTCCTTCTCCTAGTCTCCTAGCCCTGCCTATCTAGTTTTCTATTGGCCACAGAGCTTTATTAACCAGTATGAGACACATATATACAGAATAACATCTCCCATCACACAAGATCAAAGCATGTACAGGCCTAAGAATTAGTGGGTCATATTTTGAAAGTTTCCGTGCATGTACTCAACAGAGAGAGAGAGAGAGAGAGAGAGAGAGAGAGAGAGAGAGAGAGGAGGGAGGGAGGGAGGGAGGGAGGGAGGGAGGGAGGGAGGGAGGGAGAGAGAGAGACAGAGAGAGAGAGAGACGGAGACAGAGACAGAGAGAGAGCATGAATGCATGTGTGTACATGCATACATGCAGGAGTGTGTGTGTGTGTGTACACACAGAGACCAGAGGTTAATGTTGGGTGTCTCCTTATATTTTTGAAACAAAGTCTCTCACTGAACTTGGAACTGGTCAGTTCAGCTCGGCTGACTAGCCAATAGGCTTCAGGAAATAATACATCTCTGCCTCACCACACCAAGGCTACACACATGGGTATGTTTGACTGACCTTTCACATGGGAGCTGTAAACAAAGGGTCCTCATGTTTACACAGCAGGTACTTTGCCAACTGAGTCATCTCCCCACCCCCTGTAAAGCTTCTAAGAACAAGAGACACAAGATTTTGTTCTAGACAGGACAAACAAATAGAATCAGATTTGTGTCTAAAGGTGGGAAGCTAAAAGCAGCAGGATTTCCTGAGTTGGGCTGGCAGTGGTACCCGTTGCCAAGGTATAGAGGAATCCCTCTGGTGGGCCCCACCTGTTCATGCTCTCCTGCTAGCAGCCAGGATGATGCAAAAATGATCAAATATCTCTCTGAGTTGCAAAACTGATCAACTCCCCATCTGAGCCATAGTCACTCTCCATTCCATTCTAAGAGAACCACCATTTAAGTCTTAATTAAAAACAAACCCAAATACAAAATCTCCCCCACCTCCACTTCCTGACTAATTTCTTGGTATACTGACCTCCAGGAAAAAATCAGAGATACGTATCTCATGGGATGCTTCTGTTGTTTTTCTGAAAGTGAAACTTTAAGGGAAATTGTGATTGCTTAACATAATTTTCCTCACATCCTCAGGCTGCAAGAAGCAATTCCTTGAAGCAAGGGAACAGATGGTAAGAGAGAGGTCTGTTAATCACTGCTCCTGGCCCTCCCCAAACCACAGAGCACCCATTAATTTCTGCATCTCAGTAAAAGCCAGTGCGGGAGAGTGTCAAGCACCTGTGTGACCACAGTCAGCGATGCTTCAGCTTAATGAGAGAAGGGAGAATGTCTTTGTGAAGCATCTCACCCAAATCTAGTGGCCAGCAGTGCACTGCAGAGGCAGCAGCTAGGGCTGTCTGATGCCGTCTACTCTCCACGTAGCGGAGCAACTAAGCCACAGAGAAGAGCACAAATGCCCATAAGGGACAGGCTGGTGCTGAAGAGTCTGCAGAAATGTGTAATCAGGCTAGGTTTCAGGCCACAGGAGCTGTGGCTGTACCAGCAAACTCAGCTTTCAAATAGCAAAGAAAAAGCAAAGAAAAATGAACTGTGCAAACCAAGAAGGAGGAAGAGGTGGAAGAGGAGGAGGAGGAGACAGAGAAGGAGAAGAGAAGAAAAAGAAAAAGAAAAATTAAAAAAAAGAGAGAGGAGAAGGGGGAAAAAAGCGAGTAGAGGGGAGGAAAGGAAAGCTTTGCTGCTTCCTCTGCCTGTTTCTCTGGTGTAAACACTCCTGCCTTGGCTTATTTCTAACTACTATTATAAGTTTAACAATGGACAGATGGACCCTTGCCATTGGACAGTCACCTGTACCTCTCTCAATCCTGAATACGCCATCAAGTTCTTGGTCATCAGCTTATTGTCTAATCTCATTTTTCTGTCCTCAGAGTGAAAGCTACTCATCACAAAAGTAATAATGACAATGTTGAACAAAACCCCCCTATGATTACATTCTGCAGAATTCTCTCTAACTTAGATGCATAAAGGTTTCCCATTAAAGGCCATGCCACAGGAATTCTCAAAAGTGTCACCTGGAAATGCTGTGTCCCTGAAGGCTGTTTTTATAATCAACCTGAAGTGTTGTGAGCCCTTTTCACGTTTATGATCCAAGGAGTGTACAGTGGGATTTTCTAGTTTGATGGAGTCTTATAGTCAGAGATCGGGAACTGGGGCAGAGGGCACAATCTGCCTTCTATTAAGCCACACCCGGGAAAGATCAGCTGAATTGTCACATGACGTCATTCCTCTATATTTCCAGTTTAGTGTGATATAGCAATTTTTTCCCCGCATGCATAGTATTCATGTTAACATAAGGTAGGTGGTGATTATTGACTCTAAACTATTCACTGTTCCACGGGGAGCATGAAGTGGGGTCTCACCTCGAAAAAGTGTTCCCAAATTCTTCAGCTTTAATGTCTATTACAGTTAGCATTTACTCTCAGCTCAACACAGCCTTAAATCACCTGAAGAATTTTAGTTGAGTTGCCTTTATCAGGTTGACCTACGGACATGTCTCTAGAGGATTGTCTTAATTGTTCATTGCAATGGGAAGGCCCAGCCCACTGTGAGTGGCACCATCCCTAGGCAGGTGGTCCTAGGCAGCTAAGCACGAGTAAGCCAGCAAACAGCATTTCTCCACTCTTCCTGCTTCTCAGTCAATTCCTGACTGAGTTCATACCCTGACTTCTGACAATAATGAACGGTGACCTGGAAGTGTAAGCCAGGTAAACCCTTTCCTCCCCTAAGTTGCTTTTGGAAACCATGTCACAGCGACAGAAATAAAACTATAGCAGTCATGAATATTGATAGAAATGACCCACACAAACAAAAGCATCTTAATAAATGTCAAGCTTCATATGGGACTGCTCACTAAGACCCAAATGTTTGCTCATCAGCAACATTTATCGTGGACAAGTCTCATGGATGCATCGCTTGGAGGGAAGAGTCAAGTCCATCCCCACTGTAGCCAGCATCCCGATGTAGGATCACTACAAATCTAGGTGGCTTTCCCTTCCATCAGGCTACAGGAACCAGCCCCACTTCCTAAATGACAAGAAAAGCAGGGGAAGATGACGTCACACCAGAGGGAGCCATGCATTCCAAGGGTTAATCACCCACCAGCCCCAGCCTCACAAACAGTAACAGCTCATCTAGATAGGCAGTCCTCAGTAGGCACTCAGGAGACCAGCCTGGTGTGCAGACTGCCATTACTGTGGACATGGCATGTCTGTGTGGGCCCTCTTTGCATGGGTACACCTATCCAGGTGCAAACAAATACTAAGTATCAGGCTGTTATCTGGAAAATCTCAATTCCTGTTTCCAAACACATAGTCACTATCTACAAAATTGGAACTTGGGTCTAGGTATGTAGATAAGGAGTTGTTAGTGGTACACATATTAGACTACACTTATCTCATGGTTATGGACAGTAATCACCTGCTTATTTAAATTCACACTCGAGCCTTAATTTATTATAGTCCTTATCTCTAGAAAGAAAACCATACTACTACTTCAGAAGGCTTTGTGAATGGATCCGAGATTTTCCCAAGATTACAGCTAGCCAGAAGACTTACAGGTTTATTTTAAGCTAGAAGGGACTGGGTGAGATAGAAAACCTTTTTCCTGGTTCCGATATTCCCAGGGATGGGACCTCCAAGCTTCCGGGGCCAGACCTTCTATGCTGAGTAAGAGGAGTAGGGAATGAGTTGCCTAGTTATTGAGTGACAGCCCGTGGCTTCCTGTTACGGCAGGTTCCCCCCCCGCTGGCTGCCGCTGGGTCTGCCGCCATGTGATCCCCAAATAACACTCAGAGACTCTGTATTTGATATAATCCTGTTGGCCAGTTACCATTATTGTTTATGGGCTAGCTCTGTCTTAATTATTAACCCATTTCTACTTATCTAAGTATTTCCACGTGGCTCATCTTATCTGGGAGCTGCAGCCAGCATCTTCCTTCTCTCAGGTCCCCATCTTGACTCCTCCCTTCCTCTTCCTCTTTCCTCCTTGTCTCTTAGCCCCACCTATCTTGCTATCTCATTGGCCCAATGGTGCTTTATTAATTAACAAGTATGAAAAACATATATATACAGAATAACATCTCCCATCATCTCCTCTTTTCTGTCTAAAATAAAAAGAAGGGTTTAAACCTTATCATAGTAAAATATATCATAAAACAGTTATCAAATAAGAATTACAGTTAACAATATTTAGTCCATTAACATTTTGTAAGACTTAAAGAAAATATCATCTATCCTATCTTTGTGAGTCTAAAGTCCTATATGTAACTTATCTTTAATCCTAACTAAGGAAAACTATAACCATAACTATCTGTCTTCAACTCCATCAAAGACCACAGAAGGATAATATATAAACTCTAGAAATGACAGAGACAACTCATTGCCTGTTCAGTCACCCGAAGTTCTTCTATAATGTTCCATCTTCAGCCCATAGGCCATAGTGTGTCTGGCAGACTCTTCAGCAAAGCAGGAAACTTTAAACTGTCCACCTGTATTGCCAGTTTGTCAGTCACTTTTCTCTGTGTCCTGTAGACTGTCTGGCTGTCTGGCAGCCTCTTCCATGAAGCAGGAATCCTGTAGCAATGTCCATCTTGCATCAGCATGGGTCCTGCATGTCTAGTTTATTCAGCATATAGTCAGTCTAGACAAGAGCAGTATTCTGTCCAAATGGCCATATTAGAAGCAAACTTCATTATGCGTTTCTTCGATGTCCATCTTTCTTTCTGATGCAGGTGGTGTTACCAGGAGCAATTGTGCCTCACTGTCAAGAAAACCCCTAATCCATTTTAAATGCCATATTCTGTAGATCTTTGAAAGGTTTGAAGAATGCCTATTCATCTCAAATACATCTCTGCATATCTAGAAATCCTAACTAACTTAACTATAAGTTTTCGAACATGGCATGTAAATGTTTTAATATTAGTACTCCGTTGACATGAGACACTGTTGCTCCTGACAGCACCATGCACTTTCCCGAAAGTATGTTGGACACTGTTGTTGTTCCTTCTGGAGTTCATTCTCACTTCGGCCGTGGCCTCTTGGGCAAGGAACTGCCCCTACCTTGACAACTGATCTGGACATGCGGTCCTATGTGCTTGCAGGAGACAAACAGAAGACTGCTGAAGCTTGCCAAGTCAGGGTAAGACAGCCTTTCTTTCTCCCTGCTTTTGTTGTGATCTGTCAGGTACTCTTGGCCTTATCCAAAACTGGCTGTACCAACATTGCTCTGAGACCTTGGTTGACTGTCCAGGTAGCTTGCTGTTTCTGTCTTCGAGGCATCTTTTGGAAGTTGCCCATCTGCACTTCCTGTCTACCCTAGTATTGCTATTTTCCTTCTCAGGTCTTGATGAGGTTGTAGATTAAACTATCACAACTATTATTCTCTCTTCCTAGTTAGATAGATTAGGTACTAGGCTTAAGCTTTCTAGCTTAGGATAACTCTATTGTAAACTCCGTTACGTCTTCACCCAAGGACTAGATATGTAGGTCGTTTTGTTCTCAATTTTCCTTTTCTTAGAGCACACTTGTTATTCACTGTTTTGTATATAGTTTTGTATCAAACCCAAATCTTTTCTTTAGACTAAAAGGGGAATTGTTGTGAGATATTCACCTTGTCTGCACCTGTGGCTTAGGCCATGCCCATTGGGGCAGAGACAGGGCCAGATGGGAGCTGGGAGAAAAGGCTGGGAAAGGGTTGGGCTGCCCCTTTTGGTGGTGGACGCTGGAAGGCTTAGGATCCAGTGGAACCCGCCGCGTTCATCTGCCTATGTTGTGAGTTATTTCTCCCTTAATAAACTTCTGTTCAGCCTAATTGTTTATCCTGATCCTTATTAAATCGCAATAGCTTCCAGTTTGTTTTTCAATCTAGGAGAGTCTGGAATCACTCTGGCTGGGTTTCTTTTCTTTACTTGCTGTGATGGGTCAGTAGGGGACAGAGATGCTGAGTAGCAATGACAATCCTGCCTTTAGCTACTCCTTGTTCCTTCTGAAACCGAAAGACCAGACAGCACAGAAGTCTGAGCTTTTGCTCAGGGTCTGTGCCCATAGCTGCTGCTCCTGGGGAGGGAAGCCATTCTAAGAGTAGCCATTATGGGATTGGGCTTGACTAGATGGGTGCTTGGTATGATGAGGTGCAGGAGAGGAGAACAGGGAAAGTAGATGAGCACTGCAATCATGTGCCAAGCCCATGTTCACTCTCCAGACAGCTTTATCCAAAAGGGTGTTGTGATCCCTGTTGGATGCCTATGTCCAGGTCTCAAGATTCCAAGTTCACAGACGAAGAAGAAGTGATGTCATTTACTACAAACCTTACAGATCTCTGGAGCTGTGTATGACATAGCATGGAGTAAAGGGGGTGTGTGTGTGTGTGTGTGTGTGTGTGTGTGTGTGTGTGTGTGTGTGTGGTGTGTTGGGGGGTTCTCTGTACCAATATGGCCAGCAGAGTGTGGATCCACAAGTAGTAAGAAGGCAGTCTGGATCAACACGACTCAGTAGCTGTGAGCACAAAGACTCCTGTGCCTCCTACAGAGGTTGGCTAAAAGAATAGCTATAAAGTTAGAACAAGATCAAGAACCCAGCTACCTCAGGATAGAAGCCTAAGCCCTCTGCCTACTTCTGGGAGCCTCTTGGCATATTGCAAGGCCACTCTTTTATGTTCCCTTTGGTTAAGTGTAAGATGTGATATCCACACCCCATTGTTCCATGGATGAATATTGGTTAAGTGTAAGATGTGATATCCATATCCCGTTGTTCCATGGATGAATCTTGGTTAAGTATAAGATGTGATATCCATATACCATTGTTCCATGGATGAATCTTGGTTAAGTGTAAGATGTGACATCCACATCCCATTGTTCCATGGATGAATATTGGTTAAGTGTAAGATGTGACATCCACATCCCATTGTTCCATGGATGAATGAATATTGGTTAAGTGTAAGATATGATATCCACATCCCATTGTTCCATGGATGAATCTTGGTTAAGTGTAAGATGTGACATCCACATCCCATTGTTCCATGGATGAATATTGGTTAAGTGTAAGATGTGATATCCATATCCCATTGTTCCATGGATGAAAAGATAGCAGAGCTCGGCAGAGCTGCAGGTGTTTGGGCTTTACTTCGGCCCTCTGCTCTTTTCTTGTATCCCCTACCATCTGTAATCACAAAGGGATTTTCTTTGCTTATTGTCCCCCTTGCCCCAGCAGTCACTTCTACGAATGGCAGTTCTGTTTGCCCCTTTCTGAAAACTCAGAGACTAACCAAAGAATCTACAACATGATAGATGTTCAATTGATGGGAGATGTTATTCTGTATATATGTTTCCCATACTGGTTAATAAAGCACTGTGGCCAATGAGATAACAAGATAGGCGGGGCTAGGAGACCAGGAGGAGGAGAGAGGAAGTAGTAGAGTCAAGATGTAGCCCGGGGAAGAAGCAGGAAGCCTGCCGCGTGGCTCCCCGATAAGACGACCACGTGGAAATACTTAGATAAGTAGAAATGGGTTAATAATTAAGACAGAGCTAGCCCATAAACAGTAATGGTAATTGGCCAACAGGATTGTATCAAATACAGAGTCTCTGAGTGTTATTTGGGGCTGGCGCGGCTGTGGGCCCACGTGGCGGCGGGACCGGGAGGCCGGCGGGGAGACCTGCTGTAACATACAATATATTCAGAATGAGTAGTTCCTAAAAGAGAGTGATTATTTAATGTAAAAATGACCTTAATTGCTAATTATCTGAGAACAATTATTTTTAATCTGGCATTTGCTAGTGACAATTGTATATTCACCTTCAGGACCCAAATGACATCTTGGTCTCTAAATGGAGATGGCTGCACTCAAAACCCTGGCTCCTAGCTTCCCAGTAACCATTAGCCTTTGTCACCTCCCCGCACCAGGGGATGGAGGAGGATCATGGTGGGTGTCAGAGATAATCCTCATTTGCTCCAGTGTAAAATAGCACAAGCATCACGGGTGTTCTGTGGGGCTGTGATTAGATTCAAAAGATCAAAGCTGTGACTAATGGGGTTCACTGCTCCCCTGCATGGTCTTTTTAACTGGTGGGAGGAGATGGAGATCTCAGGAGGATTCCTGGTGAAGTGTTTGCATCAGGAGGTCAGCAGGGCTTATTGCTGAAGCCTCAGAGCACATTCTGAGCTTCCGTTATCCAACATCGGCTGCTGTGGGCCCTCCTTGGTCTGTCCGTTTTCAGCCATTTTGATACGATAAATGTGCGTGCCACCCACAGCCGGTCTCGTGGACCTCCAATACTTAATGGCTCTTGATCTCTTATCAGCTTGCTAATCTGTACATTCAGATCTTTCTTTTAGTTATTAAAATGTCAGTGGGCATTCCAGAATGTTCCATCTCACTGGGAGTCTAGCATGTTCCAATTTACAGGATTAGGATAAGGTAAAAAGGACACTCATTCCAGAGAATCCCCCCCCCAACACACACACAAATTTCACTAAGCATAATGTATAACACACTGATCTTAAAAATTAAAACTAATGTAAAATAAACACAATATACAAAATATCAAGATTTGAAATAAAGACAATTAATGGGCACCATGATTAGGCGAGAGATGTTGTTACATTAGTTTTTCATTACCATAATAAACACCTGAAATAATCCACTTCAGCCATAGGAAGGATTACATGAACTCACAGTTTACAGGACTCTGCCCACAGCCACTGGGATCTGTTGTGAGACAGACGTCACACTGGGAGTGTGTGGTGTAGGAACCCATTCACCCTATATATCTGGGAAGCAAAGAGAGAGAGGCTGGCATCCCATGATCTCTGTCAAGGCTGTGATCACTGACCGACCTTCCTCCCACTAGACTCCACCTCCTACAGGTTCCAGAACCTACCAATAACATGGCTCTATCTCCAAACTACAGCTATGAGTGAGGGTGAATTGTTTGAGTGAGGAATGGAACCTGTCTTTAGATTGGCCGTTGTTGTTTTGGTTTCCATGGCAACACTATAAGACACACTGTGCTTGGGTTTGATGAAGACAGTCACTGTCAGGACTAGCAAATGTTTTCATGGTATTAGGCTAAGGACTGAAAATAAGCAAACAACAGATCCTTTAAGAGCATTCATTCCCTTTGACCTTTTAATATTTCCCTGACTGACTGGCAGTGAGAAAAGACCTAGAAATACATACAAAGATATCATCTATTGCAGTGTTATTTAGGACAAAGAAAAGTGTGGAAATATCCTAGTATCCACTATAGAGACTGACTCTCTAAATGCCAGTATAGCTACGTGGTGGCAGGAGATATGCTCATTGAAATTCAATTTTGAAGACTGGTCAATGGCACAGAAAATACTCATGAGCCTTGTGGGTTTCAAGAATGACATAGGTGTCAGTTAACTTTCCGTTGCTATAATGAAAGGCCTGAAATAATAAACTTACAGAGAGGAAAAAGTTATTTTGTGCTTTGGTGACTTCAGTTTATGATCTGCTGGCCCCATTCCTTGAAGCTTGTCAAGGGATTATATCATGGCAGGAGGCCATAGAGGACCTTTGAGTGACATTCTAATTAGATACAGGCATTTGCTAATAGGAGTCTATGCACAAGCACTGTTACCTGCAGAGAAAACCCTGTTTTGGCTACAATGTGTCATTTTCCTTACAAATCCTTTTAATTAACTAAACTGGAGATTTGAGTAGAAACCAAATACATTGTCATCCAGCCAGTAAAAGAGGAAAAGGAGGGGGCTGTGGTTCCCCAACCCCCTTCAGGGGCTTCAAGGGGTCCCACAGAATGACATAAGACCCTCCTCCCTTCCACCACCACCACCCTCAATATGGCATTTTTCTCCAAATTGAAACATTTCTTCCAGGAGGGAGGGGGAAGTTCGTGAGCATCCGGAAGTTTAAAAAAAAAAAAAGTCACACAGGAACTTGAGGGGTCCTTGGGGACCACTCCTTAGCAGTGTAAAAAGTAGTAATGGCTGCTAGGAGAGGGGACTCTGACCAGCCCAACTGGGGTGTGGTGTGGGTACACAGAGACAGAAAGACAGAGAGACCCAGACAGTAGAGCTGTGCAGAGATCTCCAGGGTTACAGCTTTCAGAAATTGTTCACCTCACGGTGGGTGTTTCTGTGATGCGGCTGGTTTTGAGTCTTCCCTGCTACTGTAAGTGACCCCTCACTCACACCCCTGCCAGTAACCCCAATGGAAATTCATTGGTTCATCAAATTGGTCATTGGTGCAATCATTACTTTGGTCTGTAAAGGTTTCTTTCTGGGGTGTGTGTGTGTGTGTGTGTGTGTGTGTGTGTGTGTGTGTGTGTGTGTGTGTGCGTGTGCGTGTGTGTGTGTGCGTGTGTGTGCACGCACACGTACGCATCTGTCATGTCACATCCCCACCTGCTCCATGCCCCACCATCTTCTGCAGATGACACCCTGTGAACCAAGTCTTTTACACACAGTCTTGGGGGAATAGGGAATTCAAGATCCAAGCTGCAGCAGGAGATGCACAAAAGGAATGTCTAAAGGTTATAATGCTAAAACATTTTGAATTTCAGAACAAGCCAAAAATGTCCTTGTCAGTACAACTTTCTTCTTTGAAGATGAAGGGGCTGAGATCCAATCCCTGCAGACCCACAGCTATTACCATTCATTCAGAAAGAGGCAACAGATCACCAAATAGCCTGGTTGGAAAATAACACCTGTTGTCTAGGTGTCTTTCATTTGCTGGCATGGTAAGGTTACTGTGGTGAATACTGAGCAGGGGGGACTAGAACTTCAACACTTGCTATTGACCAGAACTCAAAGCTCAAATCACAGTTGGAACACACTGTAATTGAGCTGTGTTTTCTCTAGAAGTACTTACATTTCTCTTAAAAAAAAAAATCAGCAATGACCTTGAAAGTCAGGAAGGAGGTGGTATGAGATGCTCATCACCTATAGCTCCCAGGTTTTGTTTTGTTTATAGTCATATTATTGGAGAAGTGAAATTAGGTAGGGGTAGAAATTTAATGCTGTAATTACCCCACTACTGGTCATTGGGTTTAGGGATGAGGTGAAATTGCCATGTGGGGTATTGTCACTTGTCTTAGATGACAGTCTACTTAGACATATGCATTCTTCAACATGGCAATATGCCCAATCAAAGTTGGCTATAAAATCCAGTTTTCACCACTGGAATGTATCCTTCCCATTGAATAAATCTTCATAGGGCTGGGGAGATGGTTTGGCTTGCCACTGAGCCAGATGATCCAAGTTAGGTAGGCGGAAAGCCATGTGGTAGAAGGGCAGACAGATTCCCACAGGTTGTCCTCTCACCTCCATATGTGTGTCATGGCACATGTGTGCAGACACATCATAGACACATGTACTCAGATGTACACACACACACACACCACATACAGGTGCCCGTAAAGAAGCACACACATATACATACACTAAATAAATGTAAAACATTTAATGACTGAAACTATAATTCAGCTTAAGATTTGTTTAGAAAGATAAGGTTTCTGGCTGGAACCGAGGGACAATGGCACTGTCAAACTGCCCTGCTGATGGTGGCCACAGCTTCACATCCACTTTACGGTCTCCCTGACTCTGGTGCCTGATCCAACTCAAGCTTCAACTTCCTAATTAACCCTCGAGGGCTTTGTCCCCACACCAGAGACTCAGCTGGCTGACTGGAAAACCTGTGTCCTTTGCTTCTTAAGAATACTGGCTGACCATATTTTGTAACCACAGTGGCACTTTTCACAGCCATGAGGTATAAACGCCAGCCAACTGTGAAGATCTGATGGATGCCTAGACACAAAGTTGACATTTTCTCCAATGCTGCCTTCACCCTCTGCTCCATCGCCTGGTTGAATGAGGACCATGTTCACCTGAACTTCTGCAGAATCAGCAACCTCTCCTCTGGACACAGTGTTAGCAAGAAGCCTCTGTGGGTGGTCCTGGGGTTTACCTGTTACCACAGCCAGCCCTCTCCCATACCTCCTCTCCTCCATCCTTGTCTTCCTCAAGCTAGTAGGACTGAGCGACAGTGTGCTTTCCAATGAGATGGATCCATCACAGTAACTTCGGCTGCTAAAAAAAAATCCTCTTAAGGGACTGAGGATCTAGCTTGCTGGTAGAGCACCTAACTGATATATGGGGCTCTAAGATTTCAAATCCCAGCCCTGGAAAGCAATTTTTTTAATACCCATGTTTGCAGCTGTGCATATGTTGACAGACATTAGTTCACGCTTGCTAACTGTGTAGTAAGGGAATTCTGTGTGTAATAGTAAAGCATGCCTCAATTTCAGAAGTTGAGCCATTATTCACATTTGTCAGTTCTCAATAATTTTTATCATTTTTTTTACGCAGTGTGTGTGTGTGTGTGTGTGTGTGTGTGTGTGTGTGTGTGTGTGTGTGTATGCTACATGTGTGCAGGTATCCATAGAGGTCAGAAGAGGGCACCAGATCCCCTGCAGATATTGTTTGTGGTGACACATATTGTATGTGATCTAATAAAGCTTGCCTGGAGATCACCTTACAAAGCTCGCCACAGCCATAGAGGCCAGGCATTGGTGGCACGCACCTTTAATCCCAGGACTCAGGAGACAGAGGCAGACAGATCTGTGTGAGTTCAAGGGTAAAGGAGAAACAAGTTCATGCCTTTAATCCACACTAAAGGAGTATATAAGACAGGAGCAGGGTCTCAGAGCAGGTATTCAGTCTGGGCAGTTTCCAGTCACAGAGATGACAGGATCTCCATTTCAGCCTTGATAGAGGTAAGAGCTACTGGCCGGCTGCTTTGCTTTTCTGATCTCCAGCTTGAACCCCGATATCTATCTCTGGATTTTTATTACTCCTGCTACAATTGGTGGTTGTGAGCCACGATATGGGTGCAGGAACTGATCTTGGGTCCTCTCAGAGCAGCAAATACTGAGCCATGTCTGCAGCCCCAATACTTGACAATTCTAGGGCTACCCGATCACGTATGACATTGGCTCCTTTTGTCATTTACAAAAGAAGAAACATCCCAGAAAAGGGATGATTGCACAGAACATAGAACAAATCTGTGTCTTAAGGAAAAAATAATTTTACCAGTTTTTGTATATGCATAACTGAGTCTGGGTTTTTATCTGCCAATTTAAAGACATTAGTGTCTCAAGAGTCACATGACCAGACTACTCCCCTGTGAAGGAAAGATCACTTAGGCTAGCCATGACACCATCTCTTGATCTCTTTTTTGGAGGATGGATTTACAAATGAACCCTGGCATGTCGTATCTGCCATGTGTCCATCAGCTGTGTGCCACTTGTTCATGGAGAGGACGGAAGGATTTTCATTTGGTTTCCAGGCAATGTTCCATTCAGGACCAGTCACTAGTCCCATCACACTCCCAGCCATCTCCTGGCTTCAAAAGCCACAGGCTGTAAGAACCATGGGTGGGCTTCTTCCTTTGGGTTTCTGTTACAAGCTGCATCTGCAGCCCAAATGTGGCTCTGTCCCCTCTCTGGAGAAGACGCGTTGATCCTTCTCTTGGAGGCAGCACAGGTTGGTGGTAAGGAAAGGCTGTCCATTTCTCCATGTGACAGGAGGCTGACCACAATGGCAGCTGTGATCACATTTGCTCCTGTCGCTGTGAACATTTGGGACACTAAAATAAATTGATTGAACCACAAGCTTCTTAGCTTTCCTCACCATGTCATCGTGATGGGGAATATATCCCCCTTCTGAGATGCATTACCGCTGAGCTGGCATTATGGCTTTTAAAATTACTCTGCCTCATATTGAATCCGAGCTTTGGTTATTGGATTATAATGACAATGTTTGGGTTCTGCCAGGGGCCATCTTTCCTAAAGGCTCAGGGACTCTTGAACCATTATTCTTAAATCTAGAGATGAGAATCAGACCTATGATCCCTACCTCATCCATCTCTGATACTGTTAACTCCTTCTGTGGAGGTATTGACTGACCACCTACTATGTGCAAACTCATTCTCCTGCACTGCATTCACCCAAGACCATTCCTTGTGCCCAGTATAGAATTTAGTGTGTCTGTGGGGTGGGGTTGCGTGCCACTTTGTCAGAGGACAAATTGCTAGACTCAGTTCTCTTCTTCTACCATGTGGATCCTGAGACATGGACTCAGGTCATCAGACTTAGCAGCCATTGCCTATTGAGCCATCTCACAAGCTCTACAAGTGATTTCTTTTTAATTAGCTACTTTGTTTTGGCGAAATAGCCCATGCCACCTTAACGTGTGTTCTTGCAGGCCACCTGCTATCTATCTTACATTTCAGCTAATGAAACATGCTTTCCTTGCTGCCGACACATGGAAAAAAATACCTAATTCAATAAAATAACTTCCTCTAATGATGCTGATCTTTGTCATTATGTGATCATGGCAAGTTTCAGGTGAGGAACTATGTAAAGTTCTGGAACTGTATCCTATATACATCTTGCCCTTCATATAAACTAACCCTTTCGTGCCACTCTTGGGGCTGTTGGCTAAGAGGGTGGCATCTCTATCTACACACCCAAGTGCTGTCCCATTGGTGAAAGGTTACTTTAGAAAGTTACCTGGAGCATAAGTAGCTGGGTTGGGCCTGGCATGGTACCCCACCCTCCTTGGCTGGCTCCACTGCTAGAAACTCTGTATCCACAATATCTGAAAACTCCTACCCATCAGGGAGAAGTCACCTTCTACATAAGCCTGCTTAACTTGGACTCCCCATGGCAGGCAGGCAGGCAGGCAGGCTGATGAGCCACAACACACAAATAACAGAGTGCCTTCCTTAGAAACCACAGAGAGAGAGAGAGAGAGAGAGAGAGAGAGAGAGAGAGAGAGAGAGAGAGAGAGAGAGAGAGAGAGAGAGAGAGCTAATGGGGGCAGGGGTTAGTCCAAAGCAGTCTGGGCATGGCAGTGGTGTACTTGTGGTCCCTCCTTATAGCTCTAGCTCACATACATAGTGAGTAGTCTAAACAAAAGGGTGCTTGAGTCCATGATGAAGGGATTATCCTACCTCTAGAACTCACTCTGAATCTTATGTTGGGTTTACCGTGGATCCCCCCCCCTGAATTACCTGGCCTTAACATATGAACAATGTTATTATTTACCCCACTGGGCTAAGAGTATTTAATCAATCAAAGTAGCTAGGACAGCGCTCAGCACAGTAGTGCACACCCGCAATCCCATCACCAGGAAAGCTGAGGCAGGAGGATTTCAATCTCAAGGCTAACAGAAGCTATATAAAGGATATCATTATCTAAAGAAAATTGAAGCAACCAGAAGATTCTGGCATTGAGGACTCATGAGAGAGGACCTGGCCTATGGAACAGTGGCCAGATTCTGACAGAAGTTCCGAGCCCATAGGCCCAATGACAATAGGCCATCTTGTCAGAGCTGGAGGCTTTCTATGGTTCCTGCATTGGGAAAGCCATTTATGTGAGCAATGTACTGCAGAATTCCAATTGCTTATTTCAACAGATAAATACCGCATGTCAGGGTAGGGACAGTGTGGTAGCTTGAATGTAACTGGCCCCATATGCTCATGGGAGTGGCACCATTGGGAGGTATGGCCTTGTTGAAGGGAGTGTGTCACTTTGAGGGCAGGCTATGAGGACTCTTTTGCTTAAGGTTCGCTCAGTGACACAGTTCACTTCCCATTGCCTGCAAGATGTAGGACTCTCAGCCACCTCTCCAGCACAATGTCTGCCTGCATGCTGCCAAGTCACACCATGGTGATAATGTGCTGAACCTCTGAACTGTAAGAGAGCCACCACAATTAAATGTTTGTCTTTCTAAGAGTTGCTGTGGTCATGGTGTCTCTTCACAGCCATAGAAACTGTAACTAAGACAGACAGGGAGCAAAGAATCCATGAAGAGAGGGATGGAGACAAAGGAGAGAAGAGAAGAGATGGAGAAAGGACAGGAGGGAAAGACAAAAGATGCCCTCTCTAGTTTAGTTAGTGTGGTGTGGATGAGAATGGCCACCAGGAGCTCATACATTTCAATGCTTGATCCCCAGTTGATGGAACTGTTTGGAAAAGAGCAAGAGGTGTGGCCTTCTTGGAGAGAGTGTGTCACTGGCAGTGAGCTTTGAGTTTTCAAAATATCACACCATTCTCTGTCTCTGTCTCTCTCTGTGTCTCTCTCTGTGTCTCTCTCTGTCTCTGTCTCTCTCTGTCTCTGTCTCTCTCTGTCTCTGTCTCTATATCTCTCTGTCTCTCTCTCTGTCTCTGTCTCTCTCTGTCTCTGTCTCTCTCTGTCTCTGTCTCTCTCTGTCTCTGTCTCTCTCTGTCTCTCTGTCTCTTTCTGACTCTGTCTCTCTTTCCATCTCTCCTCTCTCTCTCTCTCTCTCTCTCTCATGCTTGTGGGTCAGAATGTGAGCTATCAGATACTGCTCAAACATCATGCCTGCCTGACTGTTGTCATGTTCCTTGCTATGATGGTCATGGACTCTGACCCTCTAAAATCATGAAACCCCCTACATTAAATGTTTCCTTGGTCATGGTGCTTTGTCACGGCAGTAGAAATAACTAAGAATGTTAAAAAAAAAAATAGAGAAAATGGTAGCTAAGAAGATATGTGTGGAGCAGGCATTCGGGAACTGAGAACAGATTGTCAGTCAAAATACAAAACTAGCTCCCTGAAGGCTATCTTGACCTGTCACTTGTCATCTAATCCAAGGCTCACCCCTGGTCAGGGACGGCTGAGCACCAGGCAAGGTAAGAGCAATGGAGGCATGCAGGAACACAGAACAAACACTGTGCCGGACAACCAAGCACTTAATGGTATCATCAGAAGCTCCACCATCCTCTGTGGGACTGGCTGGGTTCTTTACCTTCCAAAAACATCCTGCTTTGACAAAGAAAAGAAACCTGTGGACACTGGCTCCTGCACAGGTGAAGTCGGGGAGGTGAGATGGTTAACTAAACAGGATGTACAGTGAAGGAGAGCCCTGAAAAGAAATGATCTAGTCCATCAATATACCGGGTACTGGAGAGATGGCTCATGAATGAAAAGCAATGGCTGCTCTTCCAGAGGACCCAGATTCGATTGTCAGCACCGACATGGAAGTTTACAACTCTTTGCAATTCCATTTCCAGGACATCTGATGCCCTCTTCTGGTCTCTGTGGGCACTACATGCACAAGGTACACAGACACACAAACAGGCAAAATACACATACACATAAAACAAAGCAAAAATCCTCAATATACTAAATAAAGGTAAGATGCCGTATATGCGTCCACAGCACACACATAGGCACACATATCTTGAAGCCTGTATTGTGTCACACAGAGTAGTTCCTTGAATTTACACGTACATTATACAGACATGGCAGAGAAGAAAACATTGACAAACAAGCCAGGTGTTATGCGTAACATTTTTCTGAGCCAAATAACTGCCACCTTCACTAGACCACTGAGCATGCCTGAAAAGCTCGTCAGAGCTGGGTGTGTTAACTGCTGACATTTGGAGAAGGAAGGGGTGGAGGGGGTCAGTGGACTTTCCCCAGAGTACCCACCATATCCTTCCAGCTATTTGTGCTCAGTTCTGCCTTAATTACCCAAGACCTCATTATCTATGGAAGGCAGTAAAGGCTAAGGGAAGGGGCAACCCCACCATCCATCCTGGTACAGACCTCCAAGTGGCTGCTTTATGGCCATCCATGTTCCTGCCTGCAGCCCACACCAGTATTCTGGAAGTAAAAGCTCTCAAAACTCACTGGTTCTCAGAATAAACACCAGTGCTTTGATGGACTCAGACTGAGTCATTGGGACCTTATGGGTGGGGGTAGAGTTTGCTCAGTCGCCCCTACCCCCTCACTGCAGAGGGGACATTCTCATGATACCATTCCAAAACCTTGGGTCTCCCAGAAGATCAACAATAGTACTCTAGAAAAATAAACATAAGTATGCTTTTTTCTTAAATTTAAATTAATATTTTTCCAATTTTTCTATATATATTGAAAAGAGTTTGCCCCTAATTGTTATGAAAAGAATTTAGGCTTGCTGTATAAATTAATAAAAACTAAAAAGGAAAACAAACAAACAAACAAACCTCTACTATGTAAACATCGAGACATCATTTCTGCTACTATTTCTGGATACTGTCTTCCTGGCCCTGTTTTCACTGACCATTTTAACACAGTCATGTTCTCATGTCAATAAATGTAGACCTGCATAATTGTGTTTAATGGCTCTAGAGTATTCCACTCAAGAGACTGGCTGGTCTTCATTTATCCAATCATATGGTATTGGGTTTTCATTTGCTGTTCAATTTTTCATTATGATGAGCAATAGATAAATTTTCCAATCATATTCAAAAGCAACTGTAGGGCTAGGACATAGCATAGTCCATAAAGTGCTTGCTATGCAAGAGGAGAACCTGAGGCCCATCCCCAGAACACTGGTGGAAACCTTTGCATAGTGTATACATGCAATTCTTGTACTGGAGAGAGGGACAAGCAGATCTCTGGAACTTGCTGACCAGCCAGCCTAGCTGAATTAGTAAGTTCCAGACCAGGGACATATTTGTCTCAAAAAAATTAAGAGGTGGAAAAAACCTGAGAAAACACTTGGGTTGTCCTTTGGCTTACACACGCACACACACACACACACACACACGAAGGAAAGCATTTCCTTTCTCTTAACAAGCAAAATAGGTTAAAATGGAGGTGACATCCACCAAAGACCACCTTTCAGCTCCATCAGCTACCTTCTCACAGGTTTCTAGCTCATGCCAACAGGCTTTTGGCCATGGGGCAAGTCTTCACAATGAACTGAGTGGCACATTCCTACTACACCCTATCAGTACTGGTCGGTGGCTATTGTGTGAGACCACTTACTGAGTCCTGCAATGTGCCAGGCAATCCTTCTTCTCCCAAGGGTCCATCTGTGTCTTAATGACAATTTCACAGGGAAGATCTGGATGTTCCAAGATATCAAAGCATGGCAACACAGCTGGTAGATATGGGTTAGGAACTGGACACAGCAATTCCTACTCATTTGTCCCTGCCCTCATGGCTCCCTCTATCTCCTCCTCTAACTGCCTCTTCCTGCAGGTGGGAATGTTACCATAGCGGTAAGGGCATGGGAAAGGGGGTGGCAAAAGATGAGTAGCATTGGAGATGTTGGTAGATCCTAGTTCCTGGTCTTTCTGTAGTTTCCCCCTCTAAAACTGAACTGGGGTTCATTTTGGGGTGTCTTCTCCTCTCCAATGTACAAACTTCCTAGGAAAACCCACACACCTACCTAACCCTAATCCTAACCATAATTTGCACTCTGGACCAGCTCTTGTCCTAAGCCCCAGGCTCCCCACTACCCATGTCTGTTTAGACAAGACATGGTGAACATCTCCCAGACCCTGGCTGAGGATCACATCCTCAAAACACTCCTACCTCTTCATCTCCCTCTACACCATTGGTTTTCAACATTCTTAATGTTATAGCCCTTTAATACAGTTCCTCAATGTTGCATTGACCCTCAACCACAACATTATTTTCATTGACACTTCATAACTGTAATTTTGTTACTGTTATGAATCACAATGTAAATATCTGTGCTTTACGATAGTCTTAGGCAGTCTCTGTGAGAGGGTCATTTGACCCCTAAAGCGTCATGACCCACAGGGTGAGAACCACTGCTATACACATTTTTTTCCTACCATTCTACCTCCTTCAGGCTGAGCTCTCTGGCTGTCCCTTGACTTCTTTCTCCCGTTCGTTATTCAGTATGTTATCACCCTTTGTTGGCAGCTTCTAGAAGGATGCTATTGCGATTTAATAAGGATCAGGACAAACAATTAGGCCAAATAATGTTTATTAAGGGAGAAATAACTCACAACATAGGCAGATGAACGTAGCAGGTTCCACCGGATCCTAAGCCTTCCAGCATCCACTACCAAAGAGAGCAGCCCGACCCTTTCCCAGCCTTTTCCTCCAGGTCACGTCCGGCCCTGTCTCCACCCCCAAAGGGCGTGGCCTAAGCCACAGGTGCAGACAAGGTGAATATCTCGACGATACAGGATGCCCAGAAGGTGTGTTTCTCTGCACCTTCAAGAGTAATGGAGCCTGATTATTTCTTATCTGGACCACCTCATTCATTTCCTATTTGCTCTGCACATTAGACAACTGACTCCATTGCAGGCCAAAATCTTCCCTGTGAAAGTTTAACCATTTACATCATTCCTTCACACCAGATCTTCCACTGAGGAAAGTTAGAGTCTTTCTTCAAAACCTCCAATGATCTGCCCCACCTTCGTGTGTGTGTGTGTGTGTGTGTGTGTGTGTGTGTGTGTGTGTGTGTGTGTGAGTGAGAGACCCCTACTTTCCTTGATTACCTACTTCAATCTCATTGATACTTGAAACTCGACATTGTTCAGTGAGAATGGCCCTTATAGGCTCGTATGTTTGAATGTCCAGTCTCCAGTTGGTGGAATTGTTTAGGGAGGTTTAGGAGGTGTGGCCTTGTTGGAGGAAGTGTGTCACTAAGGGTGGGCTTTGAGGTTTAACAAACTTGCTAAGACCAGTCTTTCTCGGTCTATCTCTGTCTCTCTGTCTGTCCGTATGTCTCTCTCTGTCTCTCTGTCACTTTCTCTCTCTTCCCCTCTCTCTTGCTTCCTGTGGATCAGGATGTAAAGCTCTCAGCTGCTTCTCTGGTACCATGCCTTCCTACATTCCCCCATGCTTCCCACCGTAATGATAATGAACTTGCCCTCTGAAACTGTAAACAAGCCCCCAATTAAATGCTTTCTTCTATAAATTTCCTTGGCCATGGTGTCTCCTCACAGCAGAAGACTAAGACACCTCATGACTCAGGACCCTGGCCCCTGCTCTCCCTCTGCCTGGAACATTCTTCCTACTTGTCTCCATGCGACTTGCCCACTTCTTTATTTCCTTGGCTCTTTCTGATGCTCTGTGTGGCAGGACATGCTCACCCCAATTCCTGCACCTCTTAAACTTCTCATTCGGCCTCCTTCCTCCCCACAATACATCACCCCATGTGTTACATACCTACTGTATCACTGGTTATTTTTTTCTTTCCCATCCAGACTTCATTCCTACACTTAGTAGAAACTCAGAAAACGATGCTGGAGTTAATGAACAGATAAACGAAGGGCCACTCTCCTGATTTCCTGGGTGTGTTATTTGCTCATCTCTCTGGAGATATTAATTACACTTATTTAAAATCCTGTTGTACATTTTCTATTAGCTATCTTCCCAGATATGTTTTCTTCAGCTCATTGAGCCTGTAATTCAAGCATTTCTGTCTCATTTTGTTAGTGGTTCTCAGATGTCTAATGGTGGTTTTCTCGGGAGTCATTTGAGGAATTGGAACTTCTGACACATAATGCTCTGGTTTTGGTGATGTCACACAGTGCCATCAAAGCCCACACGTCTTTCCACTTCCCTCTCCCTGGGCTTCCTTCACCTGAGGAGCTGTCAACCATGTAGGAGGACATTGAGGGGTTGGAGGTCCCAAGATGGCAGGAGAGAAAGGTGGGAAGGAACGGGTGGCAGTGACTGGAACCAATCATTTATCTCAGGAAGAGGAAACCTGCCCAATATCAATGAATAAGGAGCAAACTTGTCAATGTGTTAGAAACACATTGAAGTGGACCTACAAAATAAGGGTTTCCTAAAAACTTATAGAATATGAGTTTTCTTCTAGATGAGTTTTGTATGTATTTTTTTATTTAGGTGTATGTGTGTTTCTGTGTGTATATGCACATATGCACGTAGGTATCTGCAGAGGTCAGAAGAGGGTGTCATATCCCATGGAGCTGGAGTATCAGGCAGTTGTGAGGCACCAAATGTGGATGCCGGGAACTAAACTCAGATCCTCTCCAAGAGCACCAAGTGTTCTTATCCACGGAGCCATCTTCCCATATCCCATAACTTTTCCTGTAAGAATTTAAGGAACCTTCCCCAGAAGTCTGATTCCACTGGGGCCAAGTACAACCAACTGAGCCAAGGTCTTAGCATGGCCTCCTTGGAATAATGACCCAAATCAAATATTCTAGCAAAATCTGGGGAGGAGCTAGTCTGGAATGATCAGGGCTGCCCTGTAGCAGGTTAAGCAAGCAGCTACTCAACAACTGAGGTTCACTAAACCCAAGTCTCCATCCTGGGCAGGCATCACTACTGTACTGTCCTCTGAGATCCACCCTTCCGGTAAACGTGGATCACTCCTCTGCAGTTCTCTCTGGTCGCTCTGCTCAGCCCTTCTCCTCCCCTAGTTACTCTTCCTTTTGTTCTGCAGAAAAGATGCCCCACAGCCTGAGCAGGCAGGGCCCACAGTAAAAAGCTGCACTTTCCCTTTAAAATTCAAACGTGGTCATTTGTGGACAGCCTCCCCCCAGTACTGGTTGCTGGACTGGCATGGACCTGGGGACACAGGATACTACAAAGGCCAAGGATGACTGAACGTGTTGCACTGAGGACACTGGACCAGTCCGACTGAAGCTGGCTATATAGAACTGGGTGTCAGTCTGAGGATGTGACATACTCCATAATTGCTACAAAGGCAAAAAAAAAAAAAAAATGATATTGGAAACACAACAGCTAGAAGACTTGTCGCTCTGAGCCAAAGGCTTGATTCTGGGAGAGATTCCACATGTTCTTGCTGGGGTAGCAGAGTGACTGTGTCCAAGGGCAACATCTGCCAGCAAACCTTGCTCCATCTTTGCTTGTTTGCTAGCCCCACGGGCCCACTGCAGTACCCAAGTTCAACTGCAACTGATTAAGAAGCCCACATAATGATCTGAAATGTCAAGTGCTTCTCCATTCTAATGAGATGCATCTGGAATCCTTCCCAGATGAGAAAAGGCTTGCTTCCCTTTGCTTCTGAGCTAGAAGGATGACAGGGGAGGCAGTGACGAATGAAAAGGAAATCAAAAGCCAGGTGATGACTTCCTGTCACACAAGGAAAACAACAGATGATGTGTGATGTTGGTGGCATCAACTTTGTAAAGAACAGTGAAGGAATGGAGAGACGGCTTTGCCGTTGAGAGTACTCGCAGTTCTTATGTCGGACCTGGGTTTGATTCCCAGCCACACAGTACCTCCTACTGCCTGTAAATTCCAGCTCTAGTGAATCTGACGCCCTCTCCTGGCCCCCATGGGTACTGCATACAGGTGATATACAGTCATAAATTCATACAAAATGCTAATACCAAATTAATAAATATTCAGTAATAGTAATACTACGAACAGCAAATATGACAGAACCCAGGCACCTGATCCTCGGCTTTTACAAAGACCCTTATCTTACCCTGATGGACTACAGACCCCTTGGGCTCTGCATTCAAGGCTGTTAACTCTTTGGAGAAGAAGCATATTGGTTTTCAATTGTATTCACCATAAATACACCAATGAAAAAAGAAACCTGCTACCCGGAACCACACAGAATTAACAGATCTTTTTCCTGTCTGGTTTGCAGCCTTCTGCAGAGCATATAACTTCCCTGTGGCCGCCAAGCCAAAGTGGCACAGATGAGTCATTTAATACAAAGGTAGCCATTTAGAGGTCTCAGATCTTTTCTTTGTAAAGATTTTATTTATTAGACATACAGTGTTCTGTCTGCACGTATCCTGGGCACTAGATCCCATTACAGGTGATTGTGAGCCATTATGTGGTTGCTGGGAATTGAACTCAGGTCCTCTAGAAGAACAGCCAGTGCTCTTAACCTCTGAGCCATCTCTCCAGCCCAAGTTTCTCAGATCTTAAGGCAAGAAATCTTGGATTAAGACGGCGACAGCAATGGGACCGTGTGAAGTCCTCAGATGAGGATGTGTTTCTGGCCTCCCTCTGAGCCGCTGCAGCCCCACACATTCCTTGGCTTATATCTGCATTCTTTTAATCCCTATCTTGAGCTGACAGTTCCCCCACCATGTCTTTTCCTCTACATATACTTAACTCTACCTCCATATTTCTCCCTTACTTTTTTATTTTTAATATTTTTCATGGGGAGATATATGTGGTATATGTATGTGGGTTTTATGGTGTGTGCACATGTATGTGTGCAGATGCATGCCTTCTATACATATACAAAGGCCAGAGGAGGCCATGGGTGTCCAGTTCTATTACTCTACATCTATTCCCTTTAGACAAGATCTCTCAGTGAACTTGGAGAGAGGCTGGCAGCTTGCAAACCCTAGCAATCCCCCCATCTCTGCATCCTTCAGCAGAGATATAGGAGAAGGGCAGAGTCTGAGAGACACCATCTTGCCACCCAATGAACAACATGCCAGAAGACCAGTAAAAGCCATGAGCCATGTGGCAATACATACATTAATATAAATGGGTTAATTTAAATGTGAGAGCTAACAAATAATAAGCCTGAGCCACCAGCCAAGCACTTATAAGTACTATTAAGCCTCTGAGTAGTTATTTGGGAACTACAGGAGGGAGAGAAAACTCCCATTACAGGGTCTGAAAAGACGGCTCAGCAGTTTGGAGCACTGGCTGCTCTTGCAGAGGACCCTGGTTCAGTTCCCAGCCCCACATAGCAGCTCACAACCAACTGTAACCCCAGTTCCAGAGGATCTCACTACCCCTTTTGGTTTCTACTGGCAGTGCACATAGGTGGTGGACAGACAAGCAGGCAGGAAAAGCACTCACAGACAAAATAAAATACATAGGTCTAAAAGAAGATTAATTGGAAAATTGATACACAAATAAGGCTTTGGTACTCTGCCACTCTACAAACAGCCCAGTTTCTACAAGTTCTATATAACTACCGTGTGTGGGGGGGGGGGGCGGGTCTGATTGGCTGGGCCCTTGCCAAGTAGTCTAGGCTGACTGGCAGTGACCCCGAGGGATCCTCCTGTTTCTTCCTCTCCAGCATTAGCATCAGGAGCATTCATCATTGATGGGAGATGTCATTCTATAAATATGTTTCTCTTATCGGTTAATGTTGGCCTATAGGAAGGCAAGATAGGCAGGACTAGTAGACAAGGAGGGTTCTGGGAGATGTAGTCAAGAGAAGTCAAGATGTAGGACACAAGAGGAGTAAGAAGTCCAGACCCCCTCTTCAGTAAGATAAGATCACGTGGAAACACTTAGATTGATAGAAATGAGTTAATATTTAAGACAGAGATAGCAAATAAGAAACGCTAGTAATAGGCCAACAGTTTCATAACTAATACATTGCCTCTCTGTGTTGTTTGGGGCAGATGCAGCTGTAAGACCAGGCTGGAGGGAAAGTGCTCATAACACAACACCGTGTTGAGCTTTTTATGTGGATTCTGCTCATGGAACACAGGTCTCCATGCTTAAAAAGAACGTACCTTCCATGCTGAGCCATTCCCCAGTCTCTCTATGGTCGTAATGTGCAATAAGACCGTGTGAGACAGTGACATGAACAATTACCACGTGCCATTTCTCACAAGTGTACAGTGATTGAAGGTGCTGCCAGCTCAGGGGTTAAGCTCTGCAGATTGGCTGTTCTTCCTCAGGCATTGTCACCTCGGCAAATCCAGGAGAGACTGGGGGATGAGTCCTTCCTGCCCCAAGCACAGCCTCCCCAATGAGATCACACTTGCTCTCATAGCAGAGTTGGGCCTTCAAGACGGCAGAGGCACACAAGGCATTTTGATGTCTGCTCTCAATCTAACATTGTTTGACCAATTTAAGATTCCAGAGCTGGGGGAACACATTGTACCAAATGCAAATGGCTTCAGAGTCACCTCCCAAGGAAATTTAAAAAAAAAAAAAAAAAAAAAAAACAGACAAAAACATAGCTACTCTTGCAACTGAACTGGCATAGTTTCCTCTGGGCCTCGGTTTCCTCATCCATAAAATGGGAAGGCTATCGTGTGCTTTCTCCACATGTTAAATGAGACTATGGAGGTTAAAAGCTGAGCAGAGTGATCAGTCAGTGACCCTCTGCTATATTAATTTTTTTTTTTGTATCTCTCTGCAATGTTTACCACTGTAGCTTTCAGTAATTGATAGACTCTCAGGAAAGTATTTGTCAAACACATTAGCCATGCACCTGGCTCTACCTACCAGAGGGATTAACAGTCTTTTAATGATTCCTCAGACTTCCAGATTTATCATGAGCCCATGCTTCTCACACTTGTTGGACATCAACCTGTCCAAGCTTAACATAGAGTCCTCTTGAAATATAGCCTCCAGCTGTTCAAACACATTCTGTCCTCTGGGCATTTATGTGGGACAAAAGAACACACACCCCACCACCTCTAAGTAAACCAACTCAAACAGACTTTCCTGAAGGGAATGCCATGTGTGTGAAGCTTGCTGGTTACTATTTCCAATTCCCATTTCCGACAGATCAAAAGTAGCCAAGGGTGTCAGTTTTTCTGTGGCTATTACGAGATATTTGGAGCTGGATGGCATGTAAAGAGCTCAGGATTTTGTAGAGTGAAAGGGATATGTGGAAAAGGGAGAGAGCAAGAGGGCAAGTCAATAAGCTGGAGGGACTGGGGAGGGTTGTTCTTTCATAACACCTTCCTTTGGGGAGGAAGGACAATCCCATCCAAAGGCCGAGGCTTCGTGGTTTCCCGCCTGGCCCTAGCTCTGAAGGGTCCACCTCGACATTACACACTGCAGCCCAAGCTCCCTGCACAGCAGTGGTTCCCAACCTATGGGCCGTGACCCCTTTGGGGGGGGTCACATTTCAATTATCCTGTATACCAGATATTTACATCACCATTCATAACAGTAGTGAAATCACCGTTATGAAGCAGCAACTAAATAACTTTGTGGTTGGGGGTGACCACGACATGAGGGTTGCAGGTTGAGAACCACTGCCATCCATGAACCTTAGGCAAGAAGCCACACCTAAACCACAGCCGTCATCTGAAGACATTCTTTGGTTATGTGGTGGGTTAGTCATCCACGTCCCTATACACACCTCCTTCAGTGGTGTCTGATCCCACTGTCCTGGGTCTGCTGGTGTGACTCGCTTTGGCTAATGGAATGAAAACAAACATTGCAGAAAAGAGGGTAGAAAGATTATAAGACCCAGGGGATGTATGCAGTAAGACAGTGTTTTCTGTATATGACAGAGAGGCTTTATCCATGAAATCTCAACAAAATTGTTGCCTAAATAAGACCTGAACAAATGGCAACACCAGCTGACAACATGAATGGGTGAAATCTCACAAGGCTAAGAATTACAGGCAATGAATGAATGGCTACTGAAAGGGAAAATCAGTCTTCCCTAGGGATGAGACCTTCGGTAGTTTATCCAATCCCAAGTGGTCAGCCCTAAATATACACACATAGAGGAAACACTAAATAGATTCAGAGGGGTGTGTGTGTGTGTGTGTGTGTGTGTGTGTGTGTGTGTGTGTGTGTGTGTGTGTGTAAAACAATAACTGAAGAAAAGAATTTTAGAAGGGGCTGGGGGGCCATGGAAGAAATTAGAGAGTAAAGGGGGAGAATGGGAATAAAATAATTCTCAACAGAAATTTAAATTTAAGGAGACTTTCCATTTTAAAAGCAAGTACCTTGGATGCCAGAGGACAGAGTGAGCAACTTTGTTTCCAGTACTGGATAAGTGAGTGCTTGAAGTATGCTACAACCACACTTTAAAACTGGTTCCCAATGTACTCTGTTCAGAGACAGCATGAGTAGCAGACTGGCTTCACAATGTATCAAAGACCAGGGTTCAATTCCTAGCACCTACACAGTAGCTCATAACCATCTGTAACTCCAGTTCTAGGGGGTCTGATGGCCTCTTATGACCTCTGCAAGCAGTGGAGATTCAAACATGCAGATATAACACCCAGACACTAAAGTAAAAATAAAAAGAAATGTTTAATTACTGTTCTGGGGCTGAAGAGATGGCTCAGCTGTTTGGAGGACTTGTTACTCTTGTAGAGGACCCAGGTTCAGTTCCCAACACTCACCTGATAGCTCATAATTGTCTGGAACTCCAGATTCAGGGAATCCAACACCCTCTTCTGCCCTTCACAGGCCCCAGCCATGCATATGGTGCACAGACATACATAAAAGCAAAGCATTCAAACACATAAAACTAAAAATGAGAAAGAATTAATATTCTAAGGCCAGTGAGATGGCTCAGTGGGTAACAACACTTGCTGCCAAGCCTGATGACCTGAGCTAATGATCCCCGGGTCCTTCAAGTAGGAGGAGAAAACTGAAGCCCATAACTTGTCCTCTGACTTCCACAAATATGGTCACACATACAATAAATAAATAATAGCTGTTACAAGTATAAATCATGTCAGGGTATAACCATATGGCATATATTCAACCCTATTTTCCGACTAATGGACAGGAACTACACATAAAAATAATACTGAATACCTGATACTTTTGAAAGCCTGATATTGAATTCCATTGTGGTGAAAAAGGGTACTACTGGCAATGAAATCACCTCCCTAATTACATCTTATTAGCACTACCGTTAATTTACATATCCAGGGTGCATGACGCCAAGGAACAATGCCTTACCCAGCTTGGTATCATAAAGTTCCCAGCACAGGTGCATAATGGGGACCTGCCTGCTGGCCAGATTGTGCCCAGCCACAACGAAGTGCAAGCCCTCATGTCCAGACCAACTGCCTCGAGTTCAGACAACTTTCCCCAGCCTCCTTCCATGTGGCTGCGGGTCCATGCATCTAATAGAAACTGCATCCTTGCTTCCCCATGGACACCAGTGAGCAAAGAATTAAAGGACCCTCTGTTGCTGAGAGGCAGTTGTAGATTTTGTAGTCTTTAAATTAAATGCTAATTCACAGAGTAAGTAATTTATGGGTATCTTTTGTACCATCTCTGGGGACTTCTTTTCAGTTACCTCATGGGGTAATACTAAAGAGACGAATTAAAATACCAATATATGCAATAAAGTATGAGCGTCCTCTCTCTCATAAACACAAGTATACCAAACACAAATGTATACAGACACACGTACAAACCCACAAATATACATAAGCACAGACTTATTCATAAGCACTTGCAAATACACATAGACATATATTCACAAACAAGTACATAAATAGATAAACACAAATACACATAAACACACATAAATACTCATAAATACATATAAACACGAAGATGCACACAAATATAAACACACACATACACACATAGAGACAAAGACACACAAAACCAGACACACACCCTCCTTGGATCTCAGTTTAAAGACGAAGTCCTTGTACCTTATCTAGCATACCTTAAGACAGTGTGGAAATGTGTTATTGACTGATTTCATACAGGATCTTGAAGGGCAAGGATCATTGCTTTCCTTCCTCCGTGTTTCCCCTCAGAATAGCGCAGTGCCTAGGACACTGTCCAGGGAGGGAGGAAAAGGAGTGGGTTGAACACTACACATGGTTTCTTTTTTCTCTTTTTTCATTTTAAAATAATCTATTCTCACTTTACATTCCAATCCCAGTTCCCACTCCCTTCCTTCCTCATGCTCCCCCTACCTCCGCCCCCCCCCCACGACCCCACATCCACTCCTGAGAGAGGATAAGGCTTCCCACCGGGAGTCAACAAAGTCTGGCACATCACTTTGAGGCAGGACCAAGGCCCTCTCCTCTATATCTAGGCTGAGCAAGGTAACCCTCTAAAAAGAATGGGCTCCAAAAAGACAGTTCAAGTACTAGGGATAAATCGTGGTCCCACCGCCAGTGGTTCTACAGACTGCTTAAACCCCACAACTGTCTACCACATTCAGAGGGCCTACTTTGATCCTATCCAGGTCCCCCCACTGTCAGTCCAGAGTCAGTGAGCTCCCACAAGCTCAGGTCATGTATCCCTAAAATGATCTTGCCCCCTTTGCCCCTATAATTACTCCTCTCTGTCTTTGACTGCACTCTGGAAGCTCAGTCCAGTGCTTAGCTGAGGAGCTCTCCATATGTTTGTACCAGTTGCTGGATGAAGATTCTATGGTAATAATTAAGATGTTCATCAATCTGATTACAGTGTAAGGTCAGTTCAGGCACCCTCTCCATTAAAGCTTAGGGTCTTAGCTGGGATCATTCTTGTGGATCCCTGAGAATTTCTCTAACACTAGACATTTATGATCAACAGTGGGCTTCAGAGGAAAAGGATCTTGCAGCTGGAGATTTCCGTGAACAATTAAGATGTGAACTTTGGGTCTAAAGCAGTGCTTTCCAACCTCGATGCTATGGACACCTACGAGGAAATAATTATTTGCTGGGTAGAGCTGTTCCATGCAATGTGGTGAGTCTAGAAACACCCTTGGTCTCTTCCCTTAAGACACCAATAGTAAGGCTGTGCTTGCTCTTCCAAAGGACTGGGGTCCAGTTCCCAGGATCCATCCCAGGCCACTCCCAATCACCAAAACTCTAAGTCCAAGGAATCCTATGTTCTCATATGGCCTCTTTGGACGGACAGGCGGACAGACGGATGGACAGAAGGACACACACACACACACACACACACACACACACACACACACACACACACACACTTTTTAAAAAATGCCAATAACACCATAACCCCTACCCCACTTTCTGTAGCGGTGATAAAATTCCCTGAAAGAGGGTGGGGAGGTATTGGTAGGATTTACTTTAGCTCACAATTGCACTTTACAGTCTATGATAGCAGTGGTGTCATGGCAGAAGGGACTTAAAATAGCTTTTCACATCACATCAACAGTCAAGAGCAGAGAAAAATAGGTGCACACATACTCATCTGCTTGCTTCTGCTCAGCTCAATGCCACTACTCTTTCAGGAATGTTTTATTTTTATGTACGTGTGTTATTATTATGTTTGTGGGACTGTGTGAGCGTTTGCTATATGCGTTTGGTACTTATAGAAGTCAGAGAAGGACATCAGATCCCTTGGAACTAGAATTATAGGTGGCTGTGACCTGCCCTATGCAGGGCTGGGAACCAAACTCAGACTGTCTCTAAGAACAGTACAAAATCTTAATCACTCAGCCATCTTTCTAGCCCTGATTTCCCCACTGACATACAATATAATATACCCATACCTAGGGAACTGTACAGCCCTCTGTGGACTGGCTCTTCTTTTATCAATTAACTTGTATATAATATATATAATATATTAATGATAAAACTTCTTTATAGATACTGTTTTATATATAGTATATAATAGTAATATAACATCTCGTATCAATTCACTTAATTTAAACAATTCCCTGTAGATGAGCTTACCGGTCAACCAACTACAGGCAATCTCTCCATGTGACCCTCTTGTAGGTTCTAGGTTGTGATAAGTTGGCAATTAAAGCTGACCATTGTAAGTGTAGGTTTCTCTGTCCTACCCCATCCCACAGCCACTTCTAAATAATCACTCAGAAGCTTAATGTTAATTACAAACTGTTTGGCCTAGAGTTCAGGCTTATTACTTACTAACTAGCTCTTCCATTTAAATTAACCCATTTCTATTCAACTATGTATTGTCATGTGGCCATCCATGGCTTTACTGGCCTGCTGGCATCTTGCTTCTTGGGTGGCTCGCCTGTGTGTATGTCTCTCTCACACTCTGCCCTTCTTTCTCCCTGTCTCTTTGTTTAGCTTTCTTGCCTGGCTTATTATGCCTTGCTATAGGCCAAGGCAGCTTTTATTATCAACCAATGAGAGCAACACATATTCACAGCATACAAAAGAATTATCCCACAGCGGATAATCACAGTCCCCAACAACCACCAGTCAGGAAAACCTCAAAATATAGCAGAAGTTCTCTGGAAAGTGGCAGGTAAACTTATTCTCTTCTCCTCTTAGTTGAGATCATTCATATAGACAAGTTCAACCCACATCCTAGACCACATGTGACCAAAGATAGCTATAAATGCAATCCAACACAAAATCATAAACATACTTAAAACATCATGATTTTCTTGGCAATGTTTTTGTGGCTACCACAGAGCTCCCAAATGTTGGAGCCTATAGATGTTAGCATTGTGTAGCTTTCACAGGGTGAGATATCTCTGAAAGGGTAACCCTGGAACTTGGTATTATCTCAGTATTTGCAAATATAACAACAGATTTCTTGAAGAGCCTAAGATATTTGGGGTGTCTTTTATATTCTGCTTAGAGGGTCCAGAAAATTGTATTATTGGAGCCATAAACCTCTTTGGGACCTAAGAATATAGAGTTTAACTTTAGCACTGTCTTGCCTCTTAAAATTGACCAAGCAATTTCACCAGCCCCAGATAAATACGTTAGTAATAACTGCAATGCCCTCTAACCGTAGCATCGACATAAAATAGCACCTACAGGCATGAAAAGTGTTAGAAACAGGAGCCAAATTGAAGGTTGCCTCCATGACATGCATGGCCTGCCAGCCTCCCAGTGTCTCCTCAATGCAGGGGGATGGCAGCTGTTAGGCTAAGCTCCCTGTTCACTGCTGACTCTGCTCCAAACCCATCCTTCTGCACCTGAGGCCAGTCTACAGACTGTTCTCCACTAGCCGATCTCTTCTTGTTAACTCAGACTGAGTCTGCCAGAAGCCAATCGGAGGGTCTAGCCCTGCAGTGGCATTTGCTAAAGCCTACTCTCAAAGGGAAAGAAGAAAAACAAAGCAACCCAAGCCATATTGCGTCCCAGATCCTGGCAGGGTCCCCAACCTGCTTCCTGTCCGCCAGGCTTGTGTTCTGCTCACCACACCACCTCCTGCTGATGTGGCATCACTGTTGGAAAGGCACACACATAACACAGCCTTGGCACACACACTTAGGCAGAGAGAGAGCAGGAAGGAAGACAGATGAGAAGAAAGGAGCAAAGCAAAGGAGAAGGACAAGACCGGAGGAAGAGGCAGAATAAAGGGGGAAAGAAGAAGAAAATCAGGAAAGTCCAAGCCACAGGGTACACAGGTATACTGTTTTCCCACGAGGTGTTTGCCTTTTATTGTGGTTTGAAGGGAAATGCCCCCACTCCCATTGCATCCCCACCCCACCACCACCCCCACCCCCACTACAGGTTCACGTGTTTGGACACTTGGTCCCCAGCTCATGGATGTGGAACCTTTAGGAGATGGGGCCTCACTGGAGGTAGTGGTTCTCAGGGGACAAGCCTTAGGGGTTGAAAGCCTGACACCCACTCCCTACTGTCACCCACTCCCTGCTGTCACTCTGCTTTTGTATGATCGATGCAATGTAGCTGGCTGACCTTATGTCCCTGCTGCCATGCCTGCCCCACCGTGGTGATGGACTACTGTGTCCTTCTGGCACTGTGAGCCAAGGTAAATTCTTTCTCCCTGAGGTTGCTGTGTCCTGGGTTTTGTTTTCTTTTTTTGTTTGTTTTGTTTTGTAATCACAGTAACAGAGAAGCTAAGATAGCTCGAGCATGGACTTGCTGGCAGGTGGCCGGCATGTGGTATGCTTTTATTTTGAAAGGTTTACTGGCTTTGTTCCTAGACTTGAACCTATAGGAAGGGACAGTCCTGTGTTGCATCCTCTCTTAAAATGAGACCATCCACTTGGGAGATGGAACTTCTCCCAGCCCACCCCTACCCACCCCTGGCCAGCAGAAGGAGTCTTCCTTGAACACACAAATGCATCAATCCATAGAACTGAGCCTCCGACAATAAGACCTTACTTTGAACCCAGCCATCTCTCTGTTTCCCCAAGCATGGCTTCTCCTTTGACAAACAATGACCCGAGGCCTTTGGTGGAAGAGGAAGGGGGTGCAAAGTTGCTGTTTGGAAATTTAATTTGCTATAATCGACCCCTCTTAGCATGCAGAGTTACATACATACACAGTGCGAGGAACAGAATTAATCTCTCCCAGAAAGAATTGCTGTTATGAATCTAATCACTTACGAGACTGGGTTGGCATTTTGGGTTTAGAGGGAGCTCTCAGGAATGAACACCACCAGATTAGGTTTTAAATGCCACCTGAATAGGGCACTTCATTGGCTGGGGGGGGTGCAGGAGGGGGGGCTGCAGACAAAAGATGCAATGCAGAGCTAATAGAGGCTCTTATGTTCTTTGGTTCTTTCGGAGGCCCACCACGCAAAGAGACAGTGATGGAATGAATGCATCACCATGGGCCCCTTGGGATATACCCTGTCCCTATCCCTTTATTCCCATGATGCTACATTCTCCAGAGCAGGTTGGCAGGCCTGCCAATCATCACGGCACCCCCATTATACCGGGGGATGTGTCTTCTCCATGCATGCTGTTTTATAATCCTCAGAGGTGGGATTTCATAGTACAGCAGTGCGTTTGCCTTTGACATCCCCCTAAGCAGGATTTATTGCCTCCAAGACAGATGTGACTTGAATCGATTATGCCTTGTAAGTGTGCACTCTCCAAGCAGCCTCTAGGCTCTCTGCAAGACTTTTGTTTTTTTTTCATGGCTTCATTCAATGTGTGGCTGATGTCAGAGAATCTCATCATAATCAAATACTACTAAGAGACCTATGTGTGCCTAACTAAGACACTTAGGAAGCCCACCAAGTCAAGGCACGTCGTTCATTCTCTGCTTTTGTCCCACAAAATGCAAACATACAGACTGATCCATTGATATTGTAAAATGCAGAGCCAAAGGAAGGTTGTGCTTGTAGGCTACATTAACATTCTGTTGATACTCCACTATTGCACTTAGAATAACAGATAAATATACCCATCTGTCTTTGGAAGAAAGAAATGAAGCAATGTTTAAAAATAGTTTAAAATTAAAGTTAAAGTTAAAATTAAAGTTAAAAATTCAGTTTAAAAATAACTGAATTTCACCAAAAACTAGGGTGGTCAATAATGATTCTCACTAAAAAAGATGTGCTTCTGGATGTCTACTACAAAACTCAAAACTACATTTTGGGGCTGGAGAAATGCTCAGTGATTAAGGACATTTGCTGCTCGGGCACAGAACTCAAATCTAGTTCCCAGAACCTATGTGATGAGGCTCACAACTGCCTGCAACTTCTGTTCCAGAGTATCTGATGCCCCCTTGTGGCCTCTGCAAGCAGTGCACTTATGTGCACATACTCACATACAGACACACTGCACATAATTACAAATGAAATAAATCTTAAAAAAAAAAATAAAAATAAAACCACCTATTACCCTAGTCATCTACAAAATGCCATTCCCTGAACAGTTTAGTGGTACTAAACTGAAAGAGGGTTACCCAGAGATTCTGTGCAGCCCAAGGGGCTGGGAGGGCATGATTCTACTTGCTTTCAGCAAAACTTCCAGAAAGTTAGTATGTGTGCTTGTTTGAAAGAAAAGCTACAAGGCTGGTATCTTCAAACTAAACTACGTACATCCCACTTCATCCTTTATAAATCTAAAAAACAAGATTTTTAGCTAACAATTTCTGAACAGAAAGAGGCCTGAGACAAGAGTGTGCCTAGACACCACACGACAATGCTTGCCCAACTTCCTGTGACAATTTTCCTGGAGACACAGACCCAATCTACCTTGATTGTTGAGTGTAGGACTAGAGAGGAAGTGCCACAAAACCCTATTGTACTTTGTTGAAATGAGAACATTTTATTTGTGTCAGTTCAGGAACAGAAGAAAAGAAGACAAGAAAATATCCTGACCCAGGAACCTTGTGAGATGGGATACTTTAACTCCCAAAGGAAAGCAAGAAAGCAAGCAGGAAAGAAAGGGAGAAAGAGAGAAAGAAAGAAAGAAAGAAAGAGAGAGAGAGAGAGAGAGAGAGAGAGAGAGAGAGAGAGAGAGAGAGAGAAAGAGAAGAAAGAAGAAAGATTACTAAAGTCAATAAGGATGCAAGATGCCAGTCCAACATTTGATGGGAAGTAATCTTAAGCAATGTAAGATGTTTTGACATATAGTGATGATACATATTTCTGGGGAGCAGGGTGGTAATTCACATGGGTACAATGTGTATGGCCCAAACTGGGGTGAATAGTATCCCCAGCTTCTTCAATATGCCATTGCAGTGAAGCATTAAAAATCTTCTTTTTTCCAGTAATCAATAAAACTGGCAATGAATTCACCAGGTGTGGTGCTGCATGCCTGGAACCCTAGGAGAACTGCTGTGAGTTCAGGGCCAGCCTGGGCTACCTAGTGAGAGCCTTTCTCAAAGCACCAAAATAACAATAATAAATACAGTGTTATGAACTCTAGTTGCCCTAATGTGCTGGGGACTCACTCCTCCATAGCCCTCAGCTATGGGAGCCTGTTTTCCCTCTGATGCTAAAGGTTTTTAAAAGTTCAGTGCTCTGCATTAGTAAATTCAATTCAGATGAGCAAAAGAAATGAGGAGGCTTTTATTCTCTGGGATTTTGCAAACTAGAACATACACACTCTCCTTGGGGATTCATTTCCACACTTCCCTGGGCTGCGATGTCAGCGATCGGATTGGGTCCGGGCACTGAGCAAAGCCACGCTTTCAGGAACAATTTGCTTTCTTTATTCAGTAAATTGCTCTAAATTTTTCCCTTTTTTCCAAGTCTTAAAATTGGCTGTTGTGGCTTTAGAAGCCTTCTTTTCTCCCCCAGATGGGCTTGGGAAGGAAGGGAAGACTGAATGGCTGCTAGCTAAAAGGAGAGGCTGGAAGAATAAGAATTTAAATGAAGGCTTTGCATAATTTGGAGCTCAGATCCCATGGGGGCAGCCTCAAACACTGACAGGTGAGGAATGCAGATGGTCCCACCAGCTACAGTCTTGGTGAGATGAAATCCAGATTTCTGAATTCATCATAGACAACTAAACACAAAGCATCATCCAGGCTCAAGACTCTCCCACCCAGAGCAGAACTCAGGGAGCAGCCGTACTGACCCCACTTCTTCAACAGAAAGCAAGCTTCAGAAAAACACTTTGGAGATGCTTCACACAAGAATCCCCCAAACCAAAGACCGTTCCCTAAAAGTGCTTCCAGATTCCCAAGAGGCAGAAATGACAATGAATTCTAGAGCAATTTGCTGTAACCAAAGAAAACACCATCCGGCTCTTAAAACACCTGGTGTTTGCCCATCAACATATCTGGAGATACCCAGTAACAATGACAGAA
Source organism: Cricetiscus sungorus (assembly GCA_030556225.1). NCBI lineage: Eukaryota > Metazoa > Chordata > Mammalia > Rodentia > Cricetidae > Cricetiscus > Cricetiscus sungorus. Next base: position 136,786,042 of record JANBXA010000734.1, read on the forward strand.
GGAGAAGAAAGATTCCGTTTAAATATTTCAATAGAACGGCCTATGAGGAGAAACCTTGAGAATCAATATCTCAACAATGGTGCAAAATGGGCAAGTCCCCCTACAGCATGTTCATTGCTAGTGTCTTAAAGTGCTGATTCATTTACTAGGGGTACATCAGACACAGCTAAATATTTATCAGCTACACAGAGATACACTTGGATCAGGCCTTGCTCCAAGCTGACACCCTTGCCAGTTTTGATCCCTGCCAAGTTTGAATGTAAATGCATCCTTTCTCTCTCCCAAGACTGAGGGGGGATGTGCTCCATTCTCAAAGGCAACACATACATTATTTTTAAGCTCCATTACTCTGACTTAAAAAGAAAAGCAGAAAAAAAAAAACCACACACAGTAAAACCTAATGAAAAGCCCAGTTCTCACTGTATCAGAGTACCTCTTAACAAACCGTTGTTTCTGGCAAAAGAGACTGGTGATTGGTTTGATAGTTTAGCATCCTTGGATAGCAATTTCCTCAAACAAAACATTTAAAGAAACCACAAAGACAATCCCAAATCCACTAGAGGCCTGTCAAACCTGTGTCCATGAATTAAAACCCAACATAAGATCTTAGACTTGCATAAAACATGATGAGAATTTTTGTGATTTTTTTTTTGTTTTGTTTTTGGTAACTAAACTGTGCAATTCATGAGTGTGAACTTTTTAGATGTCACTGTCGTGCCGCAATGACAAAATCCTGAAAAATCCTGGTCCACCCACAACTGATCTTTGTACCTGGGCATCCATTAAGAGGTGTCTCATCAATATCATGGAGCTCTTCAGGGTCTCTTTCTCCATGGGTAGAAAGGGGTCATCGTCTTCCTCCAATGCCTTCGACTTGGTGACAATGAAATGGGAAATCTGGTCATTTAGGGTGTGCAGTGACTGCACGGCTGTGAAAAGACAAAGTAGGAAATGTAACAATGCTACTATTAACACTTCTGCACACAGGCACGTGCACGCATGCATCCCAGAGAGTGTCTGCAACTACCCAGTGCCAGGACTGCAAGCGCACATCACCCAAACCTGCTTTAGTTTTAACTTGGTGTGATCGTCAGCTTTGATTGTTAACTTGACACCTAGGAAGAGGGTCTCAGTGGGGGACTGTCTGCATTGGGTTGGCCTGTGAGAAACTGTCCTAAGTTAATTGATGTGAAAAGACCCATCTCACTGTGGGTGAAACCATTCTCTAGACAGGAAGTCCTAAATTGTCTGAGAATACAAATAAGCAAGAGAGCCTACATGTGTTCATTTCTCTCTGCTCTTGACTGTGGGCGTGGTGTGAATAACTATTTGAAATTCTTGCCTAGATCTGTCTACAATAATGGACAGTAGCCTTGAATTCCAAGCTGGAATCAACCCCATTCTCCCTTAAGTTGTCTTCGGCCAAGGCCACATTACATTACATTATAACCAAAGCCATGAATTCAACGCTCATGAGTTCTGGGGATTAAACCTAGGTCCTAGGACTTGCAAAGCAAACAATTTACTAAGTGAGCCATCACCCTGGCCCCATAACCGATAACTTTGAGTGGGAAACTGATCCATCATTTCCAAGGGGAAAGCAAGGGTGCTTACCAAGGGCCCAATCAGGTAAGTGCAGACAGCCTGAACTTCTTCAACAGTTTAACAGCTAGGTTGTGTCTGGTGACCACCATCCAAATACTTATTCCAAACTCTATAGAGATCTTGAGGACACATTCACCAGCAAAACCAGATGTGGGACCTGCTTCATGTAGTACCCAATTTCCCCGGGAAGCATAACAGGATAGAGTTAGCTGTGCACCATAGATGTGACTTTTTGGTCAGTATTCAAAAACCAAAGATCAACAGGATACCAGGGTGTGGCCCTACACTAGATTTACACTTTTGATAGTGGCAGGTGGCTATTTCCTCCCTAAGCAAATGGACTCTGCCATTAAAGTTTGTGAAGGGGCAGTGGCCATGTTTTCCAAACAGTGCCACAAGCAAGCTGGAAGGACTGTAATTTCTCTATCATTCCCATACCAATTATCATCTGACATGTTAAAGTTTAAGACTTGACTTGTTTATTATTATTGCTATCTCTTCCCTGTGCACTTGGTAAGAGTTTTTATGTGTGCATTTGTATATGTGTATAAGTTTATATATGTGTGTGAATGTTTGTGTGAGTGTCTTGTGTCTATGCATTGTTATATGTGTGTGTAGATGTCTCTCTCTGTGTGTGTGTATGTGTGTGTCTGTATATCTGCATTGTGAATGTGTGTGAATGTGCATGCATGTATGAATGTGAGAGTATGTGAGTGTGTATGGGCTTAAGTGTGTGCATGTGTGTATGGGTATGTGTATGAGTTTATGTGTATATGTGATTATGGGTGTGTATGTGTTGAGTGTTTGAGTGTCTGTGTGTCTATGAATGTGGTGTGTGTGTGTGTGTGTGTGTGTGTGTGTGTGTGTGTGTGTATGTGTTTGTAAGAGAGAGAGAGAGAGAAGGCCAGAGGTTGATACTAGATATTGCCCCAAGTTTCTCCATGTTTTCCTTTTTGAGACAGGACCTCTCACTGAACCTGACCCTCATCCTTACAGCAAGACCATCTGGCCAGCTGGCTCTGTGGGTTTCCCTGCATCTCCTTCCTCAGTGCTACAATTACTGGCAACTGTCACCCTGCCTGGTTTTATATGTGAGTGTGGGATCTGAATTCAGGTCCTCATGGTTTCCTGGCAAACACATTCACTAAACCCCTCCCCCAGTCTTTAATCTGTTTTCTGTTCTGTCTCAAACACATGGAATGACAGATCTCAATAGACATTGTTGAACTAATTCCTTTACCTTCCCTTAAATTCAAATTCCTTTCCTTATAGAAAAGTCCATATTTTTCCAGGTAAACCTACACTTTTTAAACCAACAAAGAACAACTCCTAGGCATTCTCAGTAAAGCCACCACATGAACACGTTCTAAAATCCTCCAGGGTCCAGAAATCAAATTCCAACACAGTAGCAGGGCTTGGGAGACTGTGCTTCCCCCCAAAGGCAGTGAGAGACATGGCTCGCCCTCTCACTGTTAACTTCTGGGAAGCCTAGCAGCTGTGCTGTGCAGACGAGGGGTGGGTGGGGTGGTGTCTGTGGTCCTTGAAATGGCAGGGAGGCTGCATGATCCTGTTATGTGCATGCGGCTGACATGTGCAAGTCTCTGCCCCACATACACAGAGTAGATATAGTTAAAACTTTTAAAGCAAGTCTGTTATTCTATATATGTTCTTCTATAGTCTTTCATGTGCATATTATGGTTATGTTACATGTGTTCACACACAGGCATGCACACACACACACACACACACACACACACACACACACACACACACACAGCAGCCCCTTCCATTGAAAAGTGGAGGCTCAACTCCCTGTGAGTCTACCTGGCCCAAGCACATAAAAGGTCTGAAGTCTATGGGCAAGCCCACTCTGCATGAAGCTAGCTGCCATGTATGATACTTGTCATCACTGATACTGATTGTCAAGTGCTGGGATCTAGAATCATCTAGGAGACCCCTGGGCCTGTCTGTGAGGGAGTTTATAGATGGGGTTCACTGAGATGGGAACCATTTCATGAACTAGGGTCATGGATAATGTAAAATCAAAAAAGTGAGTTGAGCACCAGTGTCCATCATTCTCTGCTTCCTGACTGTAGATGCAATGTGACCATCCATCTCAAGTCCCTGCTGCTGTGTCTTTCCCACCGTGATATTTTATACTCTTAACTGTGAGACAGAGTAAGCCATTCATGCCTCAAATTGCTGTTGTCAGATGTTGTGTTGCAGCAACAAATCACTAACATAATTCTCTAAGGAAACCATATACACAGGTTGCATGGAGAGAGGGAAAGATGTTTAGGCAGCTGAAGCCATCTGTCTATACACCTGTCTATCTATCTACCCATTCACTTATCCATCTATTAATTCATCCATCCCACTCATCCACCTACCCATCTACCCATCCATTTATCCATCCATCTACCCACTCACCTACCTATTCATCCACTTACACATCTACCCATCCATCTACCTATCCACCTGCCCACCTATCCATCTACTCACCCTTCCATCCTCCCATCTACCTATTCATCCATCCATCCATCTACCTACCCACCCACCCATCCATTTACCTATCTACCTGCCTTCCTATCTACCCACCACCCATCATTCCATCTACCTATCCATTTATCCATCTACCCATCTATCTATCCATCTACCTATCCATCCACCTATCCACTTGCCCATCTATCCATCCAACCACCCATCCACCCACTGATCTACCCATTTTCTCATTCACCCATCCACCTATCCATTCATCCCAGGTGGGTGGAAAAACTATCTGGCAGAGCTTGAGAAATAGCTTAGTGGTTAAAAATAATACTTGCTGATTTTGCAAAGAATATGAGTTTAGTTTCCAGCATCTATGTCTGACTGTTCAAAACTGTATATAACTCCAGCTCCATGGGAGCTGACACCCTCTTCTGGCCTCTATAAGTAGGCACACACATGTGCCATACAGTCACACAGACATACATGCATATAAAAAATAAATAAATTAAGAAAACCAACATCCAGGACATTTTGAGGACAGAAGATACAACAAAGAGAAGAGGTAATGAGTCTATATTAATGTTCATGAGGAATCCATATAAATATTCCATCTGCAAGGTCTCATCTGCCTGCCTCATACAAGTCACCCCAAATGCAACCCTGTCCATGGAGAGCAGAACCGAGTGTCTATATCTCATAGCCTACTCCATGGCTCACAAAACAGAGAGCATAGCTACATATTGATTAATATAACTCAGTTTGGGGGCACTTTGTTATGTAGCAACACTTAATTGTAAAATATAGCCGTGACACCTCATGAAACTCACCAGCAGCTAACAATTCCAAGAGGAAAAGAAAAATGCTTTCTCAGTTAATCACCATGTGCCTTGTTGCTGTAACAACGCACCATGGCCAGGACAGCTTATAAAAGAAAGTATTTAATTTGAGAATCCTAGTTCCAGAGAACTAGAGTTCAGACCATCATGTTAGGAAACATGACAGCAGCCTCAGCAGGCACGGAGCTGGAACATTAGCACAGAGATCACATCTTGAGCTCCCAGCATAAGGCACCTCCCACACCTCCTAGTCCTTCCCAGACAGTTCTGCCAACTGTGGACCAAGCGTTCATATATTTGAGCCTATGGAGGTCATTCTCATTCATGCCACCACGTCTTGTCCCCAGCATTAACCACTGCGTAAGAACAAATAAACAGAGGTGTGAAAGAGAAAGGTCATAGCACTCCACTCTGTCCCCACTCCTCCCTTGTCATCAGAACTGGGAAGCCGTACACGTTATTCTCCATTTGCCCTATAAAACCCTCAACTAAATAAAGCTGTTCTTAAAACGCATGATGGATTAGAGACTGGAGAGACTGGAGAGAGACACCATTCCTCCCTGAGGTTAGGAAATGAGGTCATAAAACCCAGTTTACTTGGTTGATTGTGTCGAATGTGAAATGACATTCAATCTGCTGTGTGTTATCTTGGTCCACAAATCTGCAGAAACATACTTCTTAAGCAGCTTATTTATCTGAAGTGTTGTCTGAATCTCCCTGAGCATCAATGAGCACTTATTTAGGCTTCTGATATAGATGGCATGTTCATCTTTGGTAGAATAGAAATAATGCCAAGTCTCAACATTCTGCGTCATTTAAAAAAAAATAGAAGACATGAATAAAATGTCTTAATGTGTTCAGAAGCACCCCACTTCTGTTTTTATGGGTCAGGTGGAGCATGGAATGTGATGTAATAATGATATGACCTCAGATGCTCATTTAACACAGATGAGTCCAGATGTCATAGAGATGGGACATTGTAGTATTTTTATAGGGAAAAACATGCCTGATGAATCATATCATGGGGCAGACCCACTAGCAGCTCCATGGATTTTATGACCTTGTTATTTATATGGTCCATAGATACGAACTAATAACCAAATTTATCCCCATGTGTTAAACAACCTTTGCTCTTCACAAATCTCAAAAGCTATGATGTATTTTGCATTATAATGCTCACCCGTTTCCAGTTCTTGTTTTAATGGAATCCCATTAAATAAATGAAGCTTCAATAATTCAGACTTTTTTCCTTCCCATTGTTATAATAAAACTCATCCTGCTAGAGATGAGGATGCAAAGAGGTCAGAACCCTCGTGTGTTGCTGTGGGAAAAGGGTTGGCAATGGACCAACAAATAAATACAGGATTTCCATATGAATGGGCAATGTACTCTTAGGAATATAATCCAAAAAAACTGGAGAAAGGTGTCTGAACAAACACTTGCCTGTCACGCCAGCATTAGTTAACACAGCCAAAGCTGGAAAGTACTCATTCATTGCCTGTGAATTAGTGGATGGATAAACACAATCTGGTATATCCATTCAGGGGAGCATTATTCAGTCATACAAAGGGAATAAAGCACTGATACACGCCACCATGTGGGAAAGTTACGCTAAGTGAAAGCAGCCAACCCCAATAAAGATCCCATGTACAGGAACCATCCGTAAACGGGCAAACAGTAGGACCGAACGATTAGCAGATTCTAGGGAGTCTGGCTAGAGAAATGGGAACAGCTGCTTAATGCTTAATAAATAAAGGGTTCCCTTTGAGGGGGATGATAAAAATACTCAGGGAAGAGTTGTGGTGATGGATACACTCAGCAAACGAACTAAACACTACTGAACTGTGAACTTTAAGAGGTTAAAACAGGAAATTTGTCTATGTGCATTCTACTACAGTTTGAAAACAAATTGTGAGGCAGGGGGATTGCAAGTTCAAGGACAGATAAGGAGTATTCTGCAGGCTTTATAACTGGGATTTCTCTTATGGATATACGGGAAAGGGACCTGAACTTGACCTGAACACCTACATGGTGGAAGGAAAGAACTAATTCTTGCAAGCTGTCTTCTGACTTCTATGTATGCCTCATGACATGCACATGTACACACACATGTACATAAGTGTAAGACACCAAAATAGAAATTTTACTTTTTAAAATAGGTAATAAAGAAAATCCCTAGAATCAAGGAGCTGGTCTAGGAGATAGCTGTCAGTGGTGTATGTGCTACAAGCATGAGGAAGAGAGTTCAACACTCAGAACCCATGTAAGATGTGTTGGTGTGCATGTAATCCCAGAACTGGGGAGGCAGAGGTAAGTGGATCCCTGAGGCTTGCTAGCCTACAGGAAGTGCCAGGTTAGTAAGCGGACCTCAAACACAAACAAGCAAGCAAACAAACAAACAAGGTGGATAGTTTCTGGGCAATGACATCTAAGGTTTGCTCTGGCCTCTACAGAACACACACACACACACACACACACACACACACACACAGAGCATAGTTAACTTGTCATTTTCTTCAAAGGTGCAGATTTGCCAGAGAGTGAGTTTAACTGTGAAAACAGCTGTTGTCTGTGGCCATTGATCCCACAGCTGGCGACTGGTGTAGCTGAAGCTGACCCTGAGTGTAATGAACTAGGAAGGCAGAGCAGAATGAGTGCTGAGGAAGGCATGTGGTTCCCACTGGAGATTAAAGGTGGTCTCAGTCTTGGGAAGCCGACTTAAGGTCAGAAAGAGGCTGAAGGGTGAACCAGCTTTCCACCATGCACGGAAGAAGGTTCCTATTGAAAGAGACTGGAAGCCTGAAGCTTGGAGTCACCCATCCTGAGTTCTAACCTTGCCTCTGTATGCTGATCTAGCAGTGACATCATCTCTCTGCGCATGGTTTTTCTCACCTGTTCCTTGGAAATAAAGTCATAACTCCTTCATGATCATTAGTATTGAACTAATTGAGGCAACTGGTGCACTTTCAATAGGGCCTGGCCCAGAGCTTCTCCATGACAGTACTCAGCTAGCACCATCAATGTGATTACAGTGGCCACTGCCTAGTTCCCACAAGCCTCCAGGCAGCCTACTCCTGGCATGGCCATCAGAGCCTATCATGAGATTTGGAACCTCCCAGAGACACCACTGAAGTGGGACAGGACCCTGTCAGTGGTCCATGTAGTGATACATCATTTATGATTTATTAAAGCTTGCCTCCGTATTCAAAAAGCAAAGTTGGGCACAAGCTATAGAAGTCAGGCACACACCTTTAATCCTCGCAGCCAGATGCAAGGAGGTGGTGGTACACACCTTTAATCCTAGGATTAAGTAGATGGATCTCTGTGAGTCCAAGGCCACCCAGATCTACATAAGAGTGAATCATTCTAAAAGAGAATTCTAGCTCACGCCTTTAATACCAACATTAGGGAAGTGTATAAGACAGAAGCAAGGTCTCAGAGAGGCATTCATTCTCCAGCCACACTAAGGAGAGGCATGGTGAAGAGCCTGAAGAAGGTTTGCTTTGCTTTTCTGATATTCAGAATGAAGTTTGAACCCCAATATCAGTCTCTGGGTCATTTGTTTATTGTGTTATGGATCCATGACAAAGGGAAGAGGCCAGCTCTAGAAGTGGGATTACATCTTAAGTAGATTTTTTTTTTTTTTTTTTATTGTGGAGCTTAACAGCAAGAGTGCGACTGGGGTAAATACTGCATTAGAACAGAAAGAACTAGAAACCTGGCTCTTGGGTGCAAAGTGCTGGACTGTTGCCTGTATCAAACTCTAACAAAGCAGGGCCAGAGGACTCTGGTTGACTGAGGATGGGGGGCAATCCAGGGTCCCAGAGAACTTGGTCAAGTCCCTCATAAAAGAGTCAGAACAGGAACTCAAGGCAGGACCAGAGGCTGTGAAGGAACTCTCACTGGCCTGCTCAGCCTTTCTTATACATCTCAGACCCACCTACCTAGTGGAAGCTTTGCCCACAGTCAGCTGGGCCCTGCCACATCAATTAGCAATGGAGAAAGTGCCCCACGGACACGTCCATAAGCCAATTTGATGCAGACAATTTCTCAGTGAGGTTCCCTCTTTGACAAGACGTGTCAAGTTGACAACCAAGATTAGCCATTACCGTGAAAAGTTTTAAGCCATGACAAATATTCTTGGACTGTCAAAAATGCTTAAGACTAATTATGGACAGGGGACACGCGTCCAGCCCTGTCTCTCCCCCGATGAACTAACAACTGTGCATGTCATCAAGACAGACACCGTGAAAGGGAAAAGTGATCCTTTCATCAGAATTTAATGTGGAAACATGGGTGTGTGAGCCTCTCATTAAAAGACCAACACCGTGCAAAGAATGCTCACAAACCCTGTCCTCATTTCCTTTCCCCCAGACATCATCTCCCCACATTACACCGACTGTGTTTGGAGGTGAACTCTCTCCAGCACTGAGCCCCTCCTCCTTGATTTTTAGCAGGACTCTGAACCCTGGAATGCAGGCTTGAGCAGAGTAAAACCTGGCACTGTGAATAGCAGTCTCAGGGCATGGATTCCAGGGTCATGGATCTGGAGACATGCTTTCCTCCTTGTACAAATTGCTTCCCTCTGACTGAGAAGCCCCAGAGCTAAGGGGTCAGACAGAAGTCAGAGATGAGTCTCACAGTGAATTATCACTCAACACCAGAACATGAGGTCCTGGCTCTTTGCAGATTTTCAGAATTTTATGAACCAACTACACCCACCTGACATCTGGGGGTGGGGTAAGCACATGTGTACATGTTTGTGGATATATGTGTGTGTGCTTACATGGAGGGGCCAGAGGCTGATGTTAAAGGGTCTTCCTATATGACTCCACACTTAACTTTTAAGACAGGAACTGTCCCTGAAGCTGGAACTCATTCCACCAGACTATCTGGCCAGTGATCTCCAGGGATCCCCCTACCTCCATCCCGCACAGCCCTCGGAGGACTGGTGTGGGGATGTGAACTTGGATCACTATGTGTGTGCTGCAAACCCTTCTTGACTAAGTTATCTTCCCAGTCAACAGAGCTGTAAGGTCCACTGAGGGCCTGTGCTAACTGCTCTTACAGGGCGGTGTGGATGAAGTCACCAAAGCCTAAAAATTTCTGTTGTCGTTTTAGGGAAGGGTGGAGGGGCATGTGATGGGAGGGAGGGAAGGCAGGAACTGTGCTCTAAGTGAGGAAAGAAGGAGGTGGTGAATCCACAAGCCTTGCCCAAGCCCTAGACCTTGTTGTTCGGCGAACAGAAAGGGTTTACCAACGGAAGCCTCCTTCTCAATTTTAATGACTACCTATGCCATTTAATTACTTCTGGTCTGTTAATATTTTAAGATCATTTTGTTTTATTGCAACTTTCAATGTATTTCAAAGGTCAGCAGGAAACCACTTTGAATCTCAAGTACGTTCTATTTCTGGATAATAGATTTGTGCCCGTGCCTTGCAGCTTTTCATTTCAGGTGTATTTCTTTTGTTTGAAGACTATCTTAAGTGATGGGGCCAACTACACATGGTAGCAGGGTGATCAGAAGTCTGGCTTTGGGGCTGGGGACAAGGCTCCAGTAAAGTGCATGCCACCTGAGTGAGGATCTGGGTTTGATTGCCCAGAATCTATGGGAGAAAGTTGGGCATCTATAATCTCAGTGCCTGGAAAACAGAGGCAGAAGGGATATTATGACTTCCTGTTAACCTGTCTATAACAATCCAGCGAGAGGCACTGTCTTCTTGGGGGTGGGGCACTTTTTGACATACTAGTGCCTTCACCCATCTCAGAACCCTCATGGACCAGATATCTGCAAACAGATGTGTGAGCTCCCAGCTGTTATCAATGGATCAATGGCACGCGCGCACACACACACACACACACACACACACACACACACACACACACACACTAGAATGATTCCAACATTAAACTTGAGCCTCCACTTCCATGCAATTCATGCTCATACATGTGCACTAACACACATGCAAACATGCATGTACATATATATGTTTGCATATTATATAATATATACATATATATACATATATACATATATATATATATATATATATATATATATATATATATATATATAAAGACCCTCAGAATGAGGAGTCTCCCCATTTTGGCCGGTATCCCCAAGAACTCAATGTTCAGTCCAGTTGCTGCAACACGCAAGTGGCTTTAATGAACGGGAAATGCTTGCTCCCTTAGCACGCAGGCTAGAGAAGCAACATTTTCTGGGCGCCGGTACTTTTAAAGGAAAAATCCACAAGCTTAGGGTGGGGCTGTGACCCCCTGTTTGTTGAGTACCTGACCAGAGTCATGGGTTCTCCCCTTGAGGCCAGATGGTCTCACTGTTCGGGTCAGCAGCCCTTAGGGCCTCAGGATGTGCTAATTAATCTTGTCTGGGCAAAGAGGAGTTGCAGCTACCTCTTTGTTTCTTAAGGACCCTATTTACCACCTGCTGACACACTGACGGGAGGGGCAGTGTGAATTCTTGGTACCCAGCTATCTTAGGGCCTTGTGAGGGGAAGTTGTGGGTGGTTAGCAAATTCAAGGGAACTGATAGTGGCCTGGGCTAGCTTTCCAGGTCAGACTGCCCTTCATTTTAAGTGGGGGGGGTTTCCTTAACTTTACTTTTGTGTTTTTCCTAATATATATAATATCAAGCATGTGAAAAACAGAAATAGAAAAGACAAAACAAAACAAAACAAAAAAGAACCCCAAAACCTTCTGTCCTTTCTGTTGCTGTGGTAAAGCATTCTGGCCAAAAGCAACTTAGGGGGTAAAACAATTATTATACCTGTGTAAATATGTTAATTAGAAATCTTGAGACTGGGAAAAAAATCAAATAATAGGAGTTTGCAATGTTTACCACTATGTACAGTGCCCATGTCACCCTAGGGGTTTTAGAAGTGCCTGCTAGTCAGGCATGAAGGGGCTGGCCTTTAAACCCAACACCCAGCAGGCTGAGTCAGGGGGATCATGAATTCAAGGCTAGTTCTAGCAACATAGTGAGACTCTGTCTCAAAGAAACCACATATATGTTTTATATGTACTATATAATTTATAGTATATAATATATGAGAATATATATAAATTTATGTGACATTGTTAATAAGAAGCATAGCCCCCAAGCATCTGAGACTGTTTCATCCCACAGTGACATAGAAAGGGGAACACAGTCGCCATACTGGATGCTGCCCTGATATTACAGCTTCGGTTAGCTCTTTCTTACTCTGAGTAAGACTGACCTGTGTCACCAACAGAGAATTTTAGGTATGACAGAGTGTCACTCATGGGGCTAGATCAGGAAAAGTGATTGTGTTTTCTCTTGAAACGGTACCTCAAAGAAACATGGGCTGCCATGCCGTGGGGCATTCGGGTAGGACATGGCATGAAAAACTGAGAGTTCCTTCCAACATGGAGCATGAATTTAGAGGCTCTGTGAAGATGCCGTTTTAGAAGCAACTCCAGGCAAGTTAATCTCTTGCATAAAGGCAACTATGCTGAAAAGCTAAGCCTGTGAGATTTGGCCAGACCATCCCAAAATTCACCCAAGTGCTGGAACGGTGACATTCATTTAAGTCACTAGGATTTGGAGTCACTTATGAGACTTCATTATATAACTAAGAATGATATATTTTTTTTCATATTGAGAAGTAGAGTAATACCATAGCAAAAATTACTTTTAAAAAATAGGTGCTCTTTGAAACATGCATAACAACAACAAAGACAAAACTATCTGGGATGCAGATGCCAGAGGACTTCAGAGAAGGATGTCCCAGTGTGCCTGACAAATTCTGCTGGCTCCCAGAGTCTGCAAGTGAAAACCTGGGGATGGTTTAGAAGGATGTGGAGAAGAAAGGATATCTGCTGTGTTATGACAGAATTTTAAGCATCATAGTCTGTAGTCATGTGGAAAGTAGGAGCCCTGTCTACTACTTCCCTGGTCTATGTGGCAGTTTTACAGCTGAACTGTTGAAGATGACAGCTGATTTGTTCTTGGTATTAATACCAAAGTACAAGAGGACGCAGACAGGTGGAAAGGAAACCGTTCTTAAAAAGTAGAGATCGGTATGGAAAGAACAGGAGGAAGAGAGCTCTATGGATCCCTGTAACTCCCCCAGCCAAGGGCAGACCAATAGAATGGGGCATCTACAAACAGGAGACACAGTTATATAGAAAGTGCTTTGAGTGACTTGAAGTCACAGCCAAGAGCTCAGAGATAGATCCAATTTGCAAGGAGTTATCCTCACTCCTTGAGGCATAATTAAAGAACCACTGAACTGAGGTGGAGGTGATTTGGAATTTTCCTGGTCTACTAACTTCTATGTGCTTTGCATATTCTTCCTTATGAATGGATACTTCTAGCAATTCCCCTACATCCCCCTCTGAATGCAGGAGTGGATAACATGTCTCTTCAGTTCTCAGGTGTGTAGACTCAGGACACTGCTACATTATAGTCAGTACCCAAGTAGGTATTTGTGTGTGTGTGTACATGCGTGTGTGTATGTATATGCATATATAGAGACCTGATTTTACACGATTCAAGACTTTCAACAATGCTAATGAGATGATGGGATGGCACTGGGTAGATGGGTATGGAGTTCTTGGGAATATGAGAGTACAATCTGCACTCTAAAACAGATCCACCAAGTGCTACCTCCAGGTATTAATGTACCCCTATAGGCCTTTCCCACCCTGTTAGAAGATGACAGAGTCTCACAGGCTTGTAGAGTTAGTCTCTCTCTCCCTCTCCCCCACACCTCCCTCCCCACTACTATTGCTTTCTCTGAAGCTACCCCTTTCTCTATAGCTCCTTCTAGCCTCAAACTTGCCAAGTAACTAAGGATGACTTTGAACTCCTGCTCTTCCTGCCCCCACCTCTGTAGTGCTGAGATTACAACTTTATGTGGCTATAGGGCTAATGTGGTACTGAAGATCAAGGCCTGAACTTGGTACCTATTAGGTATGCTCTACCAAGTGAGCCAGACATCCCTCTGCCCCACCTTCCTCTATCTCTGAGTGCTCTCTCAGTGGGAAGTCAGCCCTGTCCCAAATACTGAAGATCTGGATAAATGTCCACATGGCAAGAAACTGAAGGCAGCACAACCCTGCCAACCACAGGAGTACCGAATCATCCGGGGAACATGAGCATGAGGGAATGAGATCATGGGAGCACATGGGGAAAAGGGGGGACGGGTTCACAGAAGCACATGAACATGGTAGGTTCAACCATGGGAGCACAGGGTCACAGGAGCACATGAGCATAGGGAGCATGAGATCATGGGAGCCCATGACTATGGGGAGCACAGACTCATGGGAGCACAAGATTGATGGGAGATGTTATTCTGTATATATGTTTCTCATATTGGTTAATGAATAAAGCCCTGATGGCCAATAAGAAAACAAGATAGGCAGGGCTAGGAGACTAGGAGGAGGAAAGAGGAAGTAGTTAGGAGGAGTCAACATGGAGAGCCCGGACAGGTAGAAGGCCAGTGCCGCTCTGGCCGGTAAGATGAGCCACGTAGAAATGGGTTAATCATTAAGACAGAGCTAGCCCATAAGCAATTGATAGTAACTGGCCAACAGGATTGTATCAAATTCAGAGTCCAGGCCAACAGCCTTATATCAAATACAGAGTCTCTGCGTGTTATTTGGGGCTGGCGCAGCAGCAGGACCAGGCGGACTGGTGGAAAACATACATGCTACACACAGGATCATGGGAGCACATCACCATGGGAGCATAGGATCATGGGAGCACATGACCATGGGAGCACATGACTATGGGAGCACATCAGTTTTGAAACAGATCATTCTGCTCCTGCTGAGTTTCCCAGTAGCTCTCATCTGCATCTTTTAATGAGACACTTAACCATCCAGTTAAGTAAAGCACTCTAGAATTCCTGCTACAAAGATACTATGGCATGGATATTTGCTATAGTTGTTACTGTTTTTCAAGCCTCTCCACTAGGGTATAATTTCCTCCTAGAAACAGATAACTAATACAGCAAAGAGTTTCGTTCTTAAATCAGTTTTGATTTTGTGCCAACAGCTCAACAAAAACCATCTTCTATGTAACTACATTCCAAAAGACTTATGTTTAAGAAGCATTTAATTCTGCTTATGTTTTCTTGGTCTTTTGCCAGAGGAAAGGTTCCACCCAGCAGGGACATGATTTTAGCACTTGTGGGTTGAAGGACAAATCATAGCACACTGCTGAGATTCAAGTGACCGCAGAGATAAGGCCTCTTATCAGTGGGGAATTATTTCCACTGAGGAACAGGGAAGGCTGTAGGCTTTTATTTATCATCAGATGTGATCTTCTAAAAAGAAAAGGAAGAAAGAAAGAAAAAGGAGGAGCAGAAGAACTACCCAGAGAGAGGAAAAAGAAAACAAGCCACAGCTTAAGCACATGGGAGTAAATGAATGTTCACCCATATGCTGAAGACAATGTAGAAGCTGAAGAGAGGTCTCAGTGAGCAAAAACACTCATTGCTGTTGCAGAGGACCCGAGCTCAGTTCCAATCACTCATGTAAGGGGCCTCACAACTGCCTGTAACTCCAACTCCCAGGGACCCAATGCCCTCTTCTGGCTTTCACAGGTACCTCTACTTACATGCATCACACACATACACACACACACACACACACACACACACAGTTAAAACATACATTTTTAAAAAGATATACATATCTTCTGCATGGAAATAGAGTTATAAATAAATGGAGGGTCTGAATGAACTCTCAGATTGGTCCTGATTTTAGTGGAAATGCTTTTATTTTTTTCTCAGTTTAGAGAAACGCTGGCTATGAGCTTGCTGTATATTGTCTTTATTACATTGATATATGTTCCCTGTATTATTATATTCACAGAGCTATAGTAATAAAACCAGCATGGTACTGGCATAAAAACAGACAAATTGATCAATGGAATAGAAGTGAGCACCCACATAAAAGCCCATTGTTCCTACAGCCACCCAGGTTTTGTTTTTGTTTTTTACAAAAAAAGCCAACAGAGCACACTGGAAAAAAAGACAGCATCTTCAGAAATGGTGCTGGTCAAACTGGATGACTACTCATAAAAGAACGGAGTTTAATTTGTCTCTTTCCCTGTACAAAACTCAATTCCAAATGAATCAAGAACCTCAACATAAAACCTGAATCCCTGAATCCCATAGAGGGGAAAGTAGATAATGTACTAGAACTTATTCAATAGTGCAGACAGTAGGACAAACAATTAATTAATGAAACCTCACGAACTTAAAAGGCTTCTGTACAACAAAGGACACCATTGTTTGAGTGAAGAAGCAGCCTATAGGAATGGAGAAATCTTCACCCAGCTAGATATCTGACAGAAAGTTAGTATCTAGAATAGACAAAGAATTCAAAAACTAAACCTTAAGAAAACAGACAGCCCCCCTTTTTTTTTAAAGGCATCAAACTAAACACAGTTCTCAAAAGATGAAGCACAAATGGTGAGAAATACTTTTTGAAATCCAAATTAGAGCTAGAGATTCTGTCTCACCCCAATCAGAGCAACCAAGATTTTAAAAAAGAAAAGTAAAAGGACAAGTTCTAGGAAGACAACAAATACTGGGATGGATGTGGGGAAAGTGGACCACTTACTGCTGGTGCAGCCAGCCACTACGGAAATCACACAACAACTAGAGACAGATCTAGCACATAACCAGTCACGTCTCTCCGGAGCATACACACGAAAGACTCTATACCCTAGAAGGACACATCACTTTCACATCCATGTTCACTGATGTGTTATTCACAATAGCCCATCAACTAGATGCCCAGCAACTGACGAATGGATACTGAAAATGTATACTTACACAGTGGAATGTTATTCAAGTGTTCAGAAAAATGGAATTATGAAATTCACAGGTAACTTGATGATGGATGGGGCTGGAAACAATTATTCTCAGTGATGTTGAGACATACCCAGAATAGCAGACCTTGAGTGTTTTCTCTCATTTGTGGATGGTACAGTTGAATCTTCAGATATATGTGGTCCATTCAGAATACCCAAAGAGGTCAATACATTAGTAAAGGGCCTCAGGGGGAAGATCTGAAGGGATGGTAGATAAGATGCGGTGGTAAAAAGGATCAAAGGGGGAAAATGGACCAGGATGGGTAAATGGGGGATGGGAGGGCATGGTTGAGAAGGGAATAGAGGGAGGATAAACAACTCTAAAGATATTTATAAAAAGTCATATGGAAGCTTCCTAAAATATATGCATTCACATATATAAAGTTTAAATGGAGTCACCATATACTGGGGCAATAATACCCCTCCTAGACACCACAAGTCCACAAATAGAAAGCCCAATAGCAAGAATGTGTTATCTCTCTTAGAGCTGTTGTTCATCAAGTCTCCATAGAACCCCCAATGTCACAGGCTATTGCCAATGCTCTTCATTTCCCTCCAGAACTCAACAGTAAGACATCTATTGCTGAAGACACCACATTCTTGAGTCGTAGAACACAGACAAATCAAGCTAGTGTTCACAGGGAAGCTTCATCTCAGCCAGCATCATAGTCTAGAAGTTGATACATACTACCAGAAAACAAAAGTGATCGTTAACCTTATCCAGCTGTGAACCTTGTAAGCTACAACAACAACTGGCCTGATAGGACAAGGCCATGATGCAACAGTGACACAGACATCATAGGAGTAAGCAACTGCTTTCTGCTTTAATTTAAGTCCTGCTGCACAAGTTAAACCCATTTCTGGCACTGAAACATGAGCCATGTACCTGTGGTTAGTCAGGTCATAGGCCCTAGGGGTGAACCCACTACTATTGTTTTACTAACTAGAGATAGTATTGAACTGACTCCTAATGACTTAGTCATATCTATACCCATAGATGAGTGCATTTCTTTAACCCTCATAAGAAAAGTTTCTTTTTCTATATATGGTGATTAGCATAGAGGTCCTATTCTGGTCATGATTTAGAGACTAAAAGACTGTGGGATGATCACTCTAGAATGAGACATCTGCCTCATACTGCCTGCTCTTAAGGCTCAGGAATCACTCTGCAATAGAGGGAATGGACAGATTGTAAGACAGGGAGAATGACTACAGATAAAAGCTGCTTTCTGGACACAACAGAGAAGTTGCACATAGGAACTGCACAGGTATGTCCTGTACAAGTTCAAGCCTGTAGCTAGTTGTTTCCCACCAGCCTGGTCCCGCCGCCATGCCAGCCCCAAATAACATGCAGAGACTCTGTATTTGATATAAGACTATTGGCCAGGTACTAGTTTCTTACCAGCTAGCTCTGTCTTAATGATTAACCCATTTCTTCTTATCTAAGTATTTCCACATGGTCATCTTATCCAAGAGTGGGCCAGCGTGCTGCTGTCTCCAGGCTCTTCCTGTTGACTCCTCCTTACTCCTTGCTCTTTCCTCCTAGTCTCCTAGCCCCACCTATCTTGCTTTCCTATTGGCCAACAGTGCTTTATTCATTAACCAGTATGAGAAACATATTTGCAGAATAACATCTCCCATCACAAGCCAGACAAATTTCTAGCACAAAGAGGGGATATGAACATGAAGTCCCACTGCTAGCCAAGCTAATGGCAACTGACACTTGCTGAGAGAGGGAGAGTCAATTGCCCTTAAGGGTGCAAATCCTTGGGGGTTGATCATGTTTCAGTGGAAGGACAGACAACCAACAGTATATAAGCAGGACAAATTGAATTTGATGAATTTTTTTAAAGGACATTAAGTTGGGTGGGTAGATAAGGAGGAATGGATCTGGAAGGAATTGGGGTAGGTATGGATATAAAACACACTACATGAAATTCTCAAAGAACTAATTAAGAACCAGAAACAACATATGATCATTCTCTGTGCATGCTAACAAACACCAAAGGAACCAAGGTTGACTGAAATCACTATGGATTTGCTATCTAAATTAGAAGTTCTCTCTGTGTCCACAGGGATCCTGGATGTCCAACTTGCCAGTATGAAGAATGTCTAGCACAAAAGTTAGGAAGTCAATAAACAGTAGGTCAACTGATGATTTAAATAACTGAGCATATTAGTGTGGGAATGATGGCCAATCCCTGACAAGCCAACATGAAAATATTAAACTGGTCATTTTCATGGCTTCCAAGGAAACACACTATGAGTTTCAGAAATTTTAATGAGGGAAGTAGCTATGAAATGGCTTCTCCGGAACACTAAATCATATAGATTATGTCCTAAAAAAATTTCATGGTTCTAAACTACCAATCTAGTGTCTTTTTGAAAGAATTATTGCAGCCATAAGAATTGTGTTACATTGCTCACCCACATTCCTTTGTCTTTATTTTCCCTCTATGATCAGGAAAGAGAATTAGTGACAAAGATGAGACTATACTGACACTGCAGATGGCATTATCAAAGAAGTCTTTGTGTTGTAGGGAAATTTAAAATCATGTGACTCTCCTGACCTCAGTAACTCAAACAAGCAGACCTCATGCTGCTCATGAGTTCTTATGACAGAATGATCTATGCAAATTAAGAACACACACACATTAGCAGGTTTGTCACTATTTGATGCTATTACCAGCGGCTAATTGACTTCCTTTCTGAATTTTTAATCTTTCCCATCTACATGATGGGAGGTGTTAGAGGACATGAAGTATTGAGGACTTCAGCATGGCCCAGGCCCAGGCTGGTCACCTCAGCCTTCCCACAGCATGGCCTATTGATTACTGATTTCCTACAAAAAGTATGTCATGTAAGGGTACATTACAATTATTTGCTGACTGTATTAAAAATAAAAATAGGTCAACACATATGTAGCTTTTCCACATTCTCCTTGACTTGTCCCCCAGTGATGGCAGAATGTTGTGTGTGCCTTTTGGTGGCATGAGAAGTTAGTGATAAGAAAGGGAATTCGGTCTTTGCAGACATAGATTCCACTGAAGGGTCCCTGCATACCTGGCATATGATACCATCTTTTCACAGGCTCAGGGCAATTAACATACAAATAGATGTGTCTCCAATAACACATAGATGTAAAAAAAAAAAAAAAATGGTTACTTGGGTGAGAACTCAATGGAAACCCTCAAACCACAGCTATACTTTCAAAGTATAGATTTCAGAGACACAATAGTATTGAGAAATTCCATGGGCATGTGGCCCTTTGTGTAGGCCAAGTGAACAGACAATCTATTTGGTTCACACACAAGATACCTCAGTCTCTCTGGAAGCCTTCTATCATTAAGAAGTGTTAAGTTGCCCCTGAGATACTTAGCTGACTGAAAATTTCACTTTGTCTAATGTTACATGAGCCATTTCACACTAGTTTCAAGTTTAAGCCATTGATGGTGGCTAATTCTATGCAAAACATTAACCAGAGCAGAGCGGTGGGGCAGAGAACAGATACCATGTGACAGCTATGGTCAGAGAGGATTATTGTGTAACTTCTGGTAAATCCTTGGTCTATGTGAGCTTCTAGTTCTCAGCTGAAAAGGTGAAGAAAATGCTTACAACATATATAACATCATGAATGTGTGTATGTGCATGTGTGTGTGTGGGGGGGTATATGTACAGAAATGTTCACTTCTGTGTGCACAGATGGAAGCCAGGAATTGATGTTGGAATGTATTCTTCAATTCGTTTTTCAATGACTACTTTTTTTTTTTTTTTTTTTTTTGAGGCAGGCTCTCTCATTGAACATGGAACTCATCACCTTAGCTCACAGCCCAGGAAGCTCCATGGACCCATCCTCTCTGCCTCCCAAGTTCTGGGACTGCAGATGTCTGCAAATGTGTGGACTGCACTCAGCTTTTTACATGGATTCTGGGGATTTAAACTCAGGCTTTTATGTTTGCAAAGCAAACACTTCACCTACAGAGCCATCTCCTAGCCCTAAAATTGAACAGCACTAAGATGAGACAAGGTGCTTTGAGAAGGTCCAAGGTGTCGGAAGACAGGGCAGACCGTCATTGTGGCCCTTGCTGTTGGTGTCCTCATATACTGGAATCCCACAGAAGTCTTTAGACCAGAGGGTATAATATTCTGTGGTTGAAAGAGATCAAACTCCCACCCTCAAATCTGTGAATTGTATCTTGCAAGACAGGCATTTCCATCCCAAGCTAGTCCCTACTCCCTCCATGAAGCTTTCATAAATTTATGCTAAGCTGGGGTGGTAGCTCCATTGGTAATTACTCCATTGGCAAGCACAGGGACCTAAGTTTGATCCTCAGAAGCCATGTTTTAAAACATGGCATAGTGGTATACATTATAATCCCCACACTGGGGAGGTAGAGTCAAGAGAATTTGTAGTGCTTCCTGGAAGGACAGCCTAGTATTATTGGCAAGGTCCGGGCCAATGAGGGACCTTGTCTTAATCCCAGCACTCAGGAGGCAGTGGCAGGCACATCTCTGAATTTAAGGACAACCTGGTCCTACAGAGCAAGTTGTAGGCCATGGCTACAAAGTAAGGCCCTATCTGAAAAACAAATGAACAAAAAGAGTGAGTTAGATAGATGGCTCCATGGTTAACCCCATGTACTGCCCTTGAAGAGTTCCCAAGTCCAGTTCCTAGCACCCATACCAGGCATCTCACAACCGTCTGTAATGCCGACTCCAGAGGATCAAATGCCTTCTTCTGGACTCCTCGGGCTTCTGAATTCACACAAGAGCATACCCACACAGAGATATACACATATGTAATTTATATACACAATTTAAAAATAAATATTAAAGAAAAGGTGGAAAATGTCTGAGGACCCAGAATGGAAGTCGATCTCTGGTCTCCACATGCATGCACATGCGTGTGTTACACATTTACAGATGCCCATACTCACATACACGAAGTGTTTTTAAAGCCAGGGTATTTTATAACAAGAGTACACTAATACTTATTATTAGTATTCCTTGCCTGTATTGTAATAATGACGGCTGAGGGATAAAATGGAGATCAACTCACAGTCACAATAAGAAGATGGTGGTTGGTTTGGGCAGTCCTGCAGCAATGTAGAGAGACTGGCTAAGGATTTCCACAGGCATGCAGAAATCGTGGCTGGGGTGGAGAGAGGACCTGAAGCCCCTCTGAGATTTGCTCTGTTGGCAGAATACTGGAAAGCTTTGGGACCAAGCAATATCAGTCCCAACAAAAAAGACAGCGACACAGCGACACAAGGCATCAACTGCTTTCTCATTACCATGCACAAACATCTGTCAAGAATCAACTTAGGGGAAGAAAAGTTTGTTTTAGCTCATGATCGGAGGGGATATGCAATCCATTGTGGTGGGTATATCAGTTACTTCCTTGATACTATTTAAAAACAAAACAAAACAAAAACAAACAAAAAACACCACAGCTGAAAGTGACTTATGGAAGACGAGGTTTATTTTGGTTTATAGTTCCGAAGGAAGATGCCATAATGCTGGGAGAGGCATGGCAGCAGGTGGCTGGAGCGGGAAGCTAAGACATCACATCTTCAAGCATAGGCAGGAATCAGGAGAGCAAACGGAAAAGTAGGGCAAGGCTATAAACTCTCAAAGCCCACCCCTAGTGATGTGCTTCCCCCAGTACGGTTCGACCTCCTAAAGGTTCCATAACCTCCCCCAACAGTGCCACCATCCAGGGACCAGGTGTTCACACACATAAGCCAATGGGGACATTTTATTCACATCGCTACAGTAGGAAAGGCTCATGGCAGTAGGAGAGGCACGGGGCTCAGGGCCATGGCGGTAGGGGCATGCTCAGGCTGGGTGGAAGAAACAGAAACGCAACAGGAAGTGTGACCAGGATATAAACCTCAGCATTCCCCACACCAGTGACCCAATTCTTCTAGCTAGGACCAATCTCCTAAAGGTTCCACAGCCTTCCCAAGCCAGGCCACCAAATGAGAACCAAGAGTTGGAACACGCGATCCTGGAGTGGGGAGGGGGATCCACTGCACTTTTAAACCACAAGTGTACGCCAGAGGTGGGAAATTGTGGGCCTCCCTTTCCTTAGGGGTCATTGGCCCCTGACCAACGAAGGCGAAGAGAGCAGTAATGGCGAACAGAGTTCATAAGGCCGTGAGCATGACGGAAAGAACTTCTGGGGTCAGCTTCAGAGAGACAGCTCATTTTATTGTTCCAGGGGGAAGGGATCTGAGGGTTACTGTGGAAAGGGCTGATGGATCATGACACCGCATGTTAATTATCGTACAGGTGGGAGGAAAGAGCGGGATGTGCGCTGAGTCATACAAAGTTTGCAGGGAGCTCTGTACAGAGTCATCCTCCAAATAACAGTCATGTAGCTGAGCTTAGAGACACTCTCCAACCAAAGTTAGACAGAGAAGGGGAGCCCAGAAAAAAAAGAAAGCCCTCCATTATGCACAGGGCTCAGAGAGCTATCCAGATATGGTGGACTGCACCTTTAAATGCTGGGTTATCCAACAGGAAACCAATTGACACTGTCTCTGGCTGTATTGAGTGGTGGCTCTCTCTTCTGTCCCAGCCATGGAATATCTCATAGTGATCCTTACCTGACCTTGTGGAAATTCAAGGCTCCAAGAAGCCCTGAGCAAACAAATAGAAAGTGGAAGGTTTGTTGTCGATGGCATAAGCTAGACACTGCAGGGAAGAGGGCATCCGATTCAGATGTTGGCACCTGCAACAACATGCTGGCCTTCTGGCATTTGCAGAGACTTGACCATATGGCAGGTTCCACCCGATACCCACATGCATGAAGTTTCCTGTCTGCTTTTTGCTCCCCCCACCCCCACCCTGCTTACCCATGAGGATAAGTAGACTGCAGAGGGTCTCCTGACATTGCAGTAAAGTCTAAGACATGAAACAAACAAACAAACAAACCTCCAATTTGAGGGACCATTACCAAAAGAAATGTAAGTAAAGGCTACTGCAGAACTACTATGTGCCATGCATCACTTTCTGTGGACCAGTTGATTAATCCTTTGAAAAAAAAAAAATAAACCTAAGAGGTAGCTTCTGTTTATCAATGTGTTTTGTTTTGTTTTGCACAGTGGAAAACAAGCTGACCACCTATTTCAAATACTCATCTATACTAGTACAATGAGAACTCTAAGGCTTGAAACTCAAGGGTACTGGGCATGATGTTGCATGCCTATAATAGCCACATTTGAAACTTGGGGTATGAAGATTGAGTTCAAGGTCAGCCTGGGTTACATAGCAAGACCCTATGTTAATTAATTAGTTAATTAATTAATATTGGGCATATAGTATCCAGTCATACTTTTAAACATTTTATTACAATTCTCCCAAACAGCTCCACTGAGACAAATTCTTGTGAAATCTAAGAAGACTGGGTATAAGAAATACAGGATCTGAAGGAAAGGGTGACAGAATGGCTCAGAGGGAAAGAGGTAGCCAAGTAAGCCTGCTCACCTGAGTTTGGTCCCCAAAACCCACATATGAAGGCCAGATACTCAGGGGCACATCCATCTTCCCGGAACTCCTCCAGTGAGATGAGGTGAAGACAGCTGACTGTCTTGAAGTTCACCACCGGCCAGCTAAGCTGGAGTTTACCTTCTTCCTGCCTCAGTCTCCCAAGTGCTGGGATTACAAGCATGCACCATGCTGGCATGGGCATCATAGAGGAGGGGAATCCAGAGGCCACACCCTGTCTGCCCTTCATACCTGCAAGTAACATCTAACTTTTTAAAACCATGTGCAAGTGTTCTAAAATAAAAACCAAAGTTAGATTAAACATTTCAAAATCCAGGCTGGAGAGATAGCCCAGGATGTGCATCGCTTTCAGAAGACCTGGGTTCAGTTAGCATCACCCACATCAGTCAGCTCAAAACCACAGTCCAATTCCAGGATTTCTGCCCTCCTCCAGTCTGTGAAGGTATTGCGCACACACACACACACACACACACACGCACACACACACACACACTTAAAAAACAAACTCAAAGCCATCCAGTAGGTTTGGAAAACAACATCATTTTATGCTAAATGTTGTGCAATTAGGAAATGCTGCACTCAGCAGTGGGTCCTGACCCAAAGCCATCCTATATGCTAAGGACAGGGCCACACAGAGAACAACCTTAGAGCATATGTGTCTTTTAGGTGTCCCTCTAACTTGCCCATTCTTGACATGATTACTATAAATGGGGTCAAGCTGTCACCTGTGAGGCACATTCTTCACTTTTATAACTACATTAGATAACAGTTATCTACCAAGCCCATCAACACCCAAGGAGAAACTGGGGCCCTCCTAACTGGGGGTGTGAAAACTCATGTGAGAGCAACTTCTTTTCAGAAGGTTAACGAGGGTCTGGGAAAATGGTTCATCAGGTGAAGGTGCTTGCCACCAAACTTGACAATCTGAGTTCAATCCCTGGGACCTACATGGTTGAAGGAGAGAATTGATTCCCACAGTTATCCTCTGACCTCCTCATTTACATGCTGTGATGTGTATACACACACACACACACACAAAGAGAGAGAGAATATAAAAATAACAAATCAATTAAAAGGTTAGTGACACAGACAGTGTCAAACATTCAGTACTCCAAGCAAAGGAGGTTTGCACCTTCCTGAGACTGGGAGAGACTTGGGGTAGAGAGGGGACATCACCTTGTCCATCGAGGACAGACCCTCCAGCTCCAGAAGATCCATCATCCCACATGACCATGACCACCAAAATAAGTGAGACAAAGTGCCACTTAAAGGTCTTCTCTGCTGTATAAAGATCAACAGCCAACACCGGGGCTGCAGAGCCTTCAAGCTGAAGTGTCCCACTCATACCTGAGTCTTGGCAGGATGTGAGAGATGATGAGATCAATACGTTGCCTTCTCCAGCCCACATCACAGGTAAACTTGAGTAGGATGTGCTCTTTGCAAAATGCATTGCAGCTTTTAGCGGGGAAATGCTCACCCAGTGGCATGCTATAACATTAACAGTCTTCTAAAAGCCACTGCCAAGGAGAATACACACTCTCCCACTTACATTTGCTGCTAGCAAAGTCCAGGAAGCCAGAGAGAGGACATTTTTAGCCTGGGTATTTTATTGGATTTTTTAAATGCCTCTAGCTATGAGTGCATGGGGATGGTTTTAGAAATGGGGGGTTAAAGACTTCAAGCTTTAATGGCTAGACAGAGTGCTAGATGCTAGGGTTCCTGAGTTATAGTTTGTGATGGGGGCATATTGGAGTCCTAGGCACAGCCTCTGAGTCTACCTCTACCTCCATCTAGTTCAAGCTAGGAATGTGAAGAGGAGGGGGAGAGAAGAAAAGAGGCAGGAGAGAAAGAAAAAAGAGTAAGAGAGAAGGAAAGAAAGGAATAATTTTACCTCTAGAATAAGTAAGTTTATAAGAATTTCCTGTAACAATTTCCTCTTTGCATGTGTTTGTGTGTGCGCACGTGAGGGCTGTAGGCTGACACCAGGTATCTGCGTCAATCTCTTTCCACCTTCTTTTTTGAGGCAAGGTCTCTCTCTGAACCTGGAGTTCATTGATTGTCTAGACTGGCTGGCCAGTGAGCTCTGGGGATTTGCACCCCCATCTGCCCCCATCCATCCAAACCCCAAGGCTGTAAATACATGCCATCACATCCATACTTTACATGGGTAAAGTTGGGCATCTGAACTCAGACATTTAAGTTTGTTCAACAAGCACTTCCCCGATGAGCCATCTCCCTAAGCTTAGAATTTTGCTTTTTACGGCAAAATGAGAACAAATAGTGCAGGGGAAAGGAATCGGTACCCACATAACACAAAGTCAACAACTTTTACTACATCTGACTTCACAGCATCCAGCAATTTTCCATAATTTCCATAATGGCCAAGATGGGAAGACACTTGGTAATAACAAATAAAAACATGCCATTATCCACGCACAGGTGTAACCACAAAACACACAGATTTTTCTTCAGGACTCTAGAATCATGCTTACAGTTGCTTATTTTGCCCAATCTTGCAGATTTCCCTTCAGTTTACATCAGACTAACACTACTTCCAGTCCAGACAGTCACTGAATCCTCCAAGGGTCTCAAATTACAGAAACCAAATTGGCTTTGGGTGTGCATCCCTCACTAAGCCCAGTTCTCCGGGAAACCAAAGTGTGCTGAATCTGTCCTGCCATCCTTGTCTTAGCCATGACATCACCAAGGAGCTCAGAGGTGGTGTGTCATTATTGTGAGCTTTGCACTGTGGTTTAGTCCATCTGCAGGATACTTATTAAGCATGGTGTGTATGTGTATGTGTGTTATGTACACGTGTGGGCACATAGAAAAGCAAAAGGAGGATATTAGGTGTCCTACTCCAAAACTCTCCTCCTTACTCTCTTGAGGGAGGACCTCTAACTGAATCCAGAGCTAGGCTGACAGACAGCCAGTCCCAGCCATCCTCCTGTGTCTCCCTGTCCACTGTCCTGGGGTTATAGGATGTGTGGCTATGTCTGGCTTTTTACATAGATGCTGCGAGTTTCAACTTGGGTTCTCATCTAGCACTCTTACCCACTGGGCCACCTCTCCAGCCCTAGAAAGGAGCATTTGGTCTTCTTGAAAAACTCTACAGGGGCCCGGTAAGATGGCTCAGCAGGTGGAGGTGCTTGGTGCCAAGCCTAATGATCAGAACTCATATGGTAGAAGAAAACCGACTCCCACAAGCTGTCTTCTTTCCTCCACATTCATGAACACATATACATATACAGTAAAAACGAAAAAGAAAGAAGGAAGGGAGGAGGGAGGGAGGGAAAGAGGGAAGGAGGGGGGAGGCAGGGAGCAGGGGGGCAGGGGGGCAGGGGGGAAAACTCCTCTATTGTCCCAGCATTCACTGAGGATTTGTGCCACCAAGTGGGCACGGGGGACTCCAGTCGCAGGAGCTCCCAAGACCGTGGGAGGCAGGGTACTGCTTCCATGGCAGGCCTGTGTGAATGATGAAAAGCTTTGGAGGACCACTCCTGCCCTCACTTGCTCAAAGCAATTATAATTTATTTTAATATTGTAATGTATTGATGTGTGTGTGAGTGTACACAGATGTGCCACGCCCTTGGAAGCCAGAAGGGGGTGTCAGGTGTTTTGGAGCTGGAATGGTAGGCAGTTGAGAGCCACCACTTGTGTGGTGGGAACTGAACTCAGCCTCTCTACAAAGGCAGCCAGCATTCTTAACCCCCAGCCATCTCTCCATCCCATTAAATCACAAATTTTAATCTATTGTCATGATTATTATCTCTGCTAATCACTGCAGCAGCACAGTGGAAGGTGATTTAAATGCTTCCCTGCTATTTTTTGGCTTTTCTGGCTTCTTTTCTTGGTACTTTTGAGTGGGGGAAGGGTATGGGGAGTGGAATTTAGAAACCTGATTTGGAAACAGCTTGGCAGGAGAAGGAAGCAGCCAGAATGGCCCCCCGGGGTGCAGAACTCTTGGCAGTGCGCATTGTTGGCATGGCTCCTCTGAGGCCACAGGGACCATCCTCACCAAGCTTGGGCATCTGCCCGGAATCACAGAGCTGGCCTCGTTCACATGCCACTCATTCTTGGCAGGCCAGGTTCTGAAAGCTCCAGACTGCAGTCTCTCTCTCTCTCTCTCTCTCTCTCTCTCTCTCTCTCTCTCTCTCTCTCTCTCTCTCTCTCTCTCTCTCCACACACACACACACACACACACACACACACAGCCAAGGTGAAGACAGAATGCCTCTCTTCCTGGATGAGAAGGGCACCTTGCCAGCCAGTCCCCAGTTACCTGGGCATGTGCAGATGTGAGCTATAATTCAGGGCACAGAGAAAGCCCCCAGGAGAAGCCAGAAATGCCTAGGGGGATGGGAGTGGGGAGACCCCAGAAAGCTGATCAGAGAAGCAACTGTGTTCCCGAGATAAAAGGAATGATTAACATTTTTTTAAAGGTCTGAGTGGAGATGGATATCAGAAAGCAGGGGTATAGGACTGGGGGGGGGGCAGTGGAGGATGCGGGGGCGGGGTAGACCTTGTCTCAGGAACACTGAAGTATGTATATTTATGTTACAGAATGGAAAGAGAATGAGGGGTTATGAAAACATTAGCCAGGACTCCATGTACATGTTTTCAAGTTTATATTTAACAAAACCTCCCCTGGGAGAAATTACTGTTTCACTTATTAGGTCCTTCCTGTATATCAGGCCATATACTAGACTGTATGTTAGATATGTCAGTCATTCTAACAGGTGCCTTGGGTGTGTGATTGAACAATATTCTCCCATCACCCCAGTTTTACAGATGAGGACACCAAGGCTTAGAAGGCTTCAGTCACTTGCTGTGAATCAGATTTTTCTAACTGGCAGTACCTCCATGTCTGTTTCATTTTTATTATTATTCATTTTACATACCAGCCACAATTCCCCTCCACCCTCCTCCTCTCCCCCCCCCCCATCTACTCCTTAGGCAGGGTGAGGCCTCTCATGGGGAGTCAACAAAGCCTGGCACATTCAGTTGAAGCAGAACCAAGCCCCTTCCCCCATCAAGGTTTATCAAGGCACCCCACTACAGGGAATGTGTTTCAAAACACAGCTCATGCACCAGGGATAGATCCTGGTCCTGCTGCCAGGGGTCCCACAAACAGATCAGGCTCCAAAATGTCACCCACACATGGAGGGCCTGATTTTGTTCCATGCAGGAACCCCACCCAATGGTCTAGAATTAAGGAGCTGC
This sequence comes from Cricetiscus sungorus, assembly GCA_030556225.1. Taxonomy (NCBI): domain Eukaryota; kingdom Metazoa; phylum Chordata; class Mammalia; order Rodentia; family Cricetidae; genus Cricetiscus; species Cricetiscus sungorus. Next base: position 136,815,578 of record JANBXA010000734.1, read on the forward strand.
CTCAAGTTCAGGTCAACTGTCTCTGTCGGTTTCTTCATTATGATATTGACTCCCCTTTGTTTTGTTTTAAAGCTCCCTGCTTTAAACCTGACCCTAGTGGCCTGTTTAAAGAGGACGGGATTCATGTTTCTCTCTGTAAGCTCCTAGGGGTGGTCTCCATTTAGGAGGCTTTAATAGAAGGCTCTGTGATGTCTTCAGAAGAGAGCTGTTCAACATGCACATCACACACACAACCTTCCCCTTCCCACATTGAAGTAAATCAGCTACCTCACATGTCAATGAAAGTTCACTTGTCCATAAAGAGTTCTAGAGAACATAGGATTTAATCTTTTCCTCACCTGAATTTATATGTGTCTCTGTGTGTGAGTGTGTGTGCACACATGCATGCATGCATGCATGCATGCTCTTGCACTTGCAGATGAATGCGTGTGTACATGGAAGCCAGGTTCAACCTTGGGTATTATTGTTCAGTTACTATATACCTTTGGTTTTTGTTCTTTGGCTTGATTGGCTTTATTTTTGAGACAGAGTCTGTTACTGGCCTGGGTGTCCACGATGCTCAGGGATCTGTCCCCACATTCCCTGGGTGTGCACTGGGATCACGAGCTCACACTGCCACACTGAACATTTTTATGTAGGGTCTGGAAATGGAACACAGGTCCTCACATTTGTGTAATGAATACTGTATCTACTGAACCATCGCTCAAGCCTCTATCTCTTGAATAAAGAAAAGGGGGCGGGAGGAGGAGGCAGAAAAGAAAAAAAAAAAAAAAAGGCAGGAAGGGAATGAAACAGGAATTCTAAACAACACTTTCCAAAATAGGATTCTTCCTTCTACCCTCTGAACTATATTTGCCATTGGTCACTGAGAGGCAACCAGTAGCAGACTCATCAGTGGCCCCTGGGCGTCTCTGTAAGCTCTACTCAAAGGGAAGAAAGCAGGGGCTCATGGGTAGCTTGAAATACTGACTGGTACACTGAGAAGCTCAAGGCTGAAATGCAGTGGGGGTGCTGTGAGGTGGAGAGGAAAAGGTCATATCTGGCTTAGTGACTGGTCCAAGGGGCTTGGAAAGAAGTAGTATGCAAACTAAGCCAGGCAGGACCATTAAGAGATGTACTTGGTGTGATGACAAGGGCTTTGGCGATGTAGGTAGAAGATACTGGCCCTAAGTAAACCAAAGCAAACAAGGCAATGAGTTCACTTGAATAGTTTTCTCCAGAATGAACTGTTATTTGGAGGATGGTGTGGTTTGTCCCATGGGCTCCGTCTCCCTGCTGTATTTTGTGGCAATAGACCATAGGCAAGTTTGGGTATAAGCAGAAAAGTGAGCACTGTTCAGGGCAAAAGATTAACATACAAAAACTCAATGGACAGCAGAAATGGGAGAGTTGGTAGAAATTAGTACCCCGGAGGTCAATATGTTTTATAGTGGATTTTAAGAATGAACTTTCTATGGTCAACCAATGAGAAGAGCAGTGGGGAAGAAGACAGGAACTTCTATGGGGCAGACCAGTTTGGACATTGCCTAAGAGCCCCATGCAGATGCTGCCTGCATAGGTATGTGTATGAGCCTGCATCATAGAGTGCATTGAATCAAGTCCATTGGATGCTCATGTTGGAAGGGCCCCACTTCTCTTGGGGAAGCATGTTTTAGGGAAACATGCAAAGTAGGAAGCATGTTTAGAGCTTTACTCATGAACTCTATGTGGGGGCTTTCTGGAGAAGAGTAATTGAGTCTCTGCCCGATCTGGAAAGGATCCCAAGTGTGGTGGCATAATTTGCAGGAGGGGAACCACCAGCAAATGAGTTCAGGGCTGAATGAAGTTGCCTTCTGTAAATTATCTCCCCACTATCTTCAAAATTCCCACATGGTAGAGAGGTCCATCCACTCCCTGTTTATGGGGAAGTCCTTGGGACTTCCAAGAAAGCCCACCACCGTATGGGAATCCCATCCCTTGTACCAATATCTGATTCTTATTATGGTTTTAATATAAACTGTTCCCTGCAAAGGCTCTCTCTGGTCATGAAATCTTGACCTCTGGTGAAAGAGATACTCAGGGGTGGGCTTTGGGGAAGTGACTGACTGGATCATGAGGTCTGTGCTATCATTTGAAATGTAAATAATCATAATTACATATATGTGTATATATGCGTATGTATGTATATATGGGTGTAGTTTAAGGTCATGAATCTAGAAGGGGCATCCTGGGAGACAAGAAAGAAATCTTAAGGGAGGAGAAAAAAAAAAGCATAGACTGTACCTGGGGACTTTCTCAGGGGAGGGAAGGAATGAGCTAAAGGGAACAGGGAGCATGGTGGAGGGGTATGAATGAGAACAGAGTGTAATGTACAATGAGTATGTATGAAAATGCCATATGAAAACTATGGCTTTGTACACTCACCAAAAATAAATAAATAAGCACATAATAAATAAATACACACATCATAAATCTATACTCCTTTAATCTAGATAAATTACTGGAGGTGGAGAAATTATGGGAGACAGATTGTAGTTGTGTAAGTAGGTAATAGGGGCATGCCCTGGAAAGATAAATCTTTAGTACAGGCCCCTCCCTGCTACTCTCTGCATCCCGGCTACCCTGAGATGAGCAGCCTCTGCCACACACTCCCATTGTTGAGATACCCTGCCTCTCTTCAGGACCACAGCAATGGATCCAGCTAACCTTGGGCCAAGATCTCTGAAACTGTGAGCATTAACAAATGGTTCATCTCTTGCACTGTTGTAGCTCAGGTATCTGTCACAATGATGTAGATCTGACCAGTATAGCTCTGGCCTGGGCACATGAGAGAAGTCTGGTATGGGGAGAGGAGGCTAAGAAATCTAGGGAAGCTCTCCCCCACTGGAGAGTAAGCCTCAGAAACGGCTGCCCTCTCCTCTTACCTGGATGTGATCATATCTAGATCTGCCTGAGTGGCCTGGAGCTGGCAAGGGAGAGAGAGATATGGAAACACCTGGGTCCCTGAAGCCGCTGAGTCTCCAAATGTGTTCCCTACCTTGTACTTCCTGCTGAGCAGGGATACATTTCTATTCAATTAAAGTCAGCTTGGGAAGAGTCTCCTTTTCGTTCCTTGGCAGGGAAGTGGTAGCAGTAGGATTTGAACCTAGGCAGTCTGGCTCCAGGGTCTATGGGACGATTGCATCAAGACACAGAACAAACCCTATAAGGTTCCTGATCAAGAAAAAGTCTTGGAAGTGGCCATTAGTAGGTGGTCATCTGCTCAGAGGACCAGGGTCACCAAGCACCCAGGGCAGCAAGGCCAACTGGGTGTAAAAACTTGGTATTCCATGGTTCTTGGGGGGGGAGCGGGTGTAGATTTTGGAGGGTGTCTCTTGGCTGCTTCAAAGGCCAGAGAAGAGCCCTCAATTCTATACCTGTCTGAACATCTAGAGTCGCCCAGGCAAACTCCCTAGGGCTACAATGAGCAAGTCCAGGATCCACCACTTGGGGCTGGGCTCATGTCTCAATAAGAACATGTTCCCTGCCCCCTTTACTTCCTAGCAGAGTTTCTGTCTTCCTCACGCAGTTGGCAAAATGGGCAAGTTAGTGCCTGCCTCTGCACACCACAAGGAGAGGCCTTTCCACAGATTAAAATGTTCAAGACTCCAAAGATGGTGGTGGCCTGGCTGGCCCCTTCTCCGTCTCCTGGCAGCTCCAGCCAGACCCCATGCTGCTAGTACTGCCATCAGTCTGACCAGCAGTCTCCTTGTTCAGTGATTGTCCTCAATCAGCCTCCAGGCAGAGCTCAGAGCAGTAATTACCAATGCGGTGGCTTGTTAGAGGTTCTTCCCACTCCAGCAGGGATTGGCAAGGAGCAGTAATTTGGAACTTTCTGCTTACAAACACACTAACCTTACAAGCCCCAAGGCAGCAAGAGCAAAGCATTCCCACTCCCCAGACCCCTCTCACTTTTGATGTATGGGCTTTCCCTGGAGTCCGGTGAAGGAGGTCATCTCTGCCTGGGAAGCTCTCTGGGATTTGTGGGAGACCCTTCACAGTACTTTGACCTATACACATGGTGAGAGGAGTCAGTGAGACATTCCATTGGCAGTCTCTTTCAGGAGCGCTGTGACGCATTAGTGACCCTGATGTGCCAGTGTTGGGGGTGAGCTGGTGTGAGGTGGTCTGAGTTACCTTCCTGTGCTATCTGTTACAGGGGCAACCACTGAGGAGGCTCAGGAAGACTGGAGAGTGTACTCTGGGTTACAGAATGACAAGGAGAGCCTGGGGAGGTGATCCCTGAGTCTTCACAATGCTGTTTCCTCCCAGGAGACTAAATACAAACCAGGTAGCAACCAAAAAGATGGCATTTCACCACCTGGAAGGTGACCGTGCAGCCCCTAGGAAGTGCCATGTGGGAGGTGACCTATGCAATGACCTAGAAGCTGACCATGTTCCTCTAGAAGGTGACTTTCCCCCCATTTTGTTTGTTTGTTTATTTGTTGTTTGTTTTTAACCTTGCACCATAACATGTTCTGCTTTGGGTTGCACAAAGACCCTCTCCTCCCTTCTCTCTTTTCTCTCAAAATCTCCAATCCCTCCCCAGCTCCTGCTAAGTTACTAAAAATAATTACTCCCCATAGGCCAGTCAACAGCATCCGTAGAATTAGCTGTGTTTCTAGTTGCTTTAACAAAATACCTGAGAGGACCCAATCAAAGGACAAAGATGGATCTTTGACTCACAGGTCTGGGGACTCAATGTCTTCTCAGCTCTGTGCCTCTGAGCAGTGGGAGAGCGCGGAGGAGCATCATGACACCAGGGGAGACCGGAAAGAGGGAGTGGGTGGGGAAAGGAGGTGGGAGGGCAGAGGGAACAAACATCCCCAGGAAACTTTATGCCCCCGGTATCCCCACCTCCTGAAGATTCCAGAATGTCTCAAAAATAGTGCCATCATCAGAAGGCAAGCATTCAACTTGTGAGCCTTTGTGAGGGACATATGCCATAGTGATGCTAATGCTCCTCCCTCCCACTCAAGGCAAATGTATCAGACACCTTCTTGGTATGACTTTTAAGATTCATTTAATTTGTTTTATGTATATGGGTGCTTGACTGTGTATATGTCTGTGCATCATGTGCATGCCTCGTGCCTGAGGAGGTCAAAAGAAGGCATCAAGTCCCCTGGAACAGGAGTTAGGGATGGTTGTACGCCATCATGTGGTTCTGAGAATCGAACCTGGGTCCTCGGTAAAAGCAACAAATGCTCTTAACCGCTGAGCCATCTTATCTTTGTGTCTTAAGCCCACTTTCCAAATTTCAGCAGAAATACAGAGCTGTCTCCATTTGGATTCAAGGCAGCAATGAACCCACACATCCCACTCACACTGCCCTGTCTTCCCTCCTAACAATAAGACCAGATTGGCAAGAAGCAACTTTTCCTCAAAAGTTGGGCTGGGGCCACACGGCAAAGGAAAGCAGAATGCCCCAGTGGCCTGCTTGAAGGAGATCTTGCTCCATTTCAGCAATTAGCGAGAAGTTCAGATGGCTTCCAGCTAGAACGTTCAGTGCCTTGGAAGGGGAATTTGAGAAGATACATCCCTGCTGTTTGAGATGCTGGCAAAGGGTTCCCAGTCTTCAGCCTCAAGGGCACCAGGGTCCTACAGCCTTTGATCCTGTAAATTTAGCTTTTTTTCCATAAACATTTCAAATATCCCATTAATTCTGATTCCCTGGAGAACCTCCTGCAATCAGAGCACAGGTCCAAGAAGAATGTTAGCTTTTCAGAAATGTGGAGCCTTCCCAGAAGTCAGAGCTGGACACCAGTTAGGGTGGGCTCACCTCGCTCACTTGAGACTGTCCCTTGGAAAAGAACATAAAATTTTACTCTGTGCTGTTTGCGATTCAGCAAATAATGACTGAGCAGGCAGTGGGGGTCCAGGGCCCCTGAAGGGGGCTAGGAAGGAAGCAGAGAAGGGATGGTTTAGATTCTGGTATGTAAGCTGATGGGGAAAAAAAGATAATTGTTTTAAATATTAAGGTGTGCATACATGTGCAATTGTGTGAGTGTGCGTATGTGTGCATGTGTGCATGTGTATGTATGTGTGTGTAGCAAGGCCTAATATCTTCACAGACCCCAAACAGGTAAGTTACTACACTATATTTTCAGATATGTTATACATATATACATGCATAATGTGGGTTTCAGTACATTTTACAAGTAAAATACAAAGATTATTTATACATGCATGTATGCACACTATATACATGTATATATATGTACATATATATATATATATTAAAATCACTCAGAAGTTTTTGTAAATGTTGCTGTGATGAACACCATGACCAAAAGCAATTTATGGAAGAAAGAGCTGCTTATTAGGGCTTGTAGGTCCAGAGGGATGAGAATAAGGGGTGGGCACAGTTACTGCAGCAGGGAGCTCACGTCTTGAGCCACAGCACAAAGCAGAGAGAGAAAAATGGATGTGTCAGGAGGGTTTTAACTTTCAAAGTCTGTCCCCAGTCACATCAAGGCTACATCACTTAAGTCTCCCCAAACAGTGCCAACAACTGGGGACCAAGAGTTTAAATGCTTAAGACTATTGGGGTGCGTTTCTCATTCAAACCAACACAAGTGTTTAAATGGTATTGCGTCTTCCTAGATTCTTGAATCTCCCTGCTCCCTGTGTGTGTGTGGGTGTGTGTGTGTGTGTGTGTGTGTGTGCACGCACACACATGTGTGCACATTTGCACAAGGGAGGGAGAGGGAGAAAGAGCATGCATGTGCACGCACACATGCACGAATGAAGCAAGCAGAGAACAACAATGATGATTTCTTGGGGAAGGTGCTTTAAACTGATATTTAGGGAATGGTTAGAACTGTGTGCAACTTCTGTTAGAACTATGCTAGAACTTCTGTCTTTCAAATTCCTCTCTGTGTTGTTGTCAGACTGCGGATGTCATTCGTAACAGTCCAGCCAGGGAAATGGGTGGGTGATCATGCTGGCATATTCTGAAAGCCAGAGAGCACAGTGGGGCTATCATTCAGAAGCAAACACTCTGCTCCTATCTTCCCCTTGTTGGGAAAACACAATCGTAATGAACCTCGGCACCGTAGCTTTATCATGTTCGTGGCACAGGGAACAGAAAAACACAACTTTCTAGCATTGCTGGCTGAGAGCCATAACTAGTATGCAGAACTTTGTTTTCAAATAAGAGAATATATTAAAACATTTCTCAGTACCATGTCATAGGATCGCCCCCAGGGTTACCCTTTTGCACATTCTCTCTCTCTCTCTCTCTCTCTCTCTCTCTCTCTCTCTCTCTCTCTCTCTCTCTCTCTCTCTCTCTCTCTCTCTCTCTCTCTCTCTCTCTGTGTATGCATGTATCCTGCTGAGTTCTCCACTCTTGATCTCTACCACATTACCTGGAAATAGTGTCTCTCCATGAACTTGAAGCCTGCCATTGGGTTAGGCTGGCCAGTAGTATCAACCCTGTGGTAGTTTCATTAAGAAATTTCCCCCACTGATTCATTTGTTTGAACATGTGTTCCCCAGATGGTGGTGCAGTTTGGGGAAGTTATGGAACCTTAGGAGATGGGGCCTTGATAGAGGAAGTCTGTCACTGGGTGAGGCTTTCATATAGCATATAGCCTTGCCAACTTCCTGTTTGTGCCCTACTTTCCTGTGTGTGAATGAAAATGTGACCAGACAGCTTCCTGTACCTGCTGCCATGTCTTCCTCCACTCTGAAACCAAAGCCTGTCTCCACTAAGTCACTTTTTTTTTCCAGGGCATTCTATTACAGCAATGGAAAAGAATTGAGAACTGGCTGTCTCTGATCCTCAGTGCACTCCATCTATGCTTGGACGTTTGAGTGGATGCTATGGATTTGAACTTAGGTCCTCATCATTATGGGGAAGTTCTCTTACCCATTAGGATGGAGACATTGGCCTGGAACCATGAAAAAAATGATCCTGAATGTGTCAGAGGCTACCATGTATAGCCTGAGAAAAGCCAAAGACAGGGAAATAAAATTGCTATTGAGGCTAGCAATATCCTTGAACCTGAAATGAAGCTACACCTAAACTCTGTCCTACCCAGAGTCTTGGAAGTTACAGGACCAAATAAACATCTTTTCAAATCCAAATTAAGTAGAAGGGGTTTTCCCCTACAATATTCAATCAAGCAAAGGGTTCTGAATAAAAGCAATAATGACATTTCCAGTCATTAGCTGCCTTGAGAAGCACTGAGCATCCTGTGACTCGGGTATTCAAGTAGAGCATAAATATCCCTGACAGACTGGAGAGGGTTTTACTTCCACACATAATCAATTTTGGGGATTTGGGAAACAAATCTATACAAATTAAACCCAATCAACCCATTATGTTGACTGGCTGACAATATCATGAACTCTGGAGGCTGGTGCAGTTCCTCTGAAGTTTAGAGAAAGCATTGCTCTTGCAGAAGACCCAAGTTCAGTTCCCAGCTCCCACACGGAGTAGCTCACAACCATCCATAACTCCAACTCCAAGAGAACCAACACCTTCCTCTGGCCTCTTTAGGGAACTGCATGTGTGTGCATGTACCCACTCATAGACACATATGTATACGCATAATTAAAAATAATTTTTAAAAAATCAGTACAAAGAGACCTCACTGACTTATGAGCAGGCTGCTGGGTGAAAGCATTTCCCATTTTGGTCTTCTGCTCCACAGTGCCCTTCTTGCCTTGTCACTAACAATTGCCATTTCCCTGGTCACACGGCCAGCCACCTCCCTACTTTCTAGAGTTGGGACTGCTGAGAGTAATTGAAAGCTTTTCTTCCCAGAATGCATTATCTGTGTCAGCTTCTGTCTGAATCATAGGATTGACAAGAGAATCATCAAATACAGCATTCATTCAGGTACATCTCTCCCTTGCCCCAGGCCTGCAAGAAAAAGGTTCCACTGTTTTCTGACTACCGAAATAACAGCGTTAAATGATGCATTTCCCTTCATATGAGATTGATGATTACCTTGACAGTAGGAACCTCAGATGCATTATCCACGGGTGTTACGGCATGTTGTTCCCGCCAGCCTCCTGGTCCTGCCGCCATTGTCCCGCAACCACGTGTGCCCCAAATAACACTCTGAGACTCTGTATTTGATACAATCCTGTTGGCCAATTACCATTATTGTTAATGGGCTAGCTCTGCCTTAATTATTAACCCATTTCTACTTATCTAAGTATTTCCATGTGGTCGTCTTATCGGGGAGCCGCGCGGCAGGCTTCCTGCTTCTTCCCTGGCTACATCTCGACCCCGCCTCTACTTCCTCTTTCTTCCTCCTAGTCTCCTAGCCCCGCCTATCTAGTTTTCTATTGGCCACAGTGCTTTATTAACCAGTATGAGAAACATATATACAGAATAACATCTCCCATCACATGGGTTCACAGATCTCCCAAAGGCAGGACCCAGCAGGCATGCAACACTAATATCTGCTTTTGCAGGGATAGCATGCTTTAAAGGGGGGACTAGGGTGGCTTGAAATACCAGGTGTCTGCCTTTCCTTTTAATATTTTTAATTTGAAGTGTATGTGTAGGAGTGTATCCCATGTGTGTATGGGTGCTCTAGGGGTTATGGGATCCCCTGGAGCTGAACTTACAGGTGGTGGTGGGCTGCCCAGTGTGGGCTCTGAGAACTGAACTCTGGTCCTCTGAAAGAGCAGCGCTAGCTGTGTTTTTATTTTTAACTAATAAGTGTTCACTAATTTTATATGCATGGGTATTTGCTGCGTGTACATCATGGGTATGCTCAGTGGAGAGGAGGTCAGAAGAAACGATCTGATTCCATGGGACTGGAGTTATGGACCATTGTGAGCAGTCACATGGGTGCTGGGAATCAAACCTGGTCCTCTGTGAGAACTGCCAATGCTCTTAACCATGGAACCATCTCTCCAGATCCATCTCTTTGTAGATGTGAATAATGTATAAATCATCCATGATTTGCTTGTGAGAGAGACATCCACCAAGCACACCAAAAGTGCTTTTGGGCATGGTTGACTGCAAAATTATAGATCAGAGTCAAGTCTCCATTGGATAGAAGGATATTTGGAAGGATCTAGTTACATTTTTCTTTTTTCTTTCTTCTTTGATGCTGTGACAAAATATCTGTCAAAGGCAACTTATGGAACAAAGGGTTTACTCTGGCTCATATTGTAGCAACACAGGTGTGAGGTGGAAGATCACATCACGTTCAGCCGGGAAACAGAGAGAGATGGACACTGGTGCTCAGCTCGCTTTCTCCTTTGGGATGGTGCCACCCACATTCAGGGTGTGTCTTCCCACCTCAGCTAAGCCAGTCGGGAAACTTCCTCACAGGTACCCCAGAGGCTTGTTTCCTTGGTCACCCCACATCCTGCTATGCTGACAATATTAACAGTCACAGGAGCAAAGCTCATAATAGCTTGCTTGGAGACTCATGGAAGGAGAAAGACCTAGAGTGGGAAGGGGCTGAGGAAGAAAGCTTCTAATGGGGAGGAAGCCTCAGATAGGTCAGCAGGAAGAGAGTGAAGAGGAAAGACTCACTGAAGGCTGGTGAACATCATTGATCCGGTCCTGTTTATTAAAAATGAGTTTCCACTCGAGAGCTGGGATACCTAGTCTGCCGGTTCTGGTGGTTCACTTTCTTTCAGTTTTCTGTGTACACAAAACATGACGGGGGCTGCCTTCCTTTGAATTTATTTTTTCAGAACGGATGCATTCCCTCCACCAGGCTCCAGAGGTGTGAAATAGTTTCCTTGCCAAAAAGGCCAGTGTTGGTGGATAAAAGTGAGCACAGAAACTATGTGGAAATGTCTGTCTGCCCATCTGTCTGTGTCTCTCCATTTTTCCCCCATCTGAGAGTTTTCTTCTCACGTGAACTGGTGGAAAGTGGACAGTGACAGTTTTGTGAGACCCATGGGAAGAAGATGGGGGAGAAGCATGGGGTGGGCACCAATACAAAGCTCATTTCTTGGTTCTGAGCCCCAGACTCACCCCAGCCCTGAGAAGATACTGCACAGCCCACAGACGGACAGACAGACAGCCAAGAGCTTGTCCCTTCCTGCTTATTCTTTCATGAGAAAGTGAAAGATCTGGGGAAGAATAAAGAGCAGGAGACGCAGGGCTATTCTGCCTTTCATACCCCCACTTAATTAGACTTGATGTTCAAATAAGTACCCCGGGTCATGGTGGTGAGCTAAGGAGCTGGCAAGTAGCATAGGCTTTGAACTTAAGCAACACATTCACTAAATGGCATTGCAAGAGTCACACACAGGGACCAGCATGACCAGCAGGGGACAGAGGGTAGAGGGAGGGACCAGGGTCCTGAGATTCCTTCAATGTCTTGCCTCCAATTAAATATCACATTGTGTATTCTCCTCATTCAAGCAGCATTCATCCTTGAACATGACCTTGACACACTCGTTTCACAGATGTGTACGGCACGTGCCCCCTGCACTGCACCAGGCTCTGCTCTGAGCAGTAGGCTAGGAAGAGCTATAAGGTGAATTTCTCATCTCCCTAAGTCACAATGAGGCCATGGGGGGTGGGTCCTCATGTGGTCTAACTGGTGTTCTGGATGTCCATAGCAACCAGGTGATGCAGACTCACCAGAGGACAGCTTTGTGAGAAGCTGCAGGAAGATGGTCTTCTGCAAGCCCAGGGGAGACCTTGAGACATCAACCCTACAGGCACCTTGACCTTACAGCTCTGCTCTTCATAACTACCAGAGAATAAATTCCATGGTGTAAGGCAATCAGCCAGAATCTGGTGTTGCCTTAGTCACTGTTCTATTGCTGTGAAGAGACACCATGACCAAGGCAACTATTATATGAGAAAACATTTAATTAGGGGCTTGCTTATAATTTCAGAGGATAGTCCATTATTGTCATGGCAGGGAGCATGGTAGCATGCAGGCAGCTGCTGAAGCAATAGCTGAAGAGCTGCATTCTGATCTGCAGACAAAGAAAGAGATTCTGGGCTTGGCATGGGCTTTTGGAATCTCAAAGTCCATCCCCAGTGACACAGCTCCTCCAACAAGGTCACACCTAATCCTTTTAAATTGTACCACTCCTTGGTGACCAAGGATTCAAGTATGTGAGCTTATGGGGGCCATTCTTATTCAAACCCCCACAGGTATCATTTCTTCTCCTGACTTTTGTTCTGAAGCTGGGAACTGGGGGGGCTTGCTGATCTCATATTCCCACTTTGGGCTGAGCATAGAAGAGACCTTGGAGTCAGCCAAATGGCACCACAGGCAGAAGGGCAAAGTCTGCCTGTCAGCACCTCATCCCTGAGAAGCCATCTTGTCATCCGGTGTGCAGAAGGGAGGTAGAAGCCATCACAGGCTGCCTCAGTCAGCTGCATCATGGAGCACTACATGACTCCCAGATGCCCCTGTCCCAGCTCAACATTTCCAGTCAGTCTCCTAGGTCCCTGAGATTTAATTAATGGACAGTGCACTAATTAAAAGTTGCATGCTGGACGCTCCAGTGGTTCAATCGGTTAGCATGCAGTATGTATACAAAAGTTGCATGCTCAATAAAGACATATTCTGTTCAACTATGTTCATAGCAGCATTATGTGTAATAGCAAGAACACGATAGCAATGCCCCTCCATTGAAGAATGGATAAAGAAGATGTATCACATTTACACAATGGAATACTACACTGCGGGGTGGGGGGGAATAGAATCTTGAAATTCACAGGCAAATGGATGGAACTTGAAGAAACCATCCTGAATGAGGTAACCCAGTCACAAAAAGAGCAACATAATATGTACTTTCTCATATATGGATTTTAGGCATAGAGCAAAAGATCACCAGTCTATAATTCACACTGCCAAAAAAACCTAGGATACAAAGAGGAATCTAAGAGATTCATACAAGGTCCCTCACAGAAGGAGAAAGAACAAGATCTCCTGAGAATATTGGGAGTGGGGGGGCAGTGAGTGGAGAGGGAGCTGGGAGAAAGAGAAGGGGAGGAGAGGAAAGCACGTGAGACTAGGAAGATTGAGTCAGGGGATGAATAGATGAGAGAAAAAAAAGAGAGAGAGCCATTATAGGTTTGAAGAGAAAACTGACTCTAGAGAAATGTCCAGAGACCTACAAGACTGACCCCAAATAACAATTTGGGCAACAGTGGAAAGACTACCATAATGCCCTTCCCTGATAATGAGATTGATGACTAACTTATCCACCATCATAGAGCCCTCGTCTAGTAGCTGATGGAAACAGAAGCAGAAACCCACAGCTAAACACTGAGCCGAACTGGAATCCAGATACAGAGAGGGAGGACAAGACCAGGCTTCAGAAACCCACAGAGACAGCTGACCTAAACAAGGAGGAACTAATGGGCCCCCAGACTGATGGCTGGGAATCCAGCATGGGACAGACTCAGACCCCCTGAACATGGGTCTCAGTTAGAAGGCCTGGGAAGTCTAAGGGACCTCAGACAGTAGAACCAGGATGTATTCCTGGTTCACAAAAGGACTTTGGGAGCACATTCCCCATGGAGGGATACTCCCTTAACCTAGAGGCAGGAGGTTACTCCAAATGATGTGACAGTTATAGATGACCCCTCCTAGAAGGCATCACCCTACATGTGGAGGGGGATGAGGTCATGTCTCCATCCTTACCCACTAAGGCTCCTGCCACACCTGTCTCTCTATGCTCCTCCAAACCACTGCTGTCCACCGACAGCAGTGTCCCCTGACAAAGATGTCTCATCCCTTGTTCCACTTCCTGTGCCTGCTTCACCAGTCAGCACATACTATGTGACTTGCAGACATTTATTCACTGTCTTCTCTGGAGCACAGAAGTCCAAAGACACATGTTGACATTCCAAAGTCACCAACAACGTTCCTGCTTCCTACAGCCTCTGAGAGCAGGCTTATCAGGCTGCATTCCCCAATCCTGCTGTATCTTTACAGGGTATTCTGTACTGCTGCTGTGCCTTCCATCCTGTCTCCTTGCATCACTAGATGTGAGTTTTATCAGCAAAACCCCAGTGACTTCCCCTTGAGATCTTTGACTGAATCATATCTGCAACAACCCTTTCACTAAAATATATATATATATATATATATATATATGTGTATACATATATATATATATATATACATATATATTTGTATGTATGAACACATGTTGTGTGTATGTATGAGTATGTGTGCACACATGCCTGTGGGTTCATGGTGTGAAGGGTGCGTGTGTGCACAGAGACTAGAGGTGAGCCTCGGTTTCATTTCTCAGGAGACAACCACCTTGGCTTTTGACACAATGTCTCTCAATGGGACTGAGTCTCATTGCTTAGGCTAGGCTGGCTCATCAGCAAATCCAAGCAATCTGCCTGTCTGGCCACCTCTGTTATTTAGATTACTAACACGTGTCACTATATCCAGTTGCGTTGTATGCATTCTGGGATCACACTCAGGTCCTTGTTGTCCTCATGGTCCTTGTGTTATAGACCGAGCTTTCTCCTCAGAAGTCACCTTCACCTGAACACATCTTTGAGGCCATGATGACTCCTACACCAGACATTTGGGATCATATCAGAGACATTTTTGATTGATAGGAAAAGAGAAGAAATAGTGTTGCTGGCATCTAGGGGTAGATGGAGGACATCTCTGCCCTGAAGCTTTGACACCTGCTGCCCCCTCCTTCTGGATGGTGTCCCCTCCAGTGATGAACTGGCCTTGTTATTGAAGCCACCCCCTGTCACCCTTCCTGCTTTCCATGCACTGTCATAGTTCCTGTTGAATTACCTTCTAAGCATCTACAAGGAGAGGTAGCTCAATGAGTTAAGAGCAATGGGTACCTTGCCAAAGTTTCTGGGTTCAATTCTCAGCACTCACCTGGAGGCTCACAACCATCTTTAACGCCAGTGTCAGGGGCCTGAGGCCATTTGGGCACCAAGTATATGCACAGTACACTGACATACATGCAGACAAAACGTCCATGCACATCAAATGTTGTTTTAAATAGATTTAAGAGATAGTAATGTTCTCAATTACTCCATTAGAGGTTTGCTATATCTCCCTCCTCCATAACTAGACTGACCATAAGCTCCATGAGCATGGGATTTTATTTCTCTCCAAAACTAATCTCCACACAGGGTGAGCAAATGATTGTGCAAGAAGCAGGTGACACCCAGAAGTCCCTCCCATCAACCACTCCCTCAACCTATCAATGTGGCGGTGCCCTTGCAGGGGCTGATGAGAATCCTGGAAAAGAGAAGCCATGGGTGGAGACAGTGAGAGGTCTCCTTAACCAAGACTTTAAGCAAAAGGAAAAGGATCTAGCTTCTTCCCTTGGCAAGCTAGGCTTGCAGGGTTGAAGGGTTTCTCCTGTGTCCATTTTGTGCTGGAGACGTGGGGAAGCATTATTCACAATAGATGCTCAAAGCTCAGTGCATGGCTTCTATGAGCTTGGGTTTTAAGGGGTGAACACAGAATGGTTGGTCATGTGCAAGGCTGAGCAAGACTAAAGGAGGAAGCCTGTAGACAGAAAAGAGCTGGGGGGCGGGTACCACACAAGATCTTGTGGCCTTGACCTAGGGTTAAAGTGATAGGAGGGCTGGTCCCAGGGAAGCACTAATTTGGCTGAAAACTCCAGCTCAACCTCTTCCCACCCCATCCCCGTCTCCCTCTCCAAACCCTGCTGTCTCAGAAAAACTACCAAAAGCAGTGGTGGCTGTTCCCCTGAAGCTGCCAGCTCCCCAATCCCACCCCAAGCACTATAATTGGGAACAAACCCAGCTTATGGAGGATGTGTCATCACCATGGTGCCTACAAGGTAATTAAGCCCCCTCCTATGGATCAGCCATTTATTTCTCTCCTGTTCCCTTCCCCTGCCTCATCTCTGGAGGCTGGAGAGTCACCCAGGAGTGCTTTGCTCAAATACACCCGATCATTTACTCTTAATCTGGATTGATCTGGCTTGCTGCATGGGCAGAGAAGCCTACTACCAGGGTAGAGTTAACCTATCAGTGCTCACAAGGAACCAGCACAGGAGGCAGCCACTGAGAGATAAAGGAAGAAGTCAGGCCACCGGAGACAGGTGCAGTGGAGGGTCCGAGTGTGTGAGCTCAGCATCCCACACCACCCCAACCACAGGCTGGAGGAGATTGATCTGAAGGCCGCAGAGAAGGGATGGAGGCAGCGGGCCTGCTTGCCAGCCACTGCAACAATCCAGGCTTGGACACCAGAACTCCCTCTTTTGTTTCCCAAGGGCAAACAAGCCTGGCCTCCCTCATTTCTTCCCTCTCGCCTCTCCTAAGTATTTGGGATGTTCATTTACGAGTCCATTTGAACACCCCCACACAGGCTGTTTCATGTCTCTGCCACAAGATATGCCTTTCCATCAGGGAAAGCCCAATGAAGCAGGAAGGGAAGGGGGAACTGACAACATGGTGGATGGTGTCGACGAGGCAGCCGCTGACTGGAGACACCCTCCTCCTCACGGCCTGGACTTTGTGCTACTTGACTCATTTAAAATCTATACCACTGAGGCAGCTTTGAACTCAGAATGTGCCTCCGTTACATCTGTAAAGGAGCAGGGCAGAGCCTTACCCTCTGCAGGAACAAGGCGATGAGAACAAACATGCCATTGTCCCTAAGGAGAGACCCTCAGCACACTGAGCGGTGGCATTAATACAGGGTGGCAACTCCAGGCTATCCAAGTTTGGCCTACAGCCTACAATCCCGAGTAACTTTCCTAGCCTGTAAAGCCCTCTGCAGACCACCCATTCCCTAACTGCCCTCCAAACAGTCTTACTTATAAAGCTCCCCAGCTCAGGTTGTAAAGTACTTGCTTGGCTTGGAGAGCTGGAGCCCCAGAACCCACATAAAAAAGCAGGGCGTTGTGGAGTGTCCATATACCTGCATAGAAGATAGGTCCCTGGAGCTTGCTGGCTAGCCAGCCTAACCTAATTAAGTTTAGCCAGTGGGAGACCCTGTCTCAGAATAAGATAGTTTATACAATGGTCTCACAGTAAGGTCTCAGTGTTTGGATTAGTTTTAAAGGCATTTGTTAGGCACAGTGATTAGAAACTGAGATTCTAGATCCAGAGTGGCTGCTCTGCCTTTCTGTTGATCCTGTTTCATAGCTGTGATTGCAGACTCTCTGCTCTCGGTGATCTCTACGCCTGGTTCCCCTCCTGGAAACAGAGCCCTGTGTGCTGTCCAAGCCATTTCCATGCAATAATTGCTCCTAGACACTCAGACTCCATTCACCACAGTGACTGGTTAGCTGAGCTGGATTCTGCACATCTTCTGCTAGTTAGCCATTTTCTCAGCAAGTCCACATGAACTCCACTAAAACCACACTGCTGCACATCAGTCTGTATCAGTCAGGACCCTCTGACAGAATAGCAGGAGTGATGGTGGTCTGAGGGTTTCTCCTGCACCATCTTTTGGGTCTGCTTCTTCTAGGTCAGGTATCAGTCTCAAACAGCTCTTGCCTCATGGTGAGAAGATGGCTGCCAACAGCTTTAAAGCAAACATCCTCATGGACTGCCATATCCTTGTGGAGGTTTAAATGAAAATCATCCCTGTAGGCTCAGATATTTGAATGCTTGGTTTCTACCTGGTGGAACTGTCTGGGGAAGGATGAGGAGGTGTGGTTTTGTTGGGGGAGGTAGGTTTTAAGTTTTCAAAAGCCAACCAAGCCCAATCTCTCTCTGCCTCTAACTTGTGATTATAAACTCTGAGCTACGGTCTCAGAGTCGCCATGCCTAACTGCCTGCCTCCAGCTCCCTGCCATGATCATCATCGTGGACTCACCCTCTAAAATTGTAAGCCATCTCCCACTCAAATCCCTAAATGAGTCGCCTTGGTCACGGTGTATCTTCACAGCAATAGAGAAGTTACCAAGACACTACTGAGAGTGGACACATCTCCAAAAGGCCCATCTGAATCCTGTTCTTGTCTTATCCTATTGCTATAATAAAACACACTGACCAGGCAGCATAGGGGTGGGAAGGAGTTTCTTCAGCTTTAGAATTCAAAGGCATAGTCAATCCCTTAGGGAAGTTAAGGCTAGAATGTAAGGTGGGAAGTTGGAGGCAGGCCTGCTTGCTATTCCCCACGGAATGACCCCTGATCAGAAAACTCATTTCACTGCTAAACAAGTGTGGTAGAAACCATGGAGGATCCTGCTTTCTGGATGGAAGACAGGCTTAAAACACACGCCAGCTTTCTTGTTCAGTTTGGGACCATCTGCTTAGGGAATGGTGCCATTCACAGTGGACTGGGCCCAGATACACCAGTTAACAAACAAGACAATCCCTCATTGACATGCTCTTGGGCCAATCTGATCTAGGCAGTTCCTCAGTTGAGTCTCTCTGCAGATAATTCCAGGTTGTGTCTAGTTGATAACTACCATTCTCTTTGGTGTCCTTTCGTGTTTCTATCTTAATCACGATGGTACAGGACAATGATGCAACAGTTAGCAGAAGCCACAGTGAAATTCCTCCCAAGTCATCAGTCAGGGGGTCCCTCCCAGAACACACCAGCTGAGGGTGAGAGACAGCAAGGTCAGACAGCATCAGTAACAACAGGGCTGTTATTGACTTCTAGAAGCTGGAAACAGAACTTCCTACTATCTAGGGAATGAAGCCATTAAGTCATGTTTGGACACAAACGTGTTCACAGCTTGTCACATTAGCACAAGGGTCAGGAAAGGAGGCTCAATGAGGAACTGCAGGCATCTAGCACCTACTGCTTGACTTCAGGTACCATGAATCAGAAGTCCAAGCTCCACAGTAAAATTCTGTCTATGATAGCAAACGGCCTGGATGCTGTGGGACAATCTTTGTATACTGTAAATGTCCATCACTCTCATTGTTAATAAAAAGCTGACTGGCTGATGGGTGGGCAGGAAGAGACTGGGTGAAACAGCCTGGCACAGAGAGAATTCTGGGAGGAAGAAGGGTGGAGACAGGAGTCATCAAGAGACACAGAAGGAACAGATGAGTGTGCCGTGTTAATAAAGGTACCACCATGTGGAAGAGTGTAAATAAGGGATATGTGTTAACTTAAAATGCAAGAGCTAGTTAGTAATAAGCCTGAGCTACCGGCCAAGCATTTACAATTAACATAAGCCTCAAGGCAGTTATTTGGGAACAGCTGCAGGGCTGTCTAGCCCTGGAATTATGATCTGTCTACCCTCTCTCATAGTCCGGGGAGCATGAATATGCTACCCACATATGCCTCAGTGTTCCCATCTCTGAGATGTGCATCTTATTCTTACCACTGAGCAAGGCTGCTATGAAGATTAAATCTTACCATACACAAGGCACTCAGAAAAGTACCCAGAATACAGCTAAGAGTCATTCTGTATTGACAATGATTACTGTGCCTGTTATGATGAGCAAGGGACCAATAGTCACTGCAGCATGGCACTATGTCTTCTGACATGCGACAGATAAGTGCAATGTTATTTGGCCTTAGAGTCCCTTCTCCCTCCCTGAGGGAGTGTCATCCTTGAGTGTCAACTATTAAGTCATTTACAGCTGCACTTCCCAGCATGTCCCAGGCTAAACTCGACCCCACCTGCTGAAGTGTTAATATATCTACTCCAGAGACAGTGCTGGCCTTTGCCTGTCTCTGCTTAATAAAGAGCTGCTGAGTTATGGGGGTCAAAGAAGAGCAGAACAGAGATGGAAAAATATCTGTCCCCAAAGACAACAGCCTGGAGATGGCAGAGGTGTCCCAACCTTTGTCCCGGTTGCAGGAGCCCTAATGACGATGTGGTGACACCTATGTCTGAAAGCTGCTGCAGACTTCTGCTGGACCTTTGGCCCACAAATGAACTATCAGAGCAAGGAAAACAATAGTCCTAGCATGACAAACCCAAGTTCTTATGTGTCGCCAGTTCCTGTGGCCTCTCCAGAAGCACAGATCTTCAGACTAGGGAAATGGCTTTGTCAGTAATAAGCTCATCCTGCACGATCCCCAGCAGCCACATAAAAGTCATCATAATCCCACTGCAGAGCAGATGGAAGAAGATGGATCTTGTGGGCTTCCTGGACAGCTAATTGGTGGTTTACTGGTCCCCTGTCTCAAAAGAATAAGGTAGACAGTACTTGAATAATGATAGCTGAGACTGACCTCTGACCTCCATCTGCACAATGCCTGTCTACACACACACACACACACACACACACACACACACACACACACACACACGGGGTAGGGGAAGAGGGGGAACCAAGGAGACTGGGACCCAACATCTGTTGGCTTCTGTTCTACAGCAAAACAGTCTGCATTTCTGAGCTGAGCCTATGACACAATGAAAGTCCGTGGCTGAGAGGACACCCTAAACTCCTGTAGTGAAGAGGCTTAGCCTGCATTAGTCTCCGAGCCATGCTGCCCCTTCATCCTGAGGACCCAGGAGTGTCCGCAGGGGAAAAACATACAAACCACATCGGTAACAGCCGAGTGGTCAATGGGCAACTGTCTTCCCAGGTGTGTGTTCCTGGAAAAGACAGTGAGTAGTTCTGGCCTTAGCAAAGTGTTATTTTGGCAACAGTGGGCTTGCCAAGGCTACCCCGCTGAGGGTCCCATGCTGATTATATGGGCAGATCTGAAACCAACTGTTTTCCTGACAGCTCGAGGAGGAAAGCCAGGAAACCAATCTGTCACCCTCTTCCCGAAACCTTTGCAGTTCTGAGTTGAATTCCAGGTCAGGCGTTTGATCGGCTTACAAATAACTCAATTCCACAGAAACACTCCCAGCTCCTATCCTGATCATCTTCTGTAATTCTCCAGGTCTCACTGGACTCCCTGCCATGCTCAGCTTCCCCAGCTGTAAAATGAAGGGAACCATGCAGATGCACCATGTGGTAAATCTGTATCTAATACTCTCAGGCATACCCTGGTTCTGAGAAGCAGACAACCATTGTTCTCAGAACACAAGGCAACACTCATCTGGGGTGGCTGTTTACATTGACCATACTCCATGCTGTCTTTAGATCTGCGCATCACTTTCATGTGAGGGTGGGAGAGATATGAGCAAAGGCTCAGGCTGTGCAAGCCTGATGATCTGAATTGATGACTCCTTGGAAGCTGAGAGCTGACTCTGGGAAGTTATGAACTTGTCCTTTCTATTGTGCGGCGATGCTGGGGAGTTGGGTCTATTGATACAGTCTTTGCTACACAAGCATACAGATGTGATTTTGAATCCCAGGATCTACATACAGAGCTGATATGGTGTCAAACGCTCATGATACAAGTGCAGGAGAGGTGGACACAGGAGGATCTGTGGGGCTCTGTGGGGCTCTGTGGTGAGCTAGCCTAGCCTAATCAGAGAGCTTCAAGCCATGAGAGGAACTTCAGCCAGTACAGAGTACATGACTCCCTTTGGTACAGTACTTGCCCAGCATCCATGATGCCCTGGATTCATCCTCAGCATCACATAAACAGAATGTGCAGCTGGGTACCTGTGAGCCCAGCCCTTGAGAGGTGGAGGCAGGAGGCTCAGTATTTCAAGGTTGTCCTCAATTATGCACATATTTCAAGGGTGACTTCAGCTACATATAGAGAGTTGATAGTGGACCTGGGAAACAGGAGACCCTGTCTCAAATCATAAACAACATTCTTCTTGGAAAACATAGGTGGCACCTGAGGAATAACATCCAACTGACGTCAGCCCCCCCCCATACACACACACACACACACACACACACACACACACACACACACACACACACACGAAAACCCTGTGGGTCCTCAGCTCTCTAACATGTTTGTTTCTCACAGCTACAAAGATTAAACAGCATTTTATAAGCATCTAGCTTTTGGCGGGAAGAAAGACCTGTTGGTTTTCATCTAAACTTTGGGTGTACACCCTGTTTGAAAAACTGGGCAGGAGAATGTGGCTGTGCTTCCTGTGATGACTTGGCCTCATGTCCTCTGGTATCTAGGGCCAGGTCCTAAAGTGAACTGGAGAGTGGGCAACATTAGGCCAGTGCTGGCTTTATGAGCACAACTCTTCGTAGACATCAGAGTGCCTACCACCGAATGCTCATGCATGTCCCGCATCTGGCCACAGGACCCAGACTCACCCATTGCTCTTTGATTCTCATTTGAGTGTGCTCCAGGAGCCTGCAAAGGACCATGGACCCACCCAAAGTGAGAGCTCCTTATAGAGTAAAAGCATGCTACGGTCGTGGTCTGTCTTACTCGTAAGGCAGGATGTGGGCCCGATTGCTGAGTGACCTGACTGGGTGGACCCATTTTAAGTATTAAGAAGAAAGAAAATAGAAGATGGACTCAGGCCTGTCGTCTGTCTATCGGAAGGAGGGTGTCCGTCTTTCTCTACCCCCCTACCCACCCCTCACCCCCACCCCGCCTCTTAGGCAAGAGCTGCTGAGCCTCCTTCACATAACTGTGGTACTATGGATCCAATTGTGTCCTGTTCCCCTCATTTATATCCTGAAGTCACCCTGCCTGACCCCAAATGTGCTGGAATTAGGAGGTGAAGCTTTAGGCAGGTGATTAGGGAGGGGGTTACACAATGCTCTAAGGATTGGGCCCCCTCAGGATGGGATTAGTAACTTTGTAAGAGAGAGGGAGGAAGAGAGAGAGAGAGGGAGAGAGAGAGAGAGAGAGAGAGAGAGAGAGAGAGAGAGAGAGAGAGAGAGAGGGAGAGAGAGAGATATGCTGGGGCTCAGTTCACTTCTTCCCTTTTATTTCACACCCCGTCCATGGAATAATGCCACCCACATCCAGAGTGTGCCTTCTTCCTCCCTCAGTTAAACCTCTTAAGCACACCCACAAGTTTATTGCCATCGTTATTCTAAATCTGGTCAGGCTGATAGTCAAGCTTGGCCATCGCATGCAATAAGAAGGTACTCCATACTGGTCAGGGAAAGGGTCACCACCCCTGAAGAGGGTCACCAACATTGATGAAGAGGGTCACCTCCATTGACTGAACCTACCCAAGCTCTGACCTTGGATTCTCAGCCTCCAAAACTATGAGCAATAAAATGCCTGTGGTCTAAGCTGCTAGGACACTACACCAGAGGCATCCAGGAGGGCCGGCTAAGGAGGAAAAGAGTGGGATTGATATGCAACTAACCTAGATTCAAGGCTCAGAGCCAAGGAAGCTGTTCTGCTTCTCTGGCTCATGGTCATCTACAAATAGGAACAGGGGAGGGGTATAAAATTGAAAATAAAAAAAAAAAGGTCGAAGTGTATGTTTCCCTGTAGCTTGTGAGAGTGAAGATATAAAACATCTGACATTTTCCAGAGTGTAGTAAACTCTTGATAAATGTTAGATCAAAAAAAAAAAAAAATGCTGATGCTGATTCTGGGTCTAGCACGACAGTCATCACTTTGAGGAAGCAGGGCTCGGTAAATTCTCGTTAATCCATTTTGCAGCCTGAGGTCTACAAAGAACTCTGGGGACCCATTCCTGCCATAGGTGGTAAAGAATGCAGGAGGGCTCAGGAGACACAAGACAGTGACTTCAGGAACATGGTGGTGGATATGGGTAGCCATCTGGACAAGTGGGATGAGGGGTTCCAGAGAGCTCTAAGCAGGAAGGAAGCAGGTAATTTCAGATGCCCCCCCCCCCATCCTGTGCAAGGCTAGGAAAGCCGGAGATCATGATCTGCTCCTGCAGGATGAAAGGCAACCACAGGGAGGAGCCACGCCCTGCAGAAGCAAGCTGAGCCTCCTGAGCAGCCCTGTGTGATGTCCCATTGTCAGGCCATCTGTTGCCAGGGGACTGGGCAGCAGATCTTTCCAGGGTCAAGGTCAGCCTTCACAGCCGGACCAGGCTGCACTGAGGTTCAAAGAGGCAGAAGGCTTTCTGTGTTGAGGTAGGCGCTGCACTGGGGACTGGCTGAGTGGCAAGGGAAGTGTGCCCCTCTCTGGCCATATACCACACTCCATGGTTTCACTGGGACAGACACCTGACAGACGTCCCTTCCAAGCTCTTTTGCTAACAGACATCCCACCGCTTTCTTTGCTCTGTTGTTATCGAATTATCTACCCTTAGAGCCCATCCATTAGCAATCCTGTTAAAATTCCCCTATAGTCCTTATGGAAACAGATGGAACACCAAAGTCAAGAAAGGGTAGTATTCTTCCAAGGTCACAGATCTGGAAAAGAGATGCTTAGCATTGCTGTTAGACAGGGCCAGACCCCTATGATATATCTGTCCTCAATAGCAAGAAGATCAGAGAATGCAGATGCAGGGAGGGAGAAAAAAAGGAAGACAAGCCTTAGGAGACAGAACAGGGGCCTGGATACTTCCGGCTGCACAACGGAATAAGCGGAAATTGTCAGCAAAATGATTTCTCGTTCTTGTCTGCATCTGGTTACCACTGGTCTTCACCTTAGCCTTTCATTGCTCAGCTGTGCAATTCAGAGAAAGTGACCCAACCTCTCTGGGTATGGATTTCCTAATCTATGATATGGGTGATCTATTTAGTAAGCATGGGTCTTCTCTGCACAGAGAGCCCGAGAGAGCAGGCTCTAACATCAGTCTTGTGCATGAGAAGTCTAGCTGAGCCACTTCTGCCAGACATGCCTCTGAGCGTACAGACAGAACTTGAAGGGCTCTGCCTCCTGCTATCCTGCAGCTGTGTGTCACTGGGTAGACAGGGTGCTACCAGGGAACAGCTGTGTTGCTGGAAGCCTCAGCTACCCACAAGCAGTGATGGCATGGCTTGGTGTCCAGCAGGGGGAATAGGGCTGGAGAGATGGCTCCACTTGCTGCTCTTCTGTGAGCCCAAGTTTGGTTCCAGTTCATATGAGAGTGCTCATAGCTGCCTGCACATCTAGGTCCAGTGGATCTGGTGCCTTCTTCTGGCCCCTGTAGACAGCTGCACACACACACACACACACACACACACACTCACACACACTCACACACTCTCACACACTCACACACACTCACACACACTCACACACTCACACACGTACTCACTCACACACACACATACTTACTCACACACACACACGAATTAAGAAATGATGACAAGATAGATCTGAGGACAGAGAGAGGTATGCAGAAGAGGGTAAGACAAGGACATGGTAAGGCACTGTCATGGGGTGGGGAGCTCACCCCTTCCTGCAGACAGCCCTCTCCATTCCCACAGGAAGTCACCACAGATCTGTGTATAACCCTCAGATCAAAGAAGATGGTGGTTTCATTTAAGCTGAGCTCCATGTCTGCCCCAATCCAACCTAAGTCCCTTCATTGGTTATACATGTTATTGAAAGGGAAAAAAGTCAATAAGGTGTTTTAAAATCCCGGCACCATCACAGAGTACATTTTGCTACATCCTCAGTGAACAGTCTCCAGAGATGGAGTTGCTGTGGTTATCTGAGTTTAAACCCACAGAGCAGGGCTTGCAAATGTGTGTGTCTCAGACTCATAGCTAGAAGTGTGATATTGTACTCTCAGTGGATCATGGAACTAGTGTTCAGGGCTTAGGCTGTACAGCAAGAGACTCTCTGCATACACGCCTGGCCTGCCATCTCCTATCTGAGAGTTCATGCATATCTGCAGCTTCCTGAGTTGTCTCTCTGGTGATCCACACCCCCATGCTTGATTGACATCCAACATAGAGCCAGTAAGTGGGTGCAAGAGACCACAGATACTGTGTGAACAGAACAGGAATCACTGCCTGGCTTCTCCCCAGTACAGAGGGCTCAGGGCCCTTTGCATAGACTTCTCACAGATGAATTAAAAGACCCAACTGAGGACATGGGAATGCCATCTATAGCAGACATGGTGGTAGCCACCAAGAAACGGAAGATGCTCAACCTCGGAGGTAATTGGGAGTGGCAGGGGAGTAGAAAGCCAAGATGGATTTAAGGATCCTGGGGCATGGTTCTAAATGAAGCTTTCCCTAGGGAGTGGCTTCTGGAAGGGGAGGTGATATGTTAGACACCTTGGCACAGTCTTCAGCCATCAAAGCTGGAGATACAGGAGTAGAGGAGGAATGTCTCTTCCCACCGAGGCTGTTGCTCCAGTGGCCCCTTCAGGCTGATATTGGTACTGAGTCAATGAACTGTTTCGAAGCTTTCTGTATTCCAGTTATGTACCAGGCTGAGGCCTGAGAAAGGTGGATAGACAAAACCAAGGCCTTCTAAGGACTCAGTGGAAACAGGTGGGTGCCACTAAGCACCAGGCCTCACTTCCCAACAGGTGGGAGGAGAATGAAGCCACAATCCTCTGAGAAAATTTCTACTCCTAAAAGCCAGGTGCCACATGTTGGACTTGAGATGGCTTACATACTAAAGGCAGCTAAAGGCAAGTCAGAGACAGGGAGTGCAGTTACAGACCATCGCCCAGGGCTGTCACTGTCTCTGATACTACAGACATGTCGTAGCTAGCGTTGTCAACTTGACACATTCAAGAATCATGTGGAAGGGAGGCTCCATGAGCAATTACTAGATCAGGCTGGCTGTGGCCCTGTCTGTGCAGGATTGCCTTGATTATGTTCACCGAGGTAGGAAGATGCACTCACTGTGGGTGGCAGCATTCCCTTGGCAGAGGATCTTAGTCTATGAAAGTATGAGATAGAGCTAAGCATCAGTAGGCATGCCTGCATCCAGTGCTTTCTGCTCCCAACTGTGGGAAAATGTGAGTAACTGCTTCACATTCCTGCCTTGACTTCCACCACAATGATGGGCTGTGACCTGAAATTGGGAGCCTGCTAAGCTCTTTCCCTCTGAGGTTGCTTTGTCAGGGTAGTTTTTCATAACAATAGATGGGGGTGTGGGGGATACCAAGGCAAGAACCTTAACACATGTACTGAATTAGAAATTTATCTTCTAGTGAGGGAATCAGGAAGACCATAAATAGCTAAGAGTGTTCTTGACAAGAGGAGAGAGCAGAAAGGATGCCACCTTTGCTTGTCTGAAAAT
The DNA here is from genome assembly GCA_030556225.1 of Cricetiscus sungorus. Lineage (NCBI taxonomy): Eukaryota > Metazoa > Chordata > Mammalia > Rodentia > Cricetidae > Cricetiscus > Cricetiscus sungorus. Next base: position 136,842,445 of record JANBXA010000734.1, read on the forward strand.
GACCTTGGGTCAGACATCCACAGAGCCTCTGAGGTGAGAGGTCATCAGGCTTGTAAGAATTCCACCAGAGGTTAAAATACAGGCATAGGGCCAGGGCACCAGGTACTTTGGCCCAGAGTTGTCCAGATCGACTGTTGTGAGGGCAAAGGCAGGCAGGGTTGGTGAGGGTTCCTGGGACTCTTACACAAGGTGTCCCCACAGGCTGTAGCTAGCCCCTCTTGTGAACAAAGAATGTATCCACCCCCTGCTCTTGCTGTGGTCTGCTGTGGTGATATCTTTCTTGCACAAATAAAACCTGTCTGGGTGTCAGAGAATGGAGCTTACCACTAGCTAACCATAGAGGTCTGGAGGTCTGTACAGATAGACAGGAAGTGGAGTGGCTGGGCAGAAACAGGATATAAGCAGGGGGGAAATAGGAAATTGCTCTCTTGTCTGCTGAGACGCTTAGGAGGTAAGGTGTCCTGCAGCTTGCCCCTTCTCTCTGATCTCTCAGTATTTCCCTCTGTATCTGACTCCAGGATTTTATTATCTAGGCCAATTAAGAACTCCTTTTACAGCCCCCCCAATTCTGGGTAAGACCCAGGCTGGAGTAAAATTCAAGCGTGCCCCTTGGCTGGGCATCCAGTCCCTCTTTTTCCAAGCAGTCCATCGCGTATCTGACACACACAGTAGGTACTCAGTAGATGCCTGCTGGGTACATAGTGACTAATGCATGTACCCTCACCACCCTCGGTGTGGTGCTTCACTTTCACTGAAGCCAGGGAGCAACCTGGACCATCAGCCTGTGCCCTTTAGTATGCAACCAGGAGCAGCACTGTCTTTGGAAATATCTATGCACACAGCTTAAACATTTCTAGGACCCTCATTTAAGTTTTTAAGGGGTAGGAACACAACTCAGTTGGTAAAGGGTTTGCCAAGCCCGCAAAGCCCTGAGCTTGAGTCCCAAGACTGAAAAAAAAAAAAAAAAGAAAGAAAGAAAATGAAGAAGAAAAAAAACCAAACAAACAAAAAACAGGCATGATGGCACATACCTGTAATCCTAGTCTTTCAGGAGATAGAGGCAGGAGGATCCGGAAGTCTAAGGTCATCTTGGACTAAATGGTGAGGTTGAGACCAGCCTGGGCTATATGGGACCTTGACTCAAAAGAAAAAATGTTTTTGTTTTGTGTTTAAGTTGAAGTTAACTTTCTAGTATATTTTTATTTAGCCCAACACATCAAAATTTAATGTGATCATCTCGATTGGTAGCCAGTAGGAAATAAGACACCTGGGGAGTCTTTTTTCCCTTCCTATGTTTGAAATTATATAGTTAAAGCAGACTTTGAACAGGCTCCATGTCCAGAGCTCAGTTGTCACAGGTGCTAGGGACAATGGTCTCGGGCCAAGCTGAGTTAGATTAAAGGCTATGGACTTTTCAAAGGAAGAAAAATTTTTGACGTATGAAAAACAATTTGTATCATTCTAAATCATGCAAATAAGCCCCTCTTAGAGAATCAGATCCACTGCAACAGAGTGGCCAACCAGATCTAAGTGACCCCAGATCCAACTTGCCCAGAGCATCCTGTGAACCCCAAGCCCCACACTAACGGGCTCAAGAATGGTGCTCATATGGCAGCACCCTAGTTGTGAGTGTGTGTGTGTGTGTGTGTGTGTGTGTGTGTGTGTGTGTGTGTGACGGAATTTGAGCCTAAATTAATAGACAGTTATACACAAATGCATCTAAAGTAGGACATAGATAGATATGGACTAATAATTCTTCCATGGCCTGGAGTGTAGTCCCCAAAAAGAGTTCCTGTGGCTAAAAATGCTCTCTCTCCTCTCTCTCCCCCCTCTGTGTATATGTGGTGTGTGTGTACACATATTTATTTGACTATGCACCAGTATACATAGTACACATGGGTCCACACATACGTGGAGGACAAGTGCTGGCATTGTACGTTTCCCTCAATTGCCTCTCAGCCTCATGTTTTGAGGAAGAGTCTCTCATTGAACCTGGAGCTTGCCAATTCCTTGCTGGCTGGCTGGTCAGCAAACCCTAAGAGTCCTCTTGTCTCTTCATCTCCAATGCTGGGATTCCAGGTATACACCATCTTTTTACATGGGTGCTGGGGATCAGAACTCAGGTCATCATGAATGCATGACAAGCACTTTACCAAATGAGCCATTTCCCCATCTCAGAGATAGATTAAACATGTACCTAGAACCAATACGTCAGCTCTAGAAGCCCGAAGTTCAGAAGTGATGAGAAGGATCTGGCTGCGTCAGGGAACTAGGGACTTGGCCATAGACCAAAGCCAACCTGCTGATAAATGCAGTTTGCATAACCTGGGACTTTACACAGCACTGCAGATGCAATGAATAAGATTTGCTTGTATCCTGCCCATCAAGCCACTCGTTAATAATACCAGACTATCCCTGTACCTGTTTGGTATACAGAGTGAAACACCAAGAGCCAGCTGAGAACAGAACAGAAGGGGATGAAATTGAACTGTGGAAATAAAAGAGGGAAATTAACATAGGCTAAGAGAAGAGGGAATGGGATGCTGCTCAGCACTTAGCACCTTGGTAACCAGCGCCCCAGCACTTTGAGCCCTGGCAACACTTCCCAGTAGTGTGGCCTCTCTCCTACTACCACACAGAATTCTGGCCTTATTTCTGCCACTCCCCAGCCTGTGAGTTCCTAGTCCTGGCTGTGAAATACTCTCACACACATTTTTTTTTAAAAGCATCTTAAAATCCTTCGGCAGAGGCGGCAAATACCGAGCCATGATGGAATTAGAAATATGTTGGGGTTGGCACATGTGAAACTGCATGCTCTCCTTCCTGCCAAAGATGGGGGATGATTGACTGAATGGGAACAGGAAGTTAGCTTGCCAGGATCCATATAAAACGAGCTGTATGTGCTTGGCTGTGTTTCTAAGATGAAACAAATGGGAAAGGTCCTTGTGGTTTCCAGCATATTCTGAAGATAACAGGTCACTTGGGGGAACATGGGGGATGACATGGCACAAATGCAGTTCAATTCCAACTCCTTCGAGATAGTAGAACACTCTGGAAAGTGGGATTACTATCGTTTGGAAACAGCCTGGGTCTACTGACCACAGCATACAAAGTATGATCACTACCTGCCTCCAGGGAGGGAGATACAGGCAGTGCTGTCCGGGCAGCAGAGAGGCATCTTAGAAGTGGTTCTAGTGACAAACACTTCCTGCATGTGTGTCCCATGCCAGACATGTGGGAGATCGGGGGAGGGTGAACAGGGTACAGGCCATCCTTTGAGGTCTTGTCATTCAGCAGAAGAGATGTACCTTTGCTTGTTCTTTTGTATAGTGTTTGTGTCTAGGAAAGCCAGAGGAAGATTCCAGTGTCTTCCTCCATTGAACTCCACCTTAGTTCCTTGAGGCAGAGTCTCCCTTTCAAGCTGAAGCTGTTCATTTGAGTTCAGACAAGACTGACTGGCTAGCCGTAGCAGATTCCTCTGGACTTGGAGGAGGTGAGACTTCTCAGATAATGGTGATTTTGAAGCTGAGATCCAAAGAGTGAAAAAGAAATGTGGCTAGTAGAAGGGACGAGGAAGAAGTTTTTTTTAAACTGGGTCTGAGCCACCTGACACAGAGTTAAACACCGGGAATTGAATCTTTAACCCTGTCTCATTCAGAGAATCAACCATCTGAGAAGACAGTAAGTTAGCATCCTAAGGTTCTGTCTTCCTCTTTCTTTATTCAGTGGGAGGGCAAACAAAGGCAGTCCACCATTCCAATGTTTTCCCTTGAGCTTCTGATCAAGTGATAGGCCTTGTCTCTGAGATTTACGGTGTTAATGTTTTCCCCCTGATGTTCTCATGTCTCTGTGTAAAAGGGGAAAGGTTTTAGAACACCAAAGCCACCTTGTATTCCTTCTGAGCCCATCTGTGACTGTTACCGTTGGCTGTCAACTTGAGGGGATCTGGAACCACTCAGGAGGTACACCTCCAGGCACACTTGTGAAGGATTATTTCAATTAGTTAGCCTCTGGGTATGCTGGTGAGGAACTACTGGTTAATTGAGGTGGGAAGACTTCCCTAAAGGAGGGTGGCATTGTCCCCTGGCCTTGAGTCCTAACTACATAAAACATAGGAAGAGCTGAGCACCAGCATCCATCTCTTTCTGCTTCCTGACTGCAGTTGCTATGTGACCAGCTGCCTCATGCTCCTGTTGCTTTGACTTCCCTGCCACAGACTGCATCCTTGAACTGTGAGCCCACATGAACCTTTCCTTCCTTTGGTGGCTTTGTCAGGGTATTTTATCACAGCAGTGGGAAAAGAAATGACTATACCACATCTTGGACATCATGGAAATGAAAGGATAACTCTAAACAAACCATTAGCATATGCATAGATTCCTTTTTTACCAAATAATGTACAAATGTGGTCTTGTCATAAAGGCTACAAAGTACCCGTATCACTTCCAAGACAACATTCCCAAGGCTCCAAGGGCCATGATGAGTATCATATGGTCCAACATAACTACAATTCAAAGTGATGGGAGAAGTAGCAGGAAGTAAAGTCATGCATACAGCTGTTAAGGGCCACAGCTGTTTAACCAGGAATGTTACACATCACCTAGAGCCACAAGCGTGTTTTAAGCAGGTGAGTACCTTGGCCAACCAAATGTTCTGGAAAGAATATTATAAATATTCTGCCTACATTGTGGAAGGTAAGTGCAAGGTACTGAAATGTACATAGGCTCCCAAATTTAGCAGAAAAAAAGTTTGCAAAAATCTTGCCCAACTTCCTTGTTACTTTTGGTTGCTGTGATAAACGCCATGACCAAAAAAAAAAAATTAAAGAAAAAAATTGTGTAGAAAAAGATTTATTTTAGCTTACAGCTTGCAGTTCATCATGAAGGGAAGTCAAGGCAGGGACTTCAAGAGTAACCATGGATGAACACTGCTTACTGGCTTGCTCTCTTTCCATGGCTCACTCAGTGTGGGGTTTTTGTTTGTTTGTTTGCTTGCTTTGCTTTGTTTTTTGTTTTGTTTTTGTTGTTATTGTTGTTGTTTTTGTTTTGTTTTTAACCTGCCTTGAGGAAGGTACCACCCTCAAGAAAACGTTACACAAACTTGCTCACAGGCCAATCTGACGGAGGCATTTTTTTTTTCCAATTGAGGTTCCCTCTTCCCAGATGACTCTAGTTTATGTCAAGTTTCCATAAAACAAAACAGAAAAGAAACCAGTGTACCTCTCTTTATGGATGGGAGCAAACTGAGACACAATAGAAAGAAATTCATTTTCAGGAGCATGAAGGAGGTCTGCCATGATGCATTTGTGGCGGTGGGGAGCAGGATGTGTTTGCACCGTTGAATTACTGCCTTCCTTTCTCTGTCTTGGAGAAGTCGCCAATAAGCATATTTGATCAGGGCTCCCAGCCCAGTACACATCTGATGGGTTTCCATTGCACAAGCCAGTTTAGCAAAGGCCTCTACGCACCCTGTTTCAGAGCATCTTCAGACAACCTGGTAGACACAACCCTCCATCTCACACTCCCCAGTGACCTGAAAAATCAACCAGATGGCCTTGGGTGGAAACCCATCATAGAACAGCATCTGTGACATCCAGAACCACACTCCATATGGTGTTCCTCCTCGAGACTCTCTGGTCCAGAGATGTGCTCATCTCAGCCATCCACCACCAGTAAAGGTCAATAGGACATTAGAAGGAGCCACTCCACTTAGTTCTTTTGCAGCAAGGACACATCTTGGTGCAAGAAAAGCAAAGTAGGCAGGGAAGAGCCAGGAATGACGAGGAGTGGGACATGGCTACGGCACAGTCCTGACTTGGAAGGAAGGAAGGAAGGAAGGAAGGAAGGAAGGAAGGAAGGAAGGAAGGAAGGAAGGAACGAGAGTGTATTATCAAAATGTTAGTGGAACTGATTTATTTGCATGCATGCATTCTATATTAGCAGGACCCACCAAACACAAACCTGGAAGCAGGGATTGCCAACATTCCCATGGTTACAACCTCTAGTAAAAACCCATTATCTTAAAATATAACTCCCAGAGCTTTGGGATTCTACTGGATGGAGGCTCACATGGGTCAATCTACTTAAAACAAAGAAGTGCCTATCTCAGCATTTTGGAGTTCATCATTTATCAAAGCTTAGTGAAGGTTGTGGTAAATTCAGTTTGGTGCTCTCAGGTTTGACCCCACAGAAGGTCAATAATTTGGATATGGAAGACAGCAGAGTAGGGGTCTTTGCAAAGAGCCAGAGAAGGACGCTGGGGGGGAGGGAGCAGCAAAGGATGAAACCTCAGGGGTTCAGAGGGCTGGAGGTGGACTAAGAAAAGAGAAGTAGATTGCTCCCCAGGGAGTGTGTCAAACAGCTTCATCAGCCAGCTTTCCTGGAGACCCTTTGTGCTACATATATATAGCAAGTTTGGCCTGAGCCCTGCCTCGCATCTCAGCTGGGGAATCCATTTTCCTCAGCTGCCTGAGGATGCACAGACAACACCCCTGTGTTTGCTCTGAGAATTCTAAAAAGGAAAAGAAGCTTGGGGTGAGCATGGGTAGGAAGTTGGAGTGGTGTTGCGTTTTTCCAGGGGACTCGGAGGAATCTTAAAAACCCTTTGGCTTTCCAAATGAGGGGAATCCGAGTATTTTCTCCACCTGGAGACAACCCCTCCATCTTCATTCGTGGCAGGATAGAGAATTTCAAGTGGAATGTTCTCCCCCTAATTGTCCAATTATCTATTGTCTTTCTCTGTAAAAGATTATATGGCTGAGTCATCATGCCAAAAACAACCGAAAGCATTTTATGCCAACAGATTGCTGTAAAGGGAGGAAAAGAAGGGAGGTTGGAGGAGTGTCTCATTTGGTAGCGTTTCACTAGCATACATGAGGCTCTGGACCCCACCCTTAGCATCTCACAAAACTGGGCATGAAAGCACCTGGTGGGGGGTGGAGGCAGGAAGAACACATGTTCAAGGCCATCCTCAGCTACCTGGCAAGCTAGAGGCTACACAAGGCCCTGTATAATAAAACCTAAACAACAATGAAAAATTCTCCCGTCATCACAATGGCCCTAATAGCAACTGCTTACCAGCTCCTCTGGGAACAGGTAGGCACATCTACCATCCTATGACATCTCAAAGAAGGCCGTTCCACCAAAGGTAACCATGAACCCTCATTTGGAGTACCTGCTACCTTGAGCAGGTCAGTTCTCTGGAGATGATGGATCATCGCTGTGATTTGTTACGGCAGGTTTTTCCCGCCAGCTGCAGCCGGTCCTGCCGCTATGGTCCCGCTACGTGAGCCCCAAATAACACTCTGAGACTCTGTATTTGATACAATCCTGTTGGCCAATTACCATTATTGTTTATGGGCTAGCTCTGTCTTAATTATTAACCCATTTCTACTTATCTAAGTATTTCCACGTGGCTCACCTTATCCAGGAGCTGCAGCTGGCATCTTCCTTCCTCCCTGGTCTACCTCTTGACTCCTCCCAACTACTTCCTCTTTCCTCCTCCTAGTCTCCTAGCCCCACCTATCTTGTTTCCTATTGGCCACGGGCTTTATTAATTAACCAGTCTGAGAAACATATTTACAGAATAACACCTCCCATCCCAAAGTGATTCTTTCAGGATAAATCCATACATGCCCAGACAGTCAACTTAACTGCAAGAGGCCAAGAACTAGTGGTGTTCATAGACGAGATAGAAACCCACAAAACTTGCCTTCTTGGCTGTGTTAGTTGCTTTTGGACAGGGGTTCCCAGATGAAATAATTTTTTAGACCTGCTAGGTTCAGGGGATAACATGTAGCATAAATGTTGGCACAGAGGTGCAGGGCTCACAGTGCAAGGAGAGGCTTGGTAATGCCCGAGTAAGGGCCATTCCAGCACACCTGGCTTTGCAGTGTGGGTTCCAGGGATGCTTCAGGTGTGGTTCTGGGATGGCTCAGGTGTGGTTCTGGGATGGCTCAGGTGTGATTCTGGGATGGCTCAGGTGTGATTCTGGGATGGCTCAGGTGTGGTTCTGGTGTGGTTCAGGTATGGTCCAGGGATAGTTCAGGTGTGGTTCTAAGATGGTTCAGGTGTAGTCCAGGGATGGTTCAGGTCCTTGTATTTATGCAGAAAGTACTTCACTGATGGAGCCATCTTCCTAGCTCCTGGCCTTTTTATAATTCACATTCAACTGATTGTTCTCCTTTGCTCAGAGCTGGGAACAATAATCTCAGCCACAGCACTGTCAGAATTCTGTCCTTGCCACTGCCAGTCAGACCCTCCCATAAAGAAGGGTCTCCGTTACCTGCTTATCACGGAATCTGACATATGCACCAGCTCTTGCAGACAAAAGAGCATCAAGTGTCATTGGAGACAGATTGACAGCAAAGCCAGAGTTCGAACCTCACTGTCCTCCACAGGAAACCGAGACCCTGACTCCATCCTTCTATCAACTGTCTATGAGAGCTCACAAGACACCTAATGAAGGATGTTCACAGCCCCGGAAAAGGGAAAGATAAATAGTTACAGGAATGGTGGCGAAGGAAAACCAATTTGGATAAATACGAGGAATGCGTTAAGAATACAATAAAACCACTCAGCCAACAGAAAATGAATGGATGACCGGTGCTTTTGTATGAGAGAAATCAGTTACCTGCTTGGAAAAATGGCAAAGAAACCAAGCCCCGGGTGCATACTCACAACAGAATAATCACAATGCTGACACACAGATTTTTCTTTAAGCTTCCCATGAAAGTACATGCAGCAGAAGGAATAGGCTTGCAGGGGAAGGGGCAGTGGCCACAAGACAGCCTGTGTTTCAGGTATGTGTGTCACTCATGGTATACTCGCTCTGGCCTGGAGATTTCGCCTCCTTTCTCTCCAGCTCCCATCTCTGTTCTAAGTGGCAAGAGTAGCTGGTGCCTCCTGCCACTTTTCTAAGCCAGATCGTCGACAGGAAACCTGATTGCCACACACTTGTGTGTTCCTAGAACACAAAATGTTACTAGAAGCTGGAGAGCAGCTCAGGCCTGTAACCCTAGCACCTGGGAAGGACAGACAGGAAGGCCTGTGTCTGATAAAGAGAACTCTCCTGCCCACTCCGTGCCCTTCCATATAGCAAAGCCCCGAGCAAAGAAAGGCTACAGGCATTGCCGCAGCCACACCACATACTACCCAGGACCATTGTTCTTCCTGGCACCCCTTGTCTAGAAATGTCTTTTGTAACTTTTGAGATTTTTGTAATACCCACCTCAGCCTCAGCCAGATATATTAAAAAAAAAAAAAAAAAAAGCAAACAAAACAATAACAAAAAATACTGTCTCTTAGTCTAATTTGTCGGTGCCCATCATCAGATCTCAGACCCCTGGCACAACCCCTCCCCCTTCCCAATTCCTCGAAAGCAACCTCAAAATGACCAGCTCTGCCCCTTCCTGGTGGGCAGATGTTTTATTTCAAACTCCACTGGTGCTGTTTGCTGATATGATAAACTCTTGAGTCCTGCCTCCCAGCCTTCCTCCCCACTTCACTCCCCCTCCCTCCCTCCCTCTCTCCCTCCTCCCTCCCTCCCTCCCTCCCTCCCTCCCTCCCTCCCTCCCTCCCTCTCTCCATCCTTCACTCTCAGCATAGTCCTTCCACAAACTTAATGTTCAAGGTTATCTTTGGATGCCTAGCAAGTCTGAGGCTAGCCTGGGCTACATGATGCCATTTCTCCAAAAAGGAAAAAAAAAATGTGTTCCTTCAGAAATGAAGTTATTTGAAATAGCTGAACAACGGCAAATGCCTTGGTTCATTTTCTACTGCTGTGATGAACAAAAGCCAGTTGGGGAAAACTTACACTCTCATGTCACAATTCATCCCCGAGGGAAGTCAGGACAGGAACTCCAGGAATCTGGAGGCACGACCCAAAGCAGAGGCCACGTGTGAGTGCTGCTTACTGATTTGCTCCTCATAGCTTGCTAAGTTTGCTTTCTTATCCAACCCAAGACCACCTCCCTAGGGTGACCCTGACCACAGTGGGCTGGGTCCTCTCACATCAACTGTTAATGAAGAACATGGCTAGGCATTTTTCTGTAATCCAGCAGGTGGATTTCTGTGAGTTTGAGGCCAGCCTGGTATACATAGCTCTAGGATAGCCAGAACTAAATAGAAAAATCCTGTCTCAAAATTAATTAACCAATTAATTAATTATATCTAATTGAAACAAGAAAATGCCCTAGGGATATGCCTAATGGAGACATTTTCTCAATTGGGGTTCCTCTGCTCACATAACTCCAGCTAAAGCATCAGGAGGCCAAAAGCTGCTAGAGAGGGAGGGATTGCATGGCCCTGAGAAGGGGAGCATCATACACACCAACCTTGTGGGTAGGGGGCTCCAGGACTCCCCTGTTCCAATGGCTTTTATCCATCTTGGTGTGGGCCATTTTGACCCACATTCCCTTAGCATGGAGAGCTCATAACAGCACAGTCACCAAGTCCTTCCTCTTCCCTATATTACAGTTTGGATAAATATGTCTTAAAAGCTTGCATGTTGCAGGCTTGGTTGCCAGCCTGTGACACTCTCAGGAGGAAGTGTAATTAGGAAGGCAGCATTACTCCCAGCGCCTCTGTGACAGGCTGTGACCAACCACTGTAGACCATCCTTTGATTGAAGTTCCCTGTGCACTCTGACTCCCAGTAAGGCTTCTTAGTGGGCAGGAGTCCAGCCACTGCTGCCTGGTCCCTCCAGACTTTCTCTTTCTTTGGTTCCTAGCCTCCAGTAGATGGCCAGTTTTGCCCCGACCACCCATGCCATGATGCACTGAGCAGCCGTGGAAGGACACCCGTGGTACCAACCAACCACTGGCAGAACCATCTGCAGTCATGAGCCAAAAATCAGTGTTTCCTTTATTTAAATAAATCTCTGGCAATTTATCGCAGTAACAAAAGGCAAACACAACATACAACCTACAAACCCATTACACAGCTTGCAAAGTGTACATGCATGATGTTTGCTTGCCTGGAAAGTAGAGGGGTATTCCCTCCATATGAAGAATACTGTGGCTTGCTCCCATCCCCACTCATGTCAAAGCTTGGCCCTCGGTGTAACAGCATTGTAAGAGGAGGGGCCTGGTGGGAAGTGGTCAGGTCATGACCATTCTAACTCATAAAGGGACAATGCTGGTCTCAAGGAAAAAGGCTGAGAGTATAGGTCAGTCAGTAGACTGTTTGTCTAGCATGCAGGAAAATCTGAGTTTGATCCATGAGTTGGGTAACATATGTGTATCATCCTAGCACTTGAGAAACAGAGACAGAGGAATCAGGAGTTCAAGACCATTCTCAGTTACATATAGAGTTTGTGGCCAGCTATATGAAATCCTAATTTTAAAAAAAAAAAAAAAAAGGTATTTGAACTTGACAGAATCAATTAGTTCCCATCAGAGCAGACTCTATGAAAAACAACAAAAACAAAAAACAAAATCCTTTTTATTCTCACCCTGATGCCTTTATTATTTCCGAAGCATGTGATGGTATCTCCCATGAAGCCCTCATCCAGGATCCAGGCTAAGCAATGCCAGAGCCATGCTTTTGAACCTTTAGAAATCTCCTTTTTATACCAAACCAAGCCTCATGGACTTTTTTTTTTATAGCTACAGAAAGAAAACAGTTGGATGCAGAGACCCAGCACAGAGCTGGTGTATGTTGATACATAGATAACTAGGGTGTGGTCAGCAGAATTAGGACCCCCAGGGATATCTGCGTGTTGTCCCAGGGTATGGGATATGTTTTCTTGTGTGGCTAATTCTATGACTGTAAGACAAGAGACTTACTGATGGCGAGGCCAATGGGAATCGTAAGATACTTGATATAAGCAAGAGAGAAGAAACAAGGTCAGAGGCAGAAGCAGCTGGAGAGATACAGTATTAGAAGGTCTACGGGCCTCTCATGGCTTTAATGGTAAAAAGATGTCCTTCTAGGAAAAGGGTTTGCAACCTGTGGGTCCCAACCCCTGGGAGCATCAGATATCACATATTTACATTGCAATTAAGCTCCAAAATTTGCAGTGGTGTGTAGTTGGTGAGGCAGCCACCGCAGGCTGACCACACCCTCTACACAATTCACATGCTGGCATTCCCAAGCCGTGAGGATCAAACAGGACTGCATTCGGAGGCTGATTTTAAAGAGATGAGCAGAGGTTTTGAGGGTGGATCCTAGCCCAATCTGACTCGTGTCCTTAGAAGAGCCTATTAGGGCACAGGAAGCCAACTTTACAGCACGGCAAATATGGCTACAACAAGCAAAGAACAAGAAACCAACCCAACTGACATCACGGTCTCAGACCTCCAGCCTCCATAGGAGAGAACAAACAACTTCCTGTGTTGCCTAGTTACAGCATTCTGCTAAATGGCAGAGCTACTAGAAGATGCTAGAATACAGGTACATGTACTCCTATGGTGGGGCCAAGCCCATATCTAGAAGAACCTCAACCATGAAACTCAAGCAAATGAAGGGCTCAGAAGATGGCACAAAGCAGTGTGATCTAAGAAAACAGTGACCACCGAGAGACGGAGAACTAAGTGGGTTTGCAAACCAAAGACTGGAACTACCCACCACCTCCATGCTTTCTCTTTCCAGAGCTTTGGTGGGAAAAGCTTTGGCTCAATTGACAAGCAGAAGCCAATTTCTCTGAGTAGCACCATGGAGCTTCTGTGCTGGTAAAAGTTAACTTTGGTCGCATCTGGGTGTTCCATCTTTGAATGTTTGTTTTTTTGTTTGTTTGTTTGTTTGTTTTAGGTCTGACTGTTCTGGAATTCACTGTGCAGACCAGGCAAGTCTTGAACTCACAGAGATCCACCTGCTTCTGCTTCCTGAGTGCTGATCCCATGAAATAACATGGGATTTATGAGACATGAGATGTTCACTCCATAAAGTCGGTAAGAATAACAGTTGATCTTTTTTTTTTTTTAATTATCGTTGTTCTATCTCAAGTCCCTCTGGTGTCCCTTGTCTGCTCTGGGAGATGTGGACTCTGTTGGAAACAAACCTTGGGGTCTGAGCACTACAGACTAATGGGAGCTTCAAGGTCTGGGCTAACACAATAGTGATGGGCTTACATTTACCTTGGCCCTGTTTGGGGAGAGAGGTTTTACTAGGCAAACACGACATGTAAGCAGTGAGGTAAGGGCAGCATCCAATCTGCTTAAGGGGATAAATGGACTCCAGTCACTTAGTGGCATACATTCCTATGCCAACAATTAATCTGCCTTTATATTAGATGCCTGTTTATACTAATAACAATGAAAAATTGTCATAAACTTATTTCTCAATTTTCTGATGACATGGTGTATGCCCACTAGAGTCTGAAGAGACAACACAATTCCTGAAAGAAGAAACTAGAAACAACCATGACAGCTCTAGCTAGGAATAAATGGCTATCGCCATCCTGTCCATGACTCTTCGTACACTTCCTACCATCCATCAAAAGACTCTGGGGGTCAGGCAAACCTGGCTGTCTTCATTTCACTTCTGTTGCTGTGATGACACACCCCTGCAAAAAGCAACTTGTGGAAGACAAAGTTTATTTTAGTTCACAGTTCCAGGTAGCAGTCCATCACAGCACGGGAGCCAAGGCGGCAGGGACAGCTCACCACGTCCCATCCACATCAAAAGCCAAGGTCAATCAATATGTGTGTGCTTAGCGTTCAGCTCACCTCCCCGGCTCGTATACAGCTCAGGGCTCAGGGTGTCCTGCATAGGGAGTGGTGCTGCCCGCAGTGGACTCTGCTTCCCACGACCATTCATGTCACCAAGGCAGTCCCCCCCCAGACACGCCCACCGGCTAACCTGTGAGACTCTACCCTGGGGCGTCTAGACTGGGTCAAGGTGACAATCAAGGTGACCGAGTTTGAGCCTTCTCCATATGGTCACTTAAGAAAGCTATTTCCCCTCGGAAATTTCATCTAGAAAAGGGAACTACATGGAATTTGTCTTTTTTAACACCGTTCAGAAGCTGATTGGAGTTCTCTAGATACATTTCTCTAGATACATCTCCTGGTACATGAAACAACAGTGCTCTATCAGAGTGATGGGGCAGGCATGGCTGCAGCCTTTCAGGAACAGGGTAATGGTTCCAGTCAGAAAGGACCCCCTTTAGATGATGCTTTCAACACTTGCCCCTCAGCTGATGGTGCTATCTGGGAAGGCTGGGGAACCCACAGAAGATGGGGCACAGCTGGCAGAAGTGGCTCACCAAGAGAGGGCCCCTGAAGGCATGGCCAACCCCTGGTTCCTGTCATGTTCTCTGATTCCTGGTCCACCGTGACATTGGAGGCCTCTGCCACCATCATGACCTATATCCTCCCTGCCCAGGAGGCAGGGTAAGATCAGACCAGGCAGGAGGAGGAGTTGGGGACTCTCCTCTGTTCTAACCCAATGCAATCAGGTTTGTAATCTGCCTATACCCATTGAACCCATCCCTTTTCTTAGGAAGTCTAAGGCAAATAAACACAATAAACCGCAATCAGAAGTAGCCAGAAGGCAGACCTTGGTAAGGAGGCAGCTGCATTAGAAGGCCCTAATGCAGATACGTGTAGCACAGTCATTTAAAGGCATAGCCTCAATGGGACACTGGCATAGGGGGAAGCCTGATGTCCTCCCCCTTAGAAGTACAGTGAGGAGCAAACAGGGAAGAGTAGGCCTCTGGGCAGGGTGTCAGAGGGCTTCGGGAAGGGGAGCCAGAGACAGACAGGGCCCATTCTTCAAGCTCTCGGGTTGCCAGCAACAACTGAGTTCCTGGTGGTCATTTACATAACATTACAATTGTCACTCCCTGTTGGCTTTCTATTGTTAGCAGAGACCCAGCATCAGAGGCACACACAGTAACTGTGGAGGTTAATTCAACCCTCATTAACCACTGGTAAAGGAAAACCTATTTAATCACCTATTTAGCTTGAGCACCAGTTAAAAAGCTGTTTGGTTTGGAAAGGTGTTTTGGAGGGAAGATGCTTTTCTACCATCTCCCCTACCCCCTCAACACACACACACACACACACACACACACACACACACACACACACACACACACACACACACTTGGGGTGGGGTGTTACAGAATAGCTCTGTTCCCATGGCTGACTGACTTCAAGACTCTGGAGGATGAGGCAAGGGCTCTACTGGAGGGGAATGGAAGAGCCCTCATAGGGAAGTAGCACTCAATGAGAGAGGTGGGCTGCTCTTGGATGCCTGAGAGGCCTTGGGCAAGGGACTCTCTATGTTCCAGCCTCCATTTCTCCATCTGTGAAATGGACTCAATAAAAATTGTCCCACTCTAAAAATACAGGTGTTAAGGAAATGAAGTTAGCATCCAGCTGGCCTGACGTCCTCCAACATTGTTTCTTTTATGGTTCCCATGACAAAATGAGATGCAGAAGGATCCTGTGGGGAGGGCATGGCATGGAGGTGGACTCCAGCTACTACAGCTATAGCAGTGGGGTCCTGGGGATGCTTGCTCACAGGTTGGGACCAGGAAGCAAGAGAGGAGAATGTTGGCTCTCGGGGGCAGGGTTTTCTCCTGTGTCCTCCTTTAATTATCCCAGATCACTAGCCTATGGAGTGGTGCCACCCATATTCAGGGTGGGTCTTCCCTTAGTTAGACCTTTCTGGAGGTACTCACACATGAGTCGTGTGTCTCCTGAGTGAATCTGAACACAGTCAACAGTGGAGATGGACCAGCTGCTAGTATCCAGGCATCTGTACCTTCCTGTCCTTGGGGTTCTGGCAGGATGCACCCTCAGCCGCAGCCACTAAGAGCACCACCTGTGCACATTCACTATGTTCCCTTTTAAAGGGGCCCTGCCCACCTCCTATCTTTCCCTCTCTGCTTTTCCGCTCTCTCTCTCTCTCTCCCTCTGCCTCTCTCTCTGTCTCTCTGTCTCTCTCTGTCTCTCTCTGTCTCTCTCTGTCTCTCTCTCTGTCTCTCTCTCACTCTCTCTCTGTCTCTCTCTGCCTCTCTCTGTCTCTCTCTGTCTCTCTCTCTGTCTCTCTCTCACTCTCTCTCTGTCTCTCTCTGCCTTCTGTCTCTCTCTCACACTCTCTCTGTCTCTCTCTGCCTCTCTCTGTCTCTCTCTCACTCTCTCTCTGTCTCTTTCTCTGCCTCTA
The DNA here is from genome assembly GCA_030556225.1 of Cricetiscus sungorus. NCBI lineage: Eukaryota > Metazoa > Chordata > Mammalia > Rodentia > Cricetidae > Cricetiscus > Cricetiscus sungorus. The sequence goes on from JANBXA010000734.1 coordinate 136,858,557, forward strand.
TCTCTGTCTCTCTGTCTCTCTCTCAATCTCTCTCTGTCTCTTTCTCTGCCTCTATCTCTGTCTCTCTGTCTCTCTCTCACTCTCTCTGTCTCTTTCTCTGCCTCTATCTCTGTCTCTCTGTCTCTCTCTCACTCTCTCTGTCTCTTTCTCTGCCTCTATCTCTGTCTCTCTGTCTCTCTCTCACTCTTTCTCTGTCTCTCTCTCTGCCTCTCTCTGCCTCTCTCTGCCTCTCTGTCTCTCTCTCACTCTGTCTCTCTCTCTGTCTCTCTATCACTCTCTCTGTCTCTCTCTGTCTCTCTCTGTCTCTCTCTGTCTCTCTCTCTCTCTCTCTCTCTGCCTCTCCTCTTCTGCCACTCCTTTCCCTCCTCCCTTTTCCCATTCACTTCTCCCCCATAAAAAACCCTCCAGCCAAGCTCTGTTGTGTGGAGTCTTTCTCTCGGGCGCTGCTTTCTTTAAATTACAACACCAGCTGCATCTATCCTCGTGTTGGGATGGTGTTCCCTGAGACATGCCTTACCGGTGTTCCCTGAGACAGCACCTCCATGTCCAAGATGCAGGAAACATGAGGAGGAAACCACCCGAGGAATGAATTCAGCATCTGTCCTTGAATGTGTGGACGCTCTCAAGCAGCTCACCTAGATTCTTTCTGGATAGTAACACACACTGCAGGTCAAGATGAGCATATGAGGGCGAAAGTTGTCCAACTGCCTGGGGCTGAAGTGCATTCGAGGGACTTCATGGCCCAGGGCTAATTCCTCCCATTCTCAAGGCCACTCTATGGTTCATGTTGGCTACTGGAGCATCAACTCTTCTCACCGATGAGTCAAAGCAGTGGGGAGTAGCAGAAAGGCAATGCCACTAAGGACACTTTGATGTGGTGAGCACCCAGCCTAGGCTGGAGGAAGCATGGGGCTGGTATTATTGTTCCCTTGGAAGATTCCAGTCACATCCTAAACTGACTTCTTTGATGAAGCCATGGCATCCCAACCAGGTTCAATCCAGCCTTTATAAATACTCTCTACTTCACAAAACTGTCCAAAAACAGGATCTCTCTTCCTACTGTGCACGTGAGAAGGTCAGACTCCCAGCATCCTCTCCACCCACGTTGTAGAAGAAAGTCAATGATCAGAAGCATATTCAGGGATATTTTAAAGAGACAGACTTTTAGGACCCTCTGAGGCTATAGGATCTGAGTCTCCATGAGGGTCATAGAACCAGCATTCCTTACAGGATCAGGGGATTTTCTGAGAAACATTCTCCAATGTGGGAAAGGGACACCACAAATATAATGGAGCATTTGGCTCTGTTTCAGGAGGGTTGGGATCAGCCTGGAGACCTGTTCACATTTGAATAAACTCCCCAGTGGTGGCAACAGCCTCCAGGGGCTGAGAATCTCAGCTTGTGAGTTTCACCTTCAACTCTATTTCCTTCTGCAAGACTTACCCAATCCTGAGGAGCTTGCATACTGCTCCTGTCTTCCCGGGGTTGTTCTAAAATCTACCTGGAGGATGCAGGTTAGCTGGTATAAAATAAGGGCTCAATAAACGCTGACTTTTCTGACTTCTCATTTGGTTGTCATCATTCTTCTTTAACCCCCTACAAACTACAGATCTCTGCAACCCCTCCCAAGTTGCTTCATAGGGATTAGATTTTGTCACTCGAGGACACATCGTGAAAGGCAGGCAGCCCTCCTAATCACCTTCACATTTGTCCTATCCTCAGTATATACTTATAGATGCACATTCTCCCAGATGTGAATCCCTCCAGATGTGAATCCTGTAAAGTCTGCAGCCTCAGAGGCTGCCTTTGAGAAGCCATCACACCCAGTAAAGGAGACTGTGTTTCCTGACCTGATTGCTTAATTGAAACACCAAGTTTCCATGTCTCTCCTATTTTACTTCTATAGGGCTGTTTCTGGGGTAAACTGCTAATACTCCCTCATTAAAGTTTGTCTAAGTAGGCCTGAGGAAATGGCTTATTCAGTGAAATTTCTGCGTGTATGCATGAAGACAAGTCCTGAGTTTGATCCCCAGAACCCATGTTTAAAGATTTAAAAAAAAAATAAGAGCTAATATGGTAGACTGCACTTGTAATTCCAGTGCTGAGAAGGTGAAGAGAAGAGGCTCCACCCAGGAAAGCAATGCAGGAAGACACCTGATATCAACCTCTGATCTCCATGTGTACGTGCATATGTGTGTACCTGCCTGCACATACACATACACTTGTGCACACACGCATGAACACACACAGATTTCTAAACCTGCGTTGTGAGTACCCAACAGTTAAACACTTAATACTGATAAATGTTTACATGTTTTTCTCTTTTAAATACTTAACTTTTTTTTTCTTATGTATAAGGGTGTTTGTCTCCATGTGTATGCACTGTGTGGGTACAATGCCTGTGGAGGCTTCAAGAGGGCATCAGATACCCTGAAACTGGAGTTAACAGAGGCTTGTGAGCTGCCAGATGTGGATGCTGGAAACCAAACTCCAGCACTGGACAAGAACAGCAACCTCTTAGCTGCTGAGCCACCTCCTCTCCAGTCCCTGTGGTGTTTTTCAATTTCCTTTCCAGCCACAATCCGCACTAAGTGCAAGCCTGTGTCTTTGCAGTTTTGACTCGTTTGGATGGTGCCTATCTTTAGGATGACCACTCTGGCGAGGAACAGCTGGGTGGAGGTTTGTAATCTTAACATAGCCTTCCAGGCCTCCCTCCACATTGCTGAAATAACCCCCATTCCTGCCAACAGTGCTTGAGGCTATCCCATCAGTCTAGGTGATTTTCTTAGGCCGTTGTCCAAAGGTCTCAGGAGGCAAGGTAGGACAGTAGGGCAAAGAAGGAAGGGATGGGCTCAGTGCAGTGACTTTAGCTCACAATTTGGTGCTTCCTGCAAAGCAAGCCTCATCCTATCAAGTCTCCAGGATGAAACACCATGACCCCTCCCCCTTGGGAAGTTACACACTTAGCATCAGAGATGGTGCAGGTGTCTGTGATCCCCATGAGAGAGATGCTCATGGGTCCAAGTGTCTTTGAAGCCTCCTGCACTGCCAGTGTTGACTGTGTTTACAAGGCCATTCCCAGAGATAATTACACTAGTTCACAAGGGCTCCAGTCTAATGAATTTACTTTATGATCTAATGGTCTAGTTTAATCCATGGGTGGACAATTGGGAGGATAGCAAGGGCAAGGGTACAGCAGAGGTATTACGAGTAGGTTTTTCCACCAGCCTGGTCCCACAGCTATGCCAGCCCCAAATAACACACAGAGATGCTGTATTAAATATAAAGCTGATGGCCTGTTCTAGCATTTCTTAATGGCTAGCTCTGTCTTAAAAATTAACCCATTTCTATCAATCTAAGTATTTCCACATGGTCTTATCTTACCAGAGAGAGGGTCTGGAATTCTGCTCTCTCAGTCCCACATTTTGAGTCTCCTCCCTACTACTTCCCGAATCCTCCTTGTCACCTAGTCCTGCCTATCTTGCTTTTCTATTGGCCAATAAGAGAAACATATTTACAGAATGCCATCTCCCATTACAGAGGGTCAAAGTAGGCTGCATAAGGGGGTGGAGTGGAGGGGGTGACATGCACCATGGCAGGTACAGTTATGGCTTTTATATTGCTAACAGAGGATAGGCAGGGATGAAGCAGAACCCAGGCACATCGATGAGAACACACAGCCAACACTGAGTGACAGAATGTAACTGGTCCAGAAAGACACTCGAATATGTGATTGTTTCATAAATTACATCTTTATTGATTTTAATCACACGGGAAAAACGAATTGCACAAAGTACATTACCCAGCACTTAGCTGTAAATTGATGTAAAAACTGGATAATTTCATGGATAACCACTGAACTGGGAGACACAAAGTTAAAAGAGAAAATAAGAGGTGAAATGACATATTATTGTATGAATGCCTTGCATGCTTATGTGCGTACGTATATGTGTGCTCGTGTGTGTGTGTGTGTTTGTGTGTGTGTGTATGTGTTCATGTGTGTGTGCTTGTGTGTAAAGGATTACTATAAAATTAAAGAAGCATGGACCAGTGGGGTGGCTCAGCTTGCCACCAAGCCTGATGACCCTGATCCCAAGGGCTCACATGATAGGAGGAGATAGCTGACTACCACAGACGTTCTCTGACCTCCAGATACATGCAGCGGTATGCATGTGCAGGTGTGTGCATGTATGAGTACACTCAGGTTGAACACTAGTGTCAAGGTGCTCAGTGAATTCCGGAATCAGCTATAGATCCACAGTCATTGAGTGGTCATGACCATGTGTCAATAAAACTTTATTCTCAAACATGGAGATTTCAGGTGTGTAATCATTTTCATGTGCTGCAACAACGCTGTCAGCTGTGCTCAAATATTTGAGACTGTCAAAGCAATCTCAGCTCATGTGTCACAGAGCGAGTTGAAGACAGGATCTGGCCCATGGACAGTTCTAATTTAAATTGCCCAACAACATGGCTCATCTTTTGGTGAAAAGAGCTACTTAAATTGGCATATCAGGGGCTTAGGGAGACGGTTCAATGAGCAAGAGCACTTGGTACACAAGCATGAGGACCTGAGTTCAAATCCCAGGCATTGGATATGTTTGTCTAAAAGCCCATCATTATGTGGAGAGGTGATAAGAGTATCACCGGGCTTCCTGGACACTAGGGTAGCTCTGGGTTCAATGAAAGACCTTATCTTAAGTGGCTAAGACAGAAAATTATAGAATAAGACATCCCTATCCTCCTTTGGCCTCCATGTGCTAATATGGGCACACCATGTGTGCATATACCACACACAAACATTCACACAGTAAACATATCCTTAAGATTGTCTTCCCAAGTCCCGGGATAACACGAGTACCTCAGGTCATGTACTGTGACTCAGCCATCTTCGAAGACCAGTTCTAAGTGACAGATTAATTTCTAGGAGTGCTCGTGTGTCGCTATTTTAATTAACACCTACATTTAATTGACAATGGAGAGCCAACGGGCTTCTCTGCTTAACAAAGCAAACAAAGGATTTATTTAAAGAAGGGTAAGTTTTAAAATTTAATTTCCTTAAAGAGAAAGAAAAAAAATCAACCTCACTCACATCCTCATGTCTGCAGAGTGATGGAAGAGATGAGGCCATCGGATAATTTTTAATTAAGGTGAACAAACCCTCACTACCTAAAAGGTTTACTTAGGGGAAAGGTCCGAGACTGTTAACACATCAATATGTTTCTGTCCATTAACTTTTCCCAGGGTGACAAGTATGGCCTTAATGGCAATAGCAAGGAAGGCTCTTTCTTCATCTTTCTTAGTGATGAGGCCTTAGGAACCATGGAAACTTCCCTAGAGGGGGTCAGGCTTCCACAGTAGCTCTTAATGACAAATCATTACCTGGGGTTGTCAAAACAAGTTACACATGCTAGCGCTGAGCTGTGCCAGAATTCAGAGTGGGGACACAAAGCCGGGGGGCTTCGTGCACTGCTGGGTCTGCAGAACCAGACACAAAAGGACCCTGAAGAAAATCTGCTCCTGCTCTCCCCACACACCCTCCACACCACAGCACACATGCAGGGAACAGGAACATCACCCCCAAACAAACCTGGGAGCAATGAGGATGCAACAATGCTGAAACCACTCAGTCTCCTCATCCCTCCGTCCCTCCCCTTTCCACTCACAGGCCGGAAATAAATTCTCTCCACGATTCTAGGTTCTCCCCAGCCCAGAGACTGCCAGAGCTGTCTGCAAACACAGGAAAACTGTGTTTCCAGCCCACAGTCTCTTCCCTTCCGGGCCCAGGGAGCCTTTCTCCTTCCCTGACTTCTGTCATTCCTCCGTGAATTCACTGCTCTTTGTTGAAGGTGTGGGATAAGCCTGGGCTTTGGATCACTTGTTTTTTGTTGTTTGCTCACTTTGTTGGTTTTTGAGATAAGGATTCATGCTGCCCTGGCAGAGCTGAGACTTTCTTCCTTCCTTCCTTCCTTCCTTCCTTCCTTCCTTCCTTCCTTCCTTCCTTCCTTTCTTTCTTCCTTCCTTCCTTTCTTTCTTTTTCTTTTTCTTTTTTTTTAAAGTATGTTTTTATTTGCTAACTCTGCGCATATGTGTGCATGTGTGTTCATACGCGCATGTTCACATACATTTGCCTTGGCATGTGTGGAGGTCGGAGGACAACCTGCAGGAGTCTGTTCTCTTACTCCACCATGTGGGACCCAGAAAAGGAACTCAGGTTGTCAGGCTCTGTGGCAAGTGCCTTTACCCACAGAGCCCTCTGTCACTGTCCCCAGGCCCTTCCAAGTGTTTCAGGCTCTAGGTGTCACTCATGCATATGTGAGATGTGCATATTAATAACTGTGGTTATCTGGGTCATCTGGGTGTTGGTACAGGGGTCCCACCTGAAAGCTTCATAGAAGAGAAAGGATTTGGCTACAATCTGAATTTAGGGGCAGCATTAATCCACACATTGAGCCTTAACTCCCAAATTACTAGGAGGTGGGTACTACAAGAAGTGATTAGACCATAAGATGAGACATTTCCAAACAGACGAGGTCCCTTTTTAAAGGGCTCAGAGAACTGCTTTGTCCCTTCCTGGTGCTATCTACATTGAGATGACAGCACTAGGGTGCTGGCCTTGCCAGATGCTGAACCTGCCAGTGCCTTGACTCAGCTTCCCTGCCTTCAAAAAAGAGAAACAGGACTGGGGAGAGAGCTCAGATGGTAAAATACCCACCTTGCAAGCATGAGGACTTGAGTTTGACACCCAGCACACACACAAAATGCTGGGGGTAACTATGCTTGTCATCCCTGTGCTGGGGAGGTAGACAGCAGAACCCCTGGGGCTGACTGGCCTGGTAGCCTGGTGGTATAGTCCAGTTAATGAGTTCCAGGCCATTGAAAGACCCTTTCTCAAAGGCATTCCCAAGGAGGGCACCTGAGATTTCCCTGTGGCTTTTAAATACAGGTGCACACACATGCATGAGTGATGGGAGATGTTATTCTGTATATATGTTTCTCATACTGGTTAATAAAGCACTGTGGCCAATAGAAAACTAGATAGGCAGGGCTAGGAGACTAGGAGGAGGAAAGAGGAAGTAGTAGGGGGGAGTCGAGATGTAGCCCGGGGAGGAAGGAAGACGCCCGCCGCGGCTTCCCGATAAGACGACCACGTGGAAATACTTAGATAAGTAGAAATGGGTTAATAATTAAGACAGAGCTAGCCCATAAACAATAATGGTAACTGGCCAACAGGATTGTATCAAATACAGAGTCTCTGAGTGTTATTTGGGGCTGGTGCGGCTATGGGCCCAGACAGGCTGGCCGTGGGCTAGCAGGCTGGAGCCGGCAGGAAGGAACAACCTGCTGTAACACATGAGTACAGACATGTAGGCATACTTATGCACATATGTATATACTCAGGTCTACTTACAAACATACACATGAACATTTTTTTAAAGCAGGAAACACACTTCTCTTGGGTATAAGCCATTCAGTCTATGTCATTCAGCTATAGCAGTCTCTAAGGACAAGGCAGATCCTTTCTTCCCAACCTCTATTAAAATTTCTATTTCTTTTTTCGGATGAGAAAGCAGCTTCAGAAATGATAAATGACTTGCCAGCGATTTTTCAACCAATACGCATTGAATACCTGTTGTTGTTAGTTATGGTACCAAAGGCTGTGGACAGAGCTCAGATGGATCAGACAGATAATTGTATCGATGCTTAGATAATTAGACAAGGCAATCACTGCCCGGGAGAGGGGGATGGCTGCGGTGTTTAGGAGCTAGTTAGTGCTGGCAACTTTGCTTAGCTCAAAGGTGCTGTGGGAGAGCTTAGATCAGGGGCTGCAAACATCATCCCATGACAGGATAGATAATGAATTTGGGGCCCTGTGGACCTTGCTGTCTCTGTTATAACTACTGGACCCTGGGGCATTTTCAGTAGTCACCATCAAAGGCATATAATTTCTTAGACCTGCTGTCACAAGGTAGTGTGTGAGAAGACCCTTGAAACTCAGAACATTATGGCTTCCAAGTCGTGCATACTGGAACTGGGACCCCCCAGGGGCATCCAGCTGAAGGCTGCCCTAGTCCAAACCTTCCCTTTATTTAATTAGAGAGAGAGAGAGAGAGAGAGAGAGAGAGAGAGAGAGAGAGAGAGAGAGTGAGTGAACACACATGCACACACGTGTGTGCACACGCTCACATGTGAATGCATAAGTACATGTATGTGTGTGCCCATGTCCATGTGAAAGCAAGGGGACAACATGAGGTATGAGCTTCCTGAGAAGCTGTCCACATTTTCTTGTTGGTTTGTTTGTATTTTAGGCAGGGTCTCTCACCGAACCTGGAGCTGACTGATTAGAGGAGGCTGCCTGGCCAGTGAGCCCCAGGGATCCTTCTGTCTCCGCCTTTACAATTTTCAAGTGTGCACCACCATGCCCAGCCTTTTTAATGTGGTATCTAAGGAATCAAATCTGATCTTCACATTTGTGTGGCTAAACACTTTATTGACTGATCTCCCAGCCAGGTTCCAAAGCCCACTCTAATGACCAAGTCTGCCTTAACCAAATGCACATACAAAGTCTATTTTTAAATAAAGTCACATTGAGAAGTAGCTAGGATGAGGACTTTTGCATGAATTTGGGGGATGCACAATTCAACCCAGAGCAGGGTGCCAGTCGTGACAGAGTGGGGACTGAGGACACATCTGAGCACCTACAATGCCTGGGAGCACCCCCAGCACACAAAGAGCTCTTTAGCCCAGAATCTGAAGGAAGCAACCACCCGGCACAGATCAATCACTCTAAACAGGATGATTCTCGTGGAAAGGGCAAATTCAGCATTTATAAAGTAACTCTCCATTTTCGCTCTAAAGCAAGCCTGAATCTGAAATAATAGAAGCTTTTTTTTTTTTTTTTTAAGGTCGACCCAAATCCATTTTTCTTAAAGCACAAAATTCCTCCTGCCATCTTCTTTTTCAATGCCCCACCCTTATCTGGGCTCCTTCAACATCCTCAACAAGTTGCTCCTGACTCTGGATTTTTTTGTGTGTTGATGTGTGCAGAGGTAGATTAATGCACCTTATAAAGAAACTAATTTTCTCCTCTCTTGTGAAAAAAAAAGATGACACACAGGAGAAATAAACTGAAGAAGAATAACCCTTAGGAGCAGAGTGAAGGCAGCCACCAGAGGCAGCAGCAGAAAGAACCTGGGCCGCGGGCACTTAGGAACATTAGAGTTTCCAAGCTAAGTGGTAAGTACAAATTAGAATTACCATTTCAATGAACTCTGATTGCATTTGCTGGTTTTTGTTATTTACACTGGTAAATGAAAGACTAAAAAGACTGAATGTTTATACTCAAATTCTCCGTTACATAACCACTTTGTACAGATAATTAGCAATAAAAAGCCAAATATTTCCTGGCTGGCAACCCCTGGCCCCAACCTTCCCCCCTTAGTGATCAAAAACACAAGAAAACTGTTTCCAAATGAGAAATTATAAGTTGTTTGAGGGGGAGTGACATAGGGTTTCACTCTATATCCTTGTGAGGGCCTTGAACTCAAGGTGAACCTCCTGCCTCCACCTTCTGAGTGAAGAGCTGATTTTAAGTGACTTCTAACTTTTGCAAATAATAATAATAATAATAATAAAGTTTCTCACAAATTGTCACAAATGCAGCAAATGCATTTCACTTCAGAGACTGGAAAAGAGGCCCCAAGTTCATTGGTGAGGAAAAGGAGACTCTAAGAGAAGACAAGTGTGTGTGTTCCAAAAGACATAGAATAAGATAAAGATGGGCACTGCCATGGACCCTCCCCCCTCCAAATCTATCCACTGCTGTGAAATGTGTGAAGACACATCATGGGAGCCTTGATGCCTCCAGACACCTCAGTGGTCAGTTTTACCCTTGGTCCTGGTCCCCAGGCTAGACACCATAGGGAAATCTCTGGTCTTTGTCCCTGTGTCCTGTCCTTCTATCTCCAGGTGTCCATATGTCCAGGTATCTGCATCCTCAGAATTCCAGCTACACGGTCCAAGCCCCCTATGGCAGCTGGGACAGGCTCTTCCATCTCTCCTCCCAAGAAAGTGTGTCATCATTGTACATGTGCATGTGTGCGTGCGTGCATACGTGTTTGCATTCCCCACACACATGAGTACAGGGGATGGCAAGAGGAAGTGGTTTGCAGATGTGGACAGATGTGGGGTCAGGACATCCATAGCAGGTATGGAACCCTTTTCATGAGGGAAGTGCAGTGAGCTGGGGCTGGGAGGCAGGGCCTGGGGAACAAGAGCCAACTATTTCCTCATAGCTGCCACCAACCACATGGACTATTCAGGAACCCAGACCCGACATTCAAACCCAACTCTTCAGGTTGGTAGCAGATTTGCCTGTGAGGTGGAAGACTGGAGCATTTCCACTCAGCCACGCAACAACTTGACGGTTACATGTTTCCAGGTGTGCCATATGAGTCTCCATTTGCACTAGCCACCTTGGTCCCCAAGAGATGACATTTAGGAGCATTGGCGCCATTGTGCACGTGCAGAATTTTGTCCTATTTGCAGAACATAAAATAGAAAGGGAAATTAATCTTTTCCTGTCTTACTCCAAGTGTTCCCGCTACAGTAGAGTGTGAGCAGCGGCTTAACTGTCCAGCTGTCCTGCTGTGACACCATTCCTGTCTTCCTTTGTAACTGCTGTCTCTTCAGGGTGCTTGCATTTCAAAAGCAATGTGCATGGTGATAGCCTCCCCTCTCTGCTCTTGTTGCTGCCTTTGCCTGCAGAGATCATCTCAGGAGTGACAGATGAGGCATCTCCATCCTCCTTGCTGTCTTGCCTGTTGTCACTCACTGCCTTGCAGCCAGGACTTGAAGAAGAACTCCTATGACTTCAGGGCCAGCCATGCTGAGGAAAGTCTCCATCTGTGGGTTCAGCACAAAAGTGGCCTCTTCTCCCCAGCCAGAGGAAACCCCGGAGAGGGTAGCGGGTCTCAATGGGAGCTGAGAAAGCCCTTCTGGGTGCCTGCTAGGTGCAGCACACTTGGTGTGAATGGTGTCCTTTTGCCAGACGAGGGCGGCAATGGAAGTTCCCAGAGAGACTATTGCTGGTCATGGGTCACACTTTTCTTGGGGAGGCATGAACAATCTATTCACGCTGGATAGGACACTGACAAAGAGACCAAAGGCATGATTTCACTCAGAGAAGCCGAGTAGAGCATGGGGTTACTGACGGAGCATGGGTAACCCCAAAGTCACCTGTGTCATCAAAAAGCCCATTCCAGCATGGGAGACAAATCTTAAGATCTGCAATCCCAGGGCTCCCTGAACGACTTGCAGGTGGCTCCTCTGGTCTGAGAGTCCCTGGAAATCCTCACTTCTGACATGGCTTTGGAGAAGGGCTGTGCAAACTTTGTGTGTTTTAGGAGCTTCCTGGGACTTGCAGGTTTTATTTATTCCTAGACTTGAGGGTCCACCATGGAGGGGGTGTTTCATTTTGGGAGAAAAAATGTCACACAGCAAGCAGCTAGTGCTGCCAGGACAAACCTGGGTCCATTTGTTTGGGTGAACACATTTCTCCCTTCCTGTTCCTTGTGTCACACTGCACAATGGCGCAGACACTGGCTAGGTTCCAAAACCATTACTATAAAAGTGTCCCTCCATGCTTTGCCCCACTGAATCTTCAAACATCCCCGGGACATGAGTATGATTGGACCACCTCACAGGGAAGTGGAGGGAGAAAGCCGAGAGCTCTTGCCACATCCTCCCGGGTGGCAGATGGTAAAGTCCCTGAGAGTGGATGGGGCCTGTTCTCATGGAGCTCCCACTCAGTCCTCCTAGTCACGGCCATAAATGACCTAACAAAGAGAGAATCAAAAACACCACACAAAGATAGAAATGCTAAGTGATCTTTAGTGTGGAAAAGCATATGTGAACACCAACTGGACAGTCAACACAGTAGGTTGCAGTCAAGACGACCTCCCAGACAGGCCACAGGCCAATGTGACCCAGACGAATCCTCACTGAGACTCTCCTCTTGGGCAACTCTAAGATGTAAGAAGTATGACCTCCTGGCTCCAAAACCAGAGAGACTCTGAATTCCAGCTTGGATTCATGGAAAACTTGAGCAGGAGTGACTTCTGTCTCATGACTCTCTTCTCTGTGACTACGTTGTGCCCTCCCCAACTTCCACTCATACAATGACACACAGGCTTCAGTTTGGCCTTGAAAGGGGAAAGAAAAACCAAATTCATCCACTGGTGACTCACATTTGTGAGACTCAGCTCAGGGACACAGAATGTATCCACAGATGACAAACAAGGGTAGGGGAGGACTCAAGCTCTGACTCTTACTCAGCCAGCCCATTGTCTTGCTATGCGATCCTGAGAAAGTGTCTTCACATCTCTGTACTTCCATTCTTTCCCACTGTGTCAGAGGTAAGTAAGTGGGGGGCCTCTGAGGTCTTTTGGTGTGGGTGACCCTCATATGGCTCCATAATGGTTTACTTCCCATTGAAAACATCTTAGGAAAATCTGCACAGGCCACAACCTTGAGTGTAGGTGAGACATATCCCAAAGTCTAACATTTTCAACAAGAAAATAGACACAGTTGAATTCCCAATTATTTAAGATGGCTGGTAACAAGCGTTATCTTCATCATAAATAACAATGACCACAGAGCCATGGCAATGGTATTTTTCACAGCAGAAGGAAAGGGAGACATCATTTAAATCCTGCCATTATCCCTCATGTCTTCCCTACTTAACTCCACACTGCTATCTGCCTTTGAATTACCCTTGCAAATGAAAGGCCGTTAGCTCTCCACTTCTGACTTTATGATACCTTTGTGATTAGAGCATCCTGGGGTGACTTCTTTTCCTTTTTCTGTGAAGTCATAGATTTATGAGATTCCTTCCAAATGCAGGGTATTTTTTGCAATCAACCAAAAATGTGCATTTTTGTCCCACTTTCAAAATAACCAACTAAAAAAAAATTGTGTACTGCCATGCTATCTCCCACTCCTCCTCCTATCTGTCCTAGTCACATACATAGGTCATCAGGACTCAGAAGAATTCATAAGGACCCCCAGATTTCTCTCTGTAGACCTTGTCCTGTAGTTGATAAGGAAAACACAGGCAACAGAAACAAATCCTGAGAGGTCTCTGACTTTCCTCCCAGATCGCCTCTGCCTTTCATGACATCCGACTAATGTTTTTCATAAATGGAATAGAAGGTTAAAGAAAGTGAGGGGGTAGCTGGGTGGGTAGATGAGTTGGTGAAATACTTGTCTCACAAAAATAAGGAATGCATTAATCTCTAGAATGCAAATAAAAACCTAAGTCTTATGGCAAAATCTTGTAATTTCAGCACTGAGGAGGTAGAAATAAATGAATCAAAGGAGCTCATTTTCCAGCCAGGCTAGCTAAATCAGCAGATGATAGGCCAATAGAGACTCTGTCACACACACACACACACACACACACACACACACACACACACACACACACACACAAATTAAAAAAAAATAAAAGAAAGAAAGAAAGAAAGGGAAAAGAAAACAGGAAAGAAATGAAGAAAGGAAGGAAGGAAGAAAGAAAGGCGAGTGGTGCCAGAGACTGAACCTGGGCCTCCACTAATATGCACACACTGATATGTTGAACTGACAATACAAAATACCCTGTGTTTTCTTACCAGTATTACATAAGGTCAGTATACTCAGGCACTGATATTCAAAAGCAGTGTCACTAAGATCTGGATTTATTAGTATAGTACAATGTCATTGGGCATAACACTCCTGTAATCCTGCTACAATCTCATCTATTAGATAACTGTGGTTCAGATACTTCAGGACAGAATCAGCCCCTCTCATCATAAAATTCTGCTGCAGACATTGTGTCTGACTGCACTTGACATGGCTAAGGGACAAGCTGCCCATCCCTCTCCTCATTCACTTGATGATGATACCCCAGGTAATGAGGCTACAGATAAATTTACCAGCCACATCCTGCCCTAGTTACCTAAAATAGCTCCTGGGTCAATAATGTAAACCATTAGTGGGTGATTAACTAGAGACCATGGAGGAGAATTCAGCAACTTATGATCAAACACAAAACCTTGAATAACAAGGTCAGAGCAAGTTATGTTCTGTGTGTGTGGGGGGGGGGGGTGTTAGCTTGGTGTACAGCACATTGGAAGGGCTGTAGAAGTCCTTGACAATGCAAGTTCCTTTACCACCACCCTCCTCTGCCCTAAAACTTTTCAATAAACATCTCTAATGAATTTGACCAATGGTTTCCTTTGTTGAGTTATGTTTTGTTTAAATGCGTATGTGTCATGCCATAACAGTTTTACTTAAACTGTTAGGATTTCACCTGAGAATCTGAATTTTATAGAGCCATAGAGTGATAGATTCTAAGAATAATTGGATACATTTCCTGAAAGGTGCTTTGGAATCAGGAGATGTTTCTTCAGTAGCAGGGACAGCAATAATCAAACTAATACATGATGAAGGAGTTTCTTCTTCCCAAAGCTTGTCCCACAGAATAACAGAACAGAAAAGACAATGGCATCTCTGTCTCTAAGGCAAGGTTCAACAGTGGAAGTATGGTGGTAGACCAGATGACCACAAGCAGAGGGGCCTTAAATTTGCTTGTTTGTAAACTGTTCCTCCATTTTCTATGAAAAATATCAACACATATTCTTCATTCTCTTGCCAATGGCTCAGGTAGACTCCACCCACCCCAGTTCCAGAAGTGAACATGGGTCCAGGTTTGCCCACTTAGGACATTCCTGGCTCTGTAGAGAGCATGTGTCATGTTAGGACAACCCAAGAGGATGGACCTTGTGTCCTGAGGTATGAAAACTTTTCATTTTTCTGAGAACTGTGGAAGATGTTGAGGACACCTCATAGGATGGGTCTGCTTGGAAGGGACTTGATACAGACTTTTTTATTTTACAGAGCAATACAGTTGAGATGTTGTCTTAAATTTCCAAAGACTCTTTGGATTTTTAAACTGTGTTGGAACAATGAAAAACCATGGGGACTTTTGAAGTTGGACTAAATACTTCTTATGATATAGCCTTAGACATATAGGGACCATGAGTGGAACACGACAGTTTGAATGAGAGTATCCCCACATAGGCTCGTGTATTTGAATACTTGATTCCCAATTGGTAGAACTATTTAGGAAGGATTAGGCAATGTGATTTTGTTGAGGGTAATATGTTCCTGAGGGTAGGCTTTGAGGTTTCAAAAGCCCATGCTATTTCCAGCTAGATTTCTGCCCCGTGTTTGTGGAACAGGATGTAAGTTCTCAGCTGCTGCTCCATTGCTATCTCTGCCTGATCCCCACCATGACAGCCATGGACTCGAGACCTATGAAACTGTTAGTCTCCAATAACCTTCCTTTTATAAACTGCCTTGGTTGTGATGTCTTATCATAGCAGTAGAAAAGTAATTCAGCCAGTGAGGTAACCTGTTAGGCCAAAGCAGGGATGGGTTGAGCTTTGGGACAACTGTTCTCAACTACCTCTGTCTCTCATGCTAAGACACTGTTGTGTAGGTAGCATTATGTGTTCTGGGGCCTGGGATGGATGTTAAGGTAGAAAGAATATGTAAAGGTTAAAGCAGTGACAGTAGAAACACTAAGGATGAGAGACACTGTCCCAGGCTCATCTTTGATGGCCCAGGGTGCTCAGGTCTGAGCTTAGGGCTGAGAAAGGACCCACTATTTTCAAAAACAAACATCAGAATCACATGGTAGAAAGTGACTTTAGAGTAAATTAACCACAGCTAAGGTCCCTTGTGTCACTAAGGGTCCAAAACCAAGTTCTGACCATGAAATCAGTAGATTTCTATGTCCCACCATCATTGAATGATATACACACATACACACACACACACACACACACACACACACACACACACACACCACATGCACACATGCACAGGAATAATTGTCCAAGCTCCTTGTCTGTCCCTCCTTCTGATAAAACAGTAGCACATTTGCAATGAACAATTAGATTTTAGATTGACAGAAAATGCCAGATGCCCTGCCCATTGTGGATTATTTCTCAAGTTGAGAGGATTGTGGATTTGATGGCCTGGTTGGAACCTGCTGCAGTAACTGGGAGACCATACGCACACTCATTCCTGTGATTTGAAACAGCTTTCTTTTGAGGGTGTTCTTTGTTGATGCATTTCTGATTTGTCCCAGGAATTTTGAGATAACAGTAGCTCATGTAGGCTTAGGAAGATAGGAGGAGAAAAACAACAGGCTTCAGCCATGCTTTTAGATTTCAAAGGTGAGTGGTCTTTCTGACAGTCCTTTTTCCCAAATGCATTAGCTTCTCTCACCCTTCCTAAGTGGCTATTTGCTCTTCCTGTCCTCGCCCGGTTTGAGTCAGGTGTGTGAGTGTATATTAACATGAAAGCTGTAGGCTTCCTTTCATTATAAGGTTCCAGGGACTGCCAAATGTTGCTAGCTAAAACCACGAACAAAATGAGAGCTAGGAAGAAAAAGCAGACATGAAGTTGGGGAGGGAACTTGGGAGGCCGAGGAGTCTGGAAAGAGTTGGAAGAAAGGAGGAGGGATGGATATGACCTAAATTTATTGCATTCATATGTGAAAGTACCAAAGAATAAATACAAATTAACAAAACAAAAACTCATCCGGGCACGCTCCCCATCCCCCAAACCTTTTGCTGCCTAGAATTTGCATAATGAACTTTATAATCTATGAGGTTAGCGTTAGCTGTTAACTTGAAGTTAGAATCACCTGGGAAATGGGCCTTTGGCCATGCCTGTGGGGGGTTTATCTTGAATGCATTAAATGATGTGAAAAGACCCACCCACTATGCGTTGCAGCATTCCCTAGGCAGGTGATCCTGGATTGTAGAAGAGTGGAGAAAGTGAGCAAAGCACCAGCATGTATGCATGTATGCATTGTTCTTCTGACTGTGGATGTACTGTGACCAGCAGCTTCATGCTCCTGATGCCTAGTTTTCCCCACCATGATGGACAACCCAGAAGTGTGAGCTAAAATCAACTCTTGTTTCCCTTAAGTAACTTTTGTTAGAGTATGTGTGCGACTAAGACACAGCCAATACAGAGGGCTGGATGTAATGATGGTCTCAGAGAAAATTTTTCCAATTATTTCATAGTGGTGCACAAGATTCCACCCCAAGTGCATTGTCAGAATAGGAGTCCCATTTAGATCTAAATGTTTAAAAGTTAAAAGTCAGCTGGTTGTGACAGTGCATGCTTATAACCCTAGCACTCAGGAGACTCTGGCAAGAGAGAACATCATGAGTTCAAGGCTGGAAATGGATGGTTAGGATAGATCTATAGCTGTGGACCCAGAGAAGTGGTTCAATAACTAGGAACATTTGCTGCTCTTCAAGAAGGCCCAACTTTGGTTCCTACCATCGGGTAAGTCACAGCAGGTGGCTCACAAGTGCCTGTAACTCCAGCTCTTGGGAATGTAGCACCATCTTCTGGCCTTTGCATGTACCCACACTAACAGGCACACTCCCAGGCACATACCCACACATGCAAAGACACACAAATCCAAATAAAATGTCCCCCTGTCCTCAGATAAGGGGGAGAGATGGCCAGAACCAGTGGCTTAAGAATATTGACTGCTCTTCCAGAGGATCGGGACTCAGTTCCTAGCAAGCACATGGCCATTCACAACCATCTGTAATTCCAATCCCACAGGACTTGACACCTCCCTTCTGGCCACCACAAGTACTGCATGGACGTGATACTCACATATGCATGCAGGCAAAACACACACACACACACACACACACACACACACACACACACACACACACTTTAAAAAAGTAAAAAGCTGTATCGACAGCTTTTAACCTTGTTCCTAAAGACCCGCTCTGACCTGGAAGCTAAGGACCCATGCTATCCCCTTGATGCCCATGGATAGTCCTGACAGCGCAATGCTGATACAGGGGGTGGTAAAAGTTAGGGAATAATGAATCTAGGGAAGGCTAGACTTATCCAAGCCTGGAGCCAAGGCCAACCAAAGTATCTCCCTAGAAAGCCAATTGAGAAAATGCCTCCATAAGATCCTGTTATAATAGGTCATTTTCTTAATTAGTGATTAATGAGAGAGGGCCAAGCCCATTGTGGGTGGGACCATCCCTAAGCTGGTGGTTCTGGTTTCTATAAGAAGATGGGTTGAGCAAGCCATGAAGAGCAAGCCAGTAAGTACCACTCCTCCAAGGCCTCTGTGCTGGCTCTTGCCTCGAGGTTCCTGCCCTGTTTTGAGTTCCTGTCCTGACTTCCTTTGATGATGAACAGTGTTATGGAAATGCTGGCCAAATAAACTCTTCTCTTCCCAAATTACTTTGGTCATAGTGTTTTATCGCAGTAATAGAAACCCTAAGTAAGACACCCTGCCATGTTCCACAGTCTCCCTACACCAGTAGCTGAGGTCTAAGTCAGTTATCTTTGAATTTGTGATCATAACACCTGACAAAACAATTTAAAGCAAAGATTGATTCTGAGTCATACAGGGGAGGACATGAGGAATGGTGTAGTTGTCAGTGACAGCGGTGTGTGGCAGAAGCTGTTCATACCAAGGTGGACCAAAGAGCTGACGAAGAAGCTGGCACCGGGGGCTGGCCTATAACTTTCCAGAGCCTATCCTAATGACTTAGCTAGTACTTCCTCACCTCCACAGCCTCCCAAAACAGCACCAGTATCTGGGAAAGAAGCACTGAAACCCTAACTGTGCAGAGGAACATTTAAGATTCATTCTGCCCCAGTCCCCAAAGGCTCGCACATATTACATGCTAAACACATGTATACCATCTTTAAAGAAATGCATGTATACCATCTTTAAAATTACTGAAGTCTTTGAAGTTATAACATTGTCCAAAAATCCATAGCCCAAAAGAAGAAACTCAAGACAATGTCTCAGTTATGAGTCCCTGTAAATAAAAAAGAATCTACACACTCACAATACATAATAGCATGTAGAGTAGCCATTCCCATTCCAAGAGGAAGGAACAGAAGGACACTGAGAAAAGATTTAGTTAAAGCCAGATAAAAACAGAGCAGGTCTAACATCAGATCCTGTAGTTTTGTGTCTGACATCCAGGACACAAGGCGCTATCAAATGAGCTCCAATGAGCTTGGGCAGCCCCACCCTGAAATGTCGGAGGCTTGCAACATATACGGTGCCCCTCTTGGGCTGGCTCCGCTGAGTCTTGGTAATTTACTAAGATGATAACCCGTGTTTATCATCACCAATGCATGGATCTGCTTCTCAGAGCCTTTCTACAGGGAATATGTCCCTGCCTCACATTGCCTGGCCATCTAGACTTTCCTCTGAAACATGTGCAAACACACGAGACACCACTGATCTTATATTCCACATGCCTGAAGAATCAGTACCATTGGACAATGCCAAGTTCTGCTGACAGCTCAAGAAATAGTTGGGCATTCGCTGCTGGACCGTGACCTCAGTTGGCTTCTGAGTGCCTGTGTGGCTGAATCGGGAAATCACTTCCTGGAGTAACCTTTTCCACCAGGGTACCCTGGAGGATCTCTCTTTTCTGGTACTGTGTCTTTAAAGGACAGTCTTTCAAATAACTTTGTGTGTTTATGCCCTGGAGCATTTGATGACTTGTACTTACCCTCAAGATATGTTTTCTGTGGTTTCAGTACAAAACAAGTGGCTTAATTTTAAAGGGGTTGGTCTCTTTTAACAGTTCCCTACTTGCTTTCTTGGGCACCTAATACACATTCACACTTTTTATGGACAAACTTCACATTTTTCCTGTTCTTTATTATTATTATTATTATTCTTGATTCTTACTGTACACATAGAACAAAGAAGCAGCCAGCGGCCACCATGCCACACTGACTAGTGCCCTATCCCGATTGCTGTCTATTGCTATGATAAACACCGTGACTGAAAGCAGCTTGGGGAAGAAAGGATTTACTTCACCTGTCCTGCCTAGTTTTATGTCAATCCAACACAAGCTAAAGTCATCTGAGAGGAGAGAATCTCAATTGCGAAAAAGTATCTGTAAGATCTGGCTGTAGGCAAACCTATAGGGTATTTTCTTAGTGATTGACATGGGAGGACCCAGCCCATTGTGGTTGGGGGACATCCCTAGACTGGAGGGGCTGGGTTCTGTAGGAAAGCAGGCTGTGTGAGCCAGTAAAAACCACTCCTCTGTCACCAGGTTCCCACTGCTAGGTTCCTACTCGATCTGAGTTCCTGCCTTGGCTTCCCTCAAAGGATATGATTTGGTATGTGCAAGCAAAATATTTTTTCCTCCCCAAGTTGCTTTTAGTCATGGCATTTCATCACAGCAGCACTATAAATAAATAACTAAAACATGATCTTATAGCTTACAATCCATCATGAAAGGAAGTCGGGGCATGAATTCAAGGCAGGAACTCAAGACAGGAGCATAGAGCAGGAACTGAAGCACGGATTTTCTTTCTGTGGATTGCTCAGCCTGCTTTCTTCCACAGCCCAGGTCCTCCAACCCAGGGGTGGCAATGTCCACAATGAGCTTTGCCTCACATCAACCATTAATCAAAATCATACCAAATGTCAAGAAAATTAATCAAGAAGTACCACAGACATACAGACAGGCCATTCTGATGTCACTTCTCAATGGAGGTTTCTTCTTCCCAGACAAATCTAGTTTATGCCAAACTGACCAAACTCTAGCCAGCACATGGGTTATTTCTCTTACATGCACCAAAACCTTAATCTGGCTCAAACCTCATGTGTCACTTCCCATTTGCATAAATGACACACTTTTGGAATACTGCTCTCCTGGACAGCCTCTGCAGATGCCCTGTCAGAGTTGACTTTCAAGGGACTTTTTAATCAGGCTTTACCTGTCATCTATATGCCTCCATCCTGATCTGAGGCGGTCCCTCCAAAACAATGGCCTGGCCACCCTGATTCCCTCCCCAGGACCACAAAAAGAAATAAACACACCAGTGTTGTGGGAATTTGACCCTACAACAAATTGTATTGGGGTGGCTTGGACCAATGGGTGTGGTTTTCTCTGGGGACTTGACCAGATAAGAACTGAAAAGAAGGGTCCACAGTACACAACACACTGTTTCTGGGGCAGAGTGCTAGCTGGCTTGAAGATCCCCTTGGCCCTTTAGGAAGGAGGTTACAGCACAGCAGCTGAGAGCTGTTTCCCCAGCAGGAACCGAGGACAGGCAGGGTAACGTGACCTGGATTCCTCCTTTTGTCTTGTAATCACCGTGCATTAATTTGATATTAATAAAAGGTAAAATAATCCCCAGAATTCCAGCTTTACACCAGTGTAGATAGTACAATTTAGAAATGAACCCATTATTCTCTCAGTCCTAAAGGCAAAGGATATAGGCTAGTGTGTCAGAAGCATCACCCTCCAAATCTGACTCTAATCAGAAGACACTGAAATCCAGTACTTCTCCTGCTATATACTTGATCTTCATTTTGAACAGAGAGCATGTCGAGCTGAAAGTCTATCAGTGATGTGGTTCTCCAGAAGAGTAGTTATAGATATTAAAAGAAATAATTTTATCAATATATACATGGTCATGCAAAACATTATTGGGGGCTCCTCCATTGACGAAAGGTTTAGGGCATTGTTGCTATGCAGCTGTTTGGGAAATACGGGTTCAGGCTCCTTGCTTAGCACATGAGCAGGGCAGTAGCATTTTTTCTGTTGTTTGTTTGTTTGTTTGTTTTTCTCCCAACCCATCCCCCATCTCTCATGGCTGATACATGATGGGCAATCTGTAGATCAACAGAAAATGGCTAAACTATTGATTGTTTGATAAGTGTAGCTCCCACTCCTCATGAAATACTTTTTTTTTTTTTTTTGCAGCAGGAGACCATTACGGAAAGCCATAACTAGTCAAAATACAGAGAACCACTGACTGTGGCGTGCCCAGCCCCAACTGATACATCTACAGTGTAACCCCTACACCTAAGGCTTAGGGAACATTGTGGAAGAGAGGGTACAAAGACTGAGAATACCAGAGGCTCAGAATGAGAGATCTATTTGCACAACAGGAAAGCCACACCCAGGAAATCCCAACAATATCATTACTTCAAAAAGACCTGGAAAAGGACCATAGCAACTCACATTCCAGCATGGATGGGGGAGTTCTCACAGGGCCCCACCATAGAGGAGTTATTGACAGTTGATGGTTGCTTCTCTAGGGATGGACACCATGATGTTTGTCAATCCCAAGAAGCCAGCTCTAAACACATATAAACAATGCTAAATGATCTCAGCAGGTTGTATTTACAAACCAGTGTGTGTGTGTGTGTGTGTGTGTGTGTGTGTGTGTGTGACTGAAGAACAAGAGCCCATCATAAGAAGGAATAGAAGGGATATGGGAGGAACTGAAAGGAATAAGGGGATGATGTGAATACAGCAATCATATAGGAAATCATCAAAAATTAAATTACAGAAAATCAAAAGGAGTGGCTGAAGTAACACAAGAATACCATCAATCAGGAGTCAGGAATCCGAAGATGACAGTGGAACCTGAGCAACTGAAATAAGAACCAGGTAAAGATGCGTGCATTCAGTTCACAGAAGAAAACATCTTTTTAAGTTTTCTGTAATTCTCTGCTTCCAACCACATCCCATCTATTCATGGAAGCAGACCTTTCCCTGTTTACTCTGCAAGAGTAACTACCTCTTAACTGGGTCCACTGCGCCTGTCAGTACTGATGTCACATCCTCGGAGCCACCTTCCCTGGACATGAACCTCACTCCCAAACTCTATTACATGGTCCTGTTAGGCGTTGCCCTGGCTCCCTGCTCTCCCCGTCCCAGGGCTGATCACATCTTTAGTTATATAGATTCGGAAGGTGTTCAGTGGCTGCTTAGCTTTTGTGTTAAGCTGTAGGCTTCCTGAGCAGAGGAGATTTTTCTACAGTCTTTATTATTCATTACAGACTCCCACTTAGTACATGCTCACTATATGTCCAATAGATTACCAAACAAATATTATTTTAAAGACTCGCCATTCTGGCTCTTTTATATAAATTCCAACTGACCTTGCTTCCAATTTGGCTGAAAAAAGCAAGGTTTTTGCAACCATCCATCAGACATCCTAGAAAGTCATGGAGCATAGCCTGACACTCACTAGGGGAACAGGGGAAGGTCATCATACTTCAGGAGAAGGCCATATATCTAAGAATATAAGAGCAGCACAAATTAACTTGATGGTTAAAATGAAAGGCCATCAAGTTAGGTGAGTAGTTAGGAGTAGTTGACAGATGGGATGAATGTGATCAAATACGCTGTATGAAATTCTTTAAAAATTAATAAAAATTAATTAAAAGCTAAAATCAACCATCACAAATGAAGTAAGTACAAAGTAAGGTATCAGTGAAAACCAAAAAAATGATCTTTTGTACAGCCTGGCAATTTGCAGAGGATGGGCAATTCTACCTGTTATCTGGGAGCCAATGTGAATTCACAGCACAGACCCTTTAGGATCACCAGAAAAAAATGGTGACGTTTTTTCCCTCTCATCCTTAAATAGATGTTTGCACCATACTAGAAACCATGCTGCTTCAGTCTGAATCAGTTTGGCTTCCATACATGAGGAACCTCCTACTCACTCCTCAGAACCCAGGTTTTAGGCAACTGCCTCACCAGGAAGTCTTCCTCAATACCTCCCAATCCACTGGAGACTCCTTTCCCAGCCCCCTCCCAGGTGGGCATGGCTCTCCCCTCCAACCACCCAGGACATCATTGTTTTTATAGGAGTCCACTGGCTGACTCACAGTTAACACGTCTCTACTTGTTGGCAACTAGCAGAGTTCATGTCCCCTCCTGTCCCTGGGCTCCCGTCTTGGTCCCATTGGGCAACTATGATCTTTCCTTTCTACTTTCTTTTTTTCTTTTAGCAATACTGGGGATCAAACCTAGGGCCCTGTGAATTCTAGGCAGACTCTTTCCTACTGAGCTACAGCCACAGCTCTCCCATTAGGCTTACAAATTTTGCTCAGGAGAAACATTCATCGTAGTTTAAGAGCTTCATTGCTTTGTCAAAGGCCATACTGCTGGTGGGAGACAGAGTGAGGACTTGAATTCTTCTTGTCTTCTGCCTCCATATTCAGAGCACCATACAGTAAATATCAATAGTAGGAGATTGCATCTAGTAACATCTGATGGGGACTCAAATGGATACACAAAGGATGGCAAAGCATCTAGATTTACTAAATGGTCTTCATGCACGGCATCATCCCAGTATAACTCATTCTCCCCACCTTCTTACATTTGCGCCATTTGGCTGCAGAGTTCTGCAGAGGCATGTAGCTTTAGGACACTGGAAGAGTTGTACCTAAAAGCTATCCTAGAAGCATTTGCTGAAGCTCCATTAAAAGCCCCAGGATGTGGTGCCACAAGAGTGAGGATCGCATGCTGGTAACAGACTATGGAGGTCTGAGAGATGCCTCAGTCACAAAGTACTCACACACAAGCATGAGGACCCATGTTCAAATCCAGGAAACCACAAGAAACCCCAAACATGGTGGTGCCTGTCTGTAACCCCTGTGCTGAGGAGGAGGGGACATGAGGGGCCTTGGAGTTGAGTTCACTGGCCACCAGCAAGCCCAAGGTTCAGTGAGACACTTTGCCTCAAAACACATGAAGGTGGAGTGTCACAGGCAGGTTTTTCCCACCAGCCGCCTGACCCACTCTTTGTTCCTCCCTGTCAGCCGCCAGGTCCGCAGCCATGCGAGCCCCAAATAACACTCAGAGACTCTGTATTTGATACAATTTTGTTGGCCAGTTACTAGTATTGTTTATGGGCTAGCTCTGTCTTAATTATTAACCCATTTTTACTTATCTAACGCGGCAGGCCAGCATTTTGTTTTTTCTAGGCTCTACCTGCTGACTCTTCCTAACTATTTCCTCTTTCCTCCTTGTCTCCTAGCCCCGCCTATCATGCTTTCTCATTGGCCACAGTGCTTTATTCATTAACCAGTATAAGAAACATACTTACAGAATAACATCTCCCATCAGTGGAGAGCAATAGGAAATGACACCCACCACCAGTCTCTGCCTTTGCCACATACCAGCACACACGTGTTGCCTTTCCTATACACCTGCACACATGTAGTACACCCACACATACACAGGCATAAACACACATCACGTACAAAGAGACTAATGTGACAGGCCTGGACAGTCCTCTGACTGAAGCCCACCGGGCAAAACTGTAGGGCTCACTGCCTAATGTTTACACAGCGCGCTGGAAAACTTGCATGCTGTCTGCCAGGAAGCCAGCTGGGAGAATGGCAGGCTTTGAAAGTGGCTCTGACAGTGGTGGGGAAGAGTGTGGTTCTTTAAATAATACTGAGAAGTCCCACAGATGGTACCCTATTTCACTTCTTCAGGAAAGTAAAGGCAGATTGAGCAGAGTAGGAATGGGCCTCCCCAGCCATGATGCCCAGGAGCTGGTAGCCGACGCCTACCAGAAAGATGATGAGAGGTCAGGAGAGGGAAGGTCTCCGGCTCTGTCCTCAGGTCAGGACCCCAGCCCATGGGATGATAGACACATTCAGGGTGGGTCTTCCCATCTCAGTTACTCTAACCTAGAAACTTCCTCTCAGACTTGCCCGAAGTTTGTTTCCTAGGTGATTCAAGATGCAGTTGAGTTGTCAGTGAATATTAACCATCATAACCCACCACCATAAGAAAGAACTCTCTGGTTGAGTGATGTCACAGCTGAGATACTTTCTCTAGGACAGTTCACACTGGTATATTCATCAGTCATACCCCTCCCACACAGCAAAAGACATTTGCCCGCATAGACTGTGGGTTTCTCTGAGGCAGGGAGAGCTCTCTTACATACTACTATCTCTCGGGCATGACCTGACTCAATAAATGTCAAATGAATGAGCAAAGGACTACAGAGAGATCCGGACACAGATCTGCTTTATCCCTGACTAATTCATTCCTTTTTGTTCATTTCAGCCCTTATCATCTACCATGTTAATTTATAATTATCTGGGTGCTCTCTTCTCTCTCCTATTAAATTAAGATGTCCCTGAGGGCAGGAACTGAGCCACCTTTATGCTTATGGCCTTAACCCCTAAGGGGCTCTTCATGAACCTTCGGAATGTTGCTGATATGGGACACTCTCCTGTCTTCCTTCCCTTCCTATTGTCCTCTCCTCTACCCTGTGCCCAGCTCACCCTCTTTCACTCAAGCTCAAAATGCAACAACTCCAAAGTTGTACATATTACAGGGAGGGTGTGAGAGAGGCAAACCATCCCCTACAAACTGTACCCTACCAGGCATCCCAGACCCATTTAGGCATTTTTCAGGGCCTATAAAAAAATGTTTTCTTTTTGACTTTTTTAATCAGAAGAAAAATGAACATAGTAATGAGTGTGTAATAATAAACCAACTTGTATTATAAATCTTTTGCAAGGCAGGCAATAAGACTCTCTCTCTCTCTCTCTCTCTCTCTCTCTCTGTGTGTGTGTGTGTGTGTGTGTGTGTGTGTGTGTGTGTGTGTGTGTTCTGCTTGTCTGAATAGCAGATAGGGCCTGTGGTGCTTAGTCTTTGTTCTCAAGTTGGTGGAATCTAGAATCACCTAGCAGACAAATTTGTGAGGTTGTGAGCATATCTTTGAGGAGGAAAGACACTTATGGAATGTAGTCAGCACCATCCCATAGACTGAGGTCTTAGATTGAAATAAAATGGAGAAAGCAAGCTGAGAACCAGCATCCATCACTCCCTGCTTCCTGAGTGTGAATGGCATGTGACCAGCCACCTCATGCCCCTGCAGCCATGTGTAGCATGAATTCAAATAGGTATTAGTAATAAAAACCAGGAGATAGATATTGGGGTTAATGCTAAAGATCAGAAAAAACAAAGCGGCCAAACACCAGAGAGTTCTTGCCTTTACCAATGCTCAGACCAAAAGGGCGATCCTGTCCTCAGACTGCATCATCCTCAGACTGCTTAGACTGCACTGCATCCTCAGACTGTATCTGAGCTCCTGTCTCCTCCTGCCTTACATTCCTCTCTCCACCCAGCCATATCCCTCCCTGTCTCCACCTCCCTACTGCTACCAAGTCACATAAGGATCACCTTTGTGTGAGGTGTTTCTCTATTAGACTGGAACAATTTCTTGTAGCTCAGGATGACATTGAAGTCACAGAGATCTGTCTTCCTCCCTAGTGCTGGGATTAAAGGTGTGTAACACCACTGCCTGGCCTCTACAGCTACTTAGCATGGCTAGCTTTGCACTCTGACCTTCAGGCAAGCTTTATTGTTAGAACATAAACAAAGTATCACCAGAGCCAGGCCTTGCCCATCAAGAGAGACTGTGCCCTAGAACTCCTTTCTTCCCTTAAGCTGCTTCTTACCAGAATGTCTTAGCATAGCAATGAGAAAAGAAACTAACTCAGGACCCATGATGGGAAGAGCATTGAGGTCCAGGAAAGCCATACAGCAGCTGTGGGTTGAGGTCAGAATTGCAGTCGGTTCCTCAACACGATGGTCGCTGTCAGGCAGATGTCCTTGAGTCTGTGGGACATTTTTGAGGTGCCTGCTGCCCCAGTTCTGTACCATGAGCACAACCACAACAGTCTAAAAGACCACCACCAATGGCCTTGGAACTGTTGTTAGAACTCCTGATGCAGCTTAGCTGGGTCCTTGCTAGGCCCAGGTCAAGGTCTTGGCTGGAATGTGTTCTCATCACTCACTCAGGCTCTGGGGAAAGTCATTTCCTTGTGGTTGGAGAACAGGAGCCACCCATTGATCCAGTCAACATGGATGCTGGGTTCTTCAAGTTCACTGAGAGAGCAAGGGTGCCAAGGAAGACAGTGTCGTGTGACATGTGATAGCAGGCAGGACTACCCATTGCCTTCCCCTTATGACATACCAAAATAAATTAACACTCCACTACCCTTGCTGTGTGCCATGGGTCAGAAGCAAGCCATTGGCTCTGCCCACTCTCTAAGGGAAGGGAATGCCCAAGTGTACGGATACCAGAAGGCAGGAACCAGGAGCCATGCCAGCCATTGTCTACTATAATTAACTCATGGAAATGACTAAAAACAGAATGAATACAAGGTCCCACCAGCATGCAGATGAGTGTGTGAGCATTCCCAGCCACTCCTATGCTGGAAGCCTGCATTCTCCCTCAGAATGATGGAGGATGTTCTTCTGTATATATGTTCCTCTTATTGGTTGATGAATAAAACACTGATTGGCCAGGCAAAAAGATAGGTGGGGCTACAGATGAGGAAAATTCTGGGAAAGGCAGAGAGAGCCCGCCAAACACAGTTGCCATGTAAGCCACCAAAGGAGTAACAGGTCCAGACCCTTCTCTTGTAAAATAAGACCACATGGAAACACTTAGACTAATAGAAGTGGGTTAATAATTAAGACAGAGCCAGCCAATAGAAAGCCCTGGTCACTGGCCAATGGCTTTATAATTAATATAGCATCTGTGTTTATTTGGGGCTAAGAAGGGCAGCGGGATATGGCGGGACAAGAAACTATCATCAACATCAGACCATATGCATCTTTCTCCACTCAGGGCCCTACACCACTGTCACTCACCTTTACCCCTCACCATTTTTCCTCCCTAATTTCAAGCTCCACACCCCTGCAGTCAAGGTCAGTGCTCACCAGCATCCTTGGTTTCCCTACACTCCCCCAGCAACCTAGCAAGTTGAAGCAGAGCTAAGAACATCTGCATATTTCCGTGACATGACCCAGCACCTCCTTGTGGTTCTTCTAGTACAATCCTCACTTAGGCAGTTTCTCCATCCAAATAGTATGTTAGTATCACAGGATATGGTCTTTATGGCAAACTCCCACGGGACATCCCACATGGCTTTGTATAACAGTGGCTGCCCAAACCCCCACCCACCCACCCAGCCACCCTAGGCCATGTGAACTACAAAGTGAGCAAGCACTTTGCTATTTTCCCCTTAATGATTATCATGGTGTTCAGCATTTCTCTTCTTCTTCTTCTTTCATGCTTTTGACACAGTTCTGAAATATTGATGAGGGCAGCCGATAGGGCCAGGAAAGGTTAATGGCTTTGTAAAAAGCAGAATGTGTAAATGGGTTGATAATTGTCATGGGCATTTCATGTCAAACTCCCTGCTGGAGTTCAAAGTTAGGGCCCTGGCTGGGTCAAGGGAAACACAGCTCCCTGGCTCCCCCCGCCCCCCGCAGGAGGCACGTACAAATATGTGTTCTGGGTAGCAGCAGGGTGTAGGGAATGGTTGGAGGTGAGGTTCTGGCTAGAGAAACTGACACGCCAGTGCATGGGCTGCAAATGTAGCCTGTGCAGAGTAGTCTATAGTGGGACCTTTGCCTTGTTCAGAACATAGGCTCTGTCCCTGTGCTGTGGTCCTTAGGAAGAGAAGGCTGTGGTCAAGCCAGACCCAGTGAATGGTGGCCGTTTTTAGACAGCCCCCTCTCAGCTGCATAGAAACAGAGAACTCTGTACTTTGCTGTGTGTGGTATAAAACTGTCACTACCCATGGAGAGACTGCCTCTCGTGATGAGTGTGGCTAAACTGTAAGTGATCAGCTGATGACAGATCCCCAGGTCACCATCTGAGATGCTTCATTTTAATCTTCAATATGACACAATCTGGAGTCCCTTGGCTATTTCGATGTCAACTTGATACAAGCTAGAGTCACTTGAAAGAGGGAATCTCATTTGAAAGAAATTCCCCCACCAGACTGGCCTGTGGGCATTTTCTTAATTAGTGATTGATGTAAAGGTCCAGTATACTGTGGGTGGTGACATCCCTGGAAAGGTGGGTCTGGAGCGTATAAGAAAGCAGACTGAGTGAGCCTCGAGGAGCAAGTCAGTAAGCAGCACTCCTCTGTGGCCTGTGCAGCCCTTCAGTCTCCAGGTCCCTGGCCTGCTTGAGTTCCTGTCCCACTGTCCCTCAGTGATAGGGCAGTTACCTGGGAGTATGTGACAAAATAAATCCCTTTCTCCCCAACTTACTGTTAAAAACCTAACCAACACTTGGAAAGGGCATCTCAATGAGTGATTAACTGTATTGGGTTGCCATTCTCATATGTTTTCCCCTTAAGGACAGGGTGGGGGCAGCTGCCCAGGAGACAAGTTGACCAACTGATAGAACCTCACTCTGAACCAAGCTCCTACAAGGAAGAACATCAGCCATTGATTCTGTTGGAATCATTTGGGGAGAACTTTTCATTGGCAACTGATGAGAATTTCTTTGTTTTAAAAAAATGAATAAATAAAAGATAGGGGAGGGGCTAGGGAGATGGCTCAGTGGTTAAGGGCACTGGCAGCTTTTCCGGAGGACCCAGGTTCAATTCTAAGCATCCATGAGGTGACTCAAAATCATGTTTAGCTCCAGTTCCAGGGGATTCAGTGACTTCCCAGGCACATACATACAGACAAAATACTCATACACATATAGTAAAAATAAATCTTAAAAAAAAGATAGGTGAAAGCCAAAAGGATAGATGCATCAGTGGGTAAGGCGCTTGCCTTAAAAACGTGTTGATAACCAGAACACATGTAAAAATCCAGGCAGAAGCTAGGGAGATATCTCAGTTATCTCAGTTGTTGAAGTTCTTGCCACACGAGCCTGAAGGCCTGAGTTTGATACCCAGAGCTCACACGAAAATCTTAGCACAGTGGCATGCACTTAAAATCCCAGCTCTGGGAAGGCAGAGATGGGCAGATCTTTGGGACTCTCATTGGCCAGCCAGCCTAACCTATTGTTGAGCTCCAGGCCAATGAGACATGGTTTGTCAGAAGACAGTAAGATAGTTCCTGAGGAACAACACCCAAGGGTGTCCAATGACCTCTACATACCACACATGTACATATCACACACACACACACACACACACACACACACACACACACACACGAGAACCTGTGTGAACAGACACTTATACACACAAAAGATAGGTGACTAGATGTATAGATGGGGTGGATCAACAGACAGACTAGCCAACAAGCAAAGTAGACCCAACGCACAGAGAAGATTTATGTTTTAAAAGCCTAGACATCTCAATCCTACTCCAAGTTCGCCCTATAAAATGGTAAAAATCTCTTTCAGGTCTTCTCCAAATGGGAATAAATTTCTTGGCAAAATGGATGTGAGCCAGATTAACAGGGTGATGCAGAGGATGCCAACCACAAACACAGGGCATGTGGCCAGGTGACCCTAAGACACACCAGCGGATATGCTTCCATGAGTGCATGGAAGGAGGACGGAGAAGACAGAGAGGAAGAGGAGGAAGGAGTACAGTTAGGCCTGGACATCTCCCTCAATAAACCCAATGTCTACTCTAAGTACTGTGTGGCAGCTGCCTGTGAATTTCCCACTGGGTCTGCCCAAAGCATCTATCTACAGTGACTCTGAAAGCCAAGTGCCAAGCAAGAAGAAAAATAACGCTTTCCCTATGTCAAAG